>SJYV01045160.1:268412-283896 GCA_006410875.1 Neotragus pygmaeus
TTCATAAAACTAAGGTCATGGCATCTGGTCCCATTACGTCATGGTAAACAGATGGGGAAACAATGGAAACAGTGGCAGACTATTTTTTGGGGCTCCCAAATCACTGCAGATGGTGACTGCAGCCATGAAATTAAAAGACACTTGCTCCTTGGAAGAAAAGCTATGGCCAACCTAGACAGCATATTTAAAAGCAGAGACATTACTTTGCCAACAAAAGTCCGTCTAGTCAAAGCTATGGTTTCTCCAGTGGTCATATATGGATGTGAGAGTTGGACTATAAAGAAAGCTGAGCACTGAAGAATTGATGCTTTTGAACTGTGGTGTTGGAGAAGACTCTTGAGAGTCCCTTGGATTTCAAGGAGATCCAATCAGTCCATCCTAAAGGAAATCAGTCCTGAATATTCATTGGAAGGATTGATGTTGCAGCTGAAAGTCCAGTACTTTGGCCATCTGATGTGAATAACTGACCCATTTGAGAAGACCCTGATGCTGGGAAAGCCTGAAGGCAGGAGGAAAAGGGGACATCAAAGGATTAGATGGTTGGATGGCATTACTAATGTGATGGACATGAGTTTGAGTAAACTCCAGGAGTTGGTGATGGACAGGGAAGGCTGGTGTGCTGCAGTCCATGGGGTGGCAAGACTGAGCAACTGAAGTGAACTGAACTGAACTGCGGAAATTTAGCTCTTGGGCTGAGTATAGTGTGTGGTGAAATATGTGAGGGGCCAGGAAAGTATTTCAGATCAGTCATGCCTCTTAGAGTCTCTTTACAACATCCCATCGTGTTGCTATAATCTACAAGCAGAATAAAAGTGGATAGCCTTCCAAGCAGAGAAGGAAATGGCAACCCACTCCAGTATTCTTGCCTAGAGAATCACGTGGACAGAGGAGACTGGTGAGCTGCTGTCCATAGGGCCGCACAGATTAGGACATGACTGAAGCGATTTAGCATGCATGCATACCTTGGAGAAGGAAATGGCAACCCACTCCAGTGTTCTTGCCTGGAGAATCCCAGGGACAAAGGAGCCTGGTGGGCTGCTGTCTATGGCGTCGCACCGAGTCAGACACAACTGAAATGACTTGGTGGCAGCAGCA
Organism: Neotragus pygmaeus; assembly: GCA_006410875.1. Taxonomy (NCBI): domain Eukaryota; kingdom Metazoa; phylum Chordata; class Mammalia; order Artiodactyla; family Bovidae; genus Neotragus; species Neotragus pygmaeus. Next base: position 269,508 of record SJYV01045160.1, read on the forward strand.
GCAGCAGCCTTCCAAGAGAAATTGCAAACAGGTCTCTGATGCAAAGCAGTGCCAGTTTCAAACTTAGGTATCAGTCTAAGTTTTTCAACTACTAGTCCAACCTAACTGCCAGTAGTTTAATCTGGTTTCCACTTTGCCCTTGGGTCTCTGTTAATCTGATTAAAACACCAATCCTATATGTAGGTATTAAATGTTTCCTGAGCATCTTGAAGTTGGGGATCTTAATTAAGAGTTTTTTGTTTTGTTTTGTTTTTAACAGAAGCTCAAGTCCTTTTTGAAAACATACAAGTTTTGAGTTTTGGGAGTCTTCAGAATTTGCATGTTGTGTATGGGAGAGTATTCTTTATGTTCAGGTCTGAGTGAGTATGCAAAGAGATGATTATCTTCAGAGCTTCCCAGTTGCTGTGCATGTTGGTCCTGGACTACACTATGAGGGCATCTGCACCTACAGATCACTCTCAAGCTTCCTGTTCATAAGAAAGGGATGAGAAGTCTCATGTTGGGTGTAAATTAGGAAAAAAGATTGTCAGTATAAATGGGTCTTAGGCTTTGAATTCTGTAATTCTACTTCTGGAGTCTATCTTTTGAGATAACTCTTAGTACAAAAAATGATTTGTGCCCAAAGGTATTGAGAACAATTTCTCTCCTTTTTTAAAAATAAGAAATTTTGTTTTTTTTAGATAAAGGAAAACCGTTTTAAATAAGATAAAACTTAAACATCTCTAAATGTGAAACTAACAGTGATGAAATACTATATAATTATGAAAATGGTTATAAACATACCAAGCAAGTTACTTTATTACTTTTTTTTTTTAAATTTCCATTATGTTATTATTATTTCATTTTTCAATCTTGAGAGAAGGTGTGGGCTGTGGAACCAGAGTTTGTGAACAAGTAGTTCCTTAGAATGAGCAGCTGGTAAGGTTCAGCAGAGACGAACTCCGAGTCATGTGTTAGGAGACTTGAGAGTGACACAGGCTGTCCATACAAGCTGTGGAGCTGAGGCCCCTCACCCTGCATCACCTGAACAAGCGAGTTGTACGGTGAGTCCTCCTTAGTTTCATTGGGATACAAATAAACAGCATCTACAGTGTTTTTTTTTTTTTTTTTTTTTTGTTGTTGAAATAAAAATTTATTTCCAAATGAAAGTATGTAGTAGATTTTCAGGATAATTTGTAGCAGTAGCATGAAGTTGCTTTTGTAATTCTATTGTTACTATTTTACATAGTGTTTGCTGTAGTTGGGATAGGGAAGATATGTAAGCCTGTCTTCCTTTGATCTTATTATTTTAGCCTGTAATTTTTTGATATTTGATCTGTATAATCACTACTAGGTATTGTGGTTGTCCTTCAGGCATATGCTCAAATGGGACATGTGTGGGAGACATCAGAAATAACTTTTACATAGTGAAATTTGTTCCTGCAAAGATCTAACTTTAAAAATAATAAAATTTATGGAGATGAACCCACTCATGTTGATATGTAACGTTAAGATCAATCTGTAGCCAGATTTAAAAATAACCATCAGAACTTGAAGGAGGAATACTCCTTAAAGTTTTATAATCAGAATTTAAGTGCACTAGAATATCCTTCCAGCCTAATATGCACTTTAAATGAAGTCTCCAAGCCTTCCGTAATAGAATTTTAATGTCAGAGAATTGGTGCTTTTGAACTGTGGTGTTGAAGACTCTTGAGAGTCCCTTGGACTACAAGGAGATCCAACCAAGTCCATCCTAAAGGAAATCAGTCCTGAATATTCATTGGAAGGGCTGATGTGGAAGCTGAAGCTCCAGTACTTTGGCCACTTGATTTGAAGTATTGACTCATTGGAAAAGACCCCGATGCTGGAAAATATGAAGGCGGAAGGAGAAGGAGAAGACAGAGGATGAGATGGTTGGATGGCATCACCTCAAGCTGCGAGAGTTGGTGATGGATAGGGAAGCCTGGCGTGCTGTAGTTCATGGGGTCACAAAGAGTCGGACACAACTGATCAACTGAACTGAATGTCAGAGAAGAGGGGTAAGGGAGAGTGTCCTCTAGTCTGCCACCCTCAGATCACTTCCACCTACCCCTCAGGTTTCAAAGACAGACCTGGTCTGGGGCTCGACAGGCTATAGGCAGTGCTGGGAACCAGGACAAGTTACATACATTGCTGGAGACCTCATGTGTAAAATGTCTTGGAGGCAGGTTTCCTTGGTGACTCAGATGGACTGGATTAGCATTTCATAAGCATGATTCTGTGAAACTCCAACACTCTGTGTGGAGTTCAAAGGCATCCACAAGTAAAGAGTTTTCTTGATCAAATGCTTGTGAGAAATGCCACATCTCTGAAGATTCCCAGTGCGAGCGAGTGTATTCTAGGCTGTGAAATATTCTGCAGTAAAGATGTGTTTTCCAGTATTTCACCCAGCATGTCTTAAATGTATTTGATGACAGAATCCTGTTAGTGAGGAACATATTTTGGAAAACACTGAACTAAGTTTTTTCCTGAGCTTCAACATTCTGGGATTTTAAGCATGCCATCCAAATGTTGCCTAGCTGTGTTACAGCCACCTGCTTTCCCCACTAGATGGCAGCCTTGAATGAGATTTCCTTTTGGTTTTTGACTGATTTCTTTTTGGACATTGCTTTTACCACGCTCTTGGAGAGGAGAGATCAGTTACTAAATTGATTTTAAGGCCATTCTTGTAACATTTTACAAGCCATTTAAAATAAAGCAGTTGTGTCAACTGTAAGGATAGATATCAGCATAAGTTGAAATAGTATATGAATTTTTCTCACTAGAGCTAACTTAAAAAAAAAAAAAAAACCCAAGAAACAATAGTGTCTGAACAATACCAGTATGTGTTATTTTTTTCATGTTTTAAGTTGGACTTTAGCCAGATAAAATTCAATTGGACATTTGTGTTGCTCTTTTAATCTACTTGAAATGGTGAACTGTCAGGCTGTCAGGATATCTGGAGGCAGTTGAAAATGTTTTTAGTTTCTCTGAAGGGTAAGAAGTGTCCTCAGCCATTATATGTATGTAATTTTGTTAGGGGCCACTGAAGTATTCGTCATTCAGATGGCAGTGCACCTCGGACGGTTTCCCTTTCCAGGCAGACTGTATTAAGCGGTCTCTTAAAGTCACCTTCATGATCTAGTAAACTTGTAAATTTATTAAAAATAAATTGCTATATTAGGCATTAAGATTTTGCTGGTCTGTGGGTTTGTCAGTCTGTCTTTCACTAGGTCTCACTGTTGTAAGCTCAAGCACTTTAGCTGTTGCCCGCCCCCGCAATGCCTGCCTGGAGTTCATGGAATCTCACACATTGGTTTAAGTGTGCCCAGGAGTTTTGGAAAATGAGGGCAACTTTACTTAGGAATAGTCATGCTTCAAGTTTGTTCAACTGAAGGATGTTTACCTATTAGAAATGTGTGCCTTTTTAATGATGGAAAGGGAGCTTTTAAAAATATAATGAGGAGGCTTCCTGTACAGCTTCCTGAATTATGTGTATATTTGCAAGGGGTAGTGAGAACCCACTTTCTGAGTGGAGCCTTATCTTGCTCTTTCATGCTATCTTTTGAAGATGAAATGTTGGTAAGTCCTCTGAGATATTATTCTAGTGAAAGATTCTTTCTGAACCCCAAATAGCACCCCACGGACATTAAAATTCTCATACTTCCTTAAGGTAAGTTGTATGAGTTGTGATTTTCTTAGCATGACTCTCAGATTTGCTGCTACCTTCTGCTTCACGTTTTGCATTTTCTCTTAGCTTTTTCCTTCATAGTATTCAGCATGGCATGGGCCTTAGTTTTAAGTTTATTTTTGGAGCTTAGATTTAGCATAGTTTTATTTAAGATAGTTTGTGCATTGTACTCTGATTTGGTTAGCCTTTTTGAGAAATTTGATGCAGATTTTGTGAGTGTGGTTTATAATCGAAATATCAGATAAAGCAGATAATATTAATCATATTTAATATGTATTGAGTGTATTTTTCTAGGGACTATGCCAAGCATTTTACACATATTCGCTCATTTGATCTTCACAGCAACCTGAATGAGATAGATACTATTTTTGTGACATTTTCTGATGAACACATTGAAGGTTAGAAAGGTGAAGTGTCTACACAGTTAAGTGGCCCTGCAAAGGCTGCAGATCTGGTTTCTCATGCCTTACATTTTACCACCACATGAATGATGTGAAATATTCACATCCTAAATGTTTTGTGGAATGTGTGTATGATCAAGGTATGCTGGACTAAGTGGCCACAAGGTAGGAAGAATTTTCCAAATAACGAGAACTCAACTGTCATTTTTTTTCTCAGCTCTAGACACCAAGATTTCTTTGCCTGATGGCTTCATATTCAAATATGTTTGGCCATGTTTCTCAAAACACTGGGTTACTATACTTTGCATTAACAGTGCTTGGCTTTGTCTTTTATGCAGAAAGCCCCTCCAGGCCTCTGTAATGTGCTAAAAAAGATCTTGTCTAAAACTCATGAAAATAAATAACATAAAACTGTTCTGAATAAATTTGAGTTAAGTGAACAGAACCCTTTTCTGTGTATGCATATTGCATACATACAGTTGTATGCGCTTGTGAACACATGTTCTGTCGTAGTGCCTAGGACCAACATGCTCCATACTGAAGAACATCTCAGAATTTCCATTATAAATTATTTTAGGGTGTTATAACTAATACTGTAAAGAATTTAACCCCACCTGGAACTTACTTTATTGTGTTTGCATGATTAATTACTGCAAGGAAGAATGTAGATGAGAACAAATCTTTGTCTTAGCAGCTGGGGATAGTGCAAATGTTTGTGTAATTGTTGGAAAGGATGGGAGTGCTGTCAAATGTAGATCAGAGACCTAAGAGGTTCAGGTGGCAAAGAGTAATACATCTGTTGGTTAGCAGACACCTAAGGGGCAAACACAAAATTTGATATTTAACTTACATGTTAATTATAAACAGGAAATCCATACAGCATATAATTGAATTCTGTGAATTTCTCTTTTTTTAAGAAATTAGTTGATAGGAATTAATACATTATTAGACAGAGGCACATAGATTCATTTTTATTATCAAGACCAAGACTCAATTCACTTCTTCTGGAAAGCATGTGATAACTACTAAATATATTGAGCACTTTCAGGGAGTGTTCTGAGCTTTTTGGGCTTCCCTCATGTCTCAGTGGTTAAGAACCCTCCTGCCAATGCAGAAGATGCGAGTTCAATCCCTGGGTTGGGAAGATGCCCTGGAGAAGGAAATGGCAACCCATTACAGCATTCTTGCCTGGGAAATCCCAAGGACAGAGGAGCCTAGTGAACTACAGTCCATGGGGTTGCAGAGTCAGACACAACTTAGTAGCTGAGCATGCATACATGCTCTAAGCTCTTTAAATGAGTTTTCTCATTTATTCCCCTGAACATATTCACTTTACGGATGAAGAAGTCAAAGATCAGAGTGGAAGTCAGATGCTCAAGGTCATGAAGTAGGAGAGCTGATAGACTTTGGGGTGCAAGAGCCTACAGCATGCCAGTGTTTTCTGATTCCCCCTTTGTAATATCATTCCTTTCACTCAGTTGTTCTCACTTCTGTGACTCATGAGAACTATCCCTGAAACTTAAAAATGCATGTAAGTTCCACCCCCAGATCTGATTAATTAAATCAGATTCACTAGAAAGTAGGCCCTGGTGATTCTACTGTGCAAGGAAGGCTGGCTGAGAACTCCTCTTCTTTCTGCCCTTTATTCCTAGTCAGATTTAGTAGTTGTCAATTATTTCTCAAGTAGAAGCTTAATTAATTGATTTAAAATTTGCATCAGCTTGTATGGGCTTGGCAAAAGTTTGCCTTTGCTTGACAAATTAACAGATAAAACTGGGGTGTAAGGGAAACAATTATCCTATTAAAGAGCACAAACAGCTTTCAAAAATAACAGAAAACTATATTCATTATAAATAAACTGATAGGTGAATTGCAGGTCACTTAAACATCTATTAATAAACTTCTTAAGTACTGTTAGTCCACAGCATTTTAGTAACCTGATTCATTACTTACTTTCAAAACACTGTTTCTATTAAAAATATTCTCTAGTACTAATTTATGGTATGATCAGCTTGGGTCCGCCTCACTTTTAGTTGAAATTAGTTATTACTGTTTGATGTGGTGAAAGTTTCCTTGAAGCCGTTTTGTAGCTGGATGCTACAAATACTTACACCTGTTTTTGGTTCCCTGCACCTCGCAAGATCTCTATGAATGCATGCTTCCAACTGCAATGCCCACTGCTTGCCTGGCAAAACAAAATTTTGTAGAGCTCATACTCAGCCTGTCGGCATCCAATGGTCATACTTGTATGGGTACTTATGACCTCTGTCATGGAATTGATCCATGCCTGGGTCCTACCAGTTGTTCAGTAGTTGAATTTTACTCCTGAAGATCCAGAGCTTCTGCTTTGCAGACACAACCATGAATGTGTGCTCTCTCTCCTGCATGGCGCTGGCCACAGAATAGAAAGACAGAGGCTGTATGCAGTCTACTGCTGTCAGTTTTGTGCGCTTACAGAAAGGCAGAATGGTGCAGCCATCAGGAGCTAAGGGTCTGTCATCAGTGAATTCAAGTTCAATAAATGGTTCTACCACTTACTAGCAGTGTGGCCTTAGAGAGGACTTATTTTCTTTGATTATTTCTTCATCTTTAAAAGTGGAATATTGTGAGAATTAAGTGAATCAATTTATAAACATGGTTGAAATAGTGAGTGGCTGTTTGTAAATCTCAATATGTTATTTTTTACTATTAATAGAAATGGGATTATTAAATTTAGAGCAGTGATGGTTAATCGGAGATAATTCTGCCTCCCAGAGGATATTTGGCAATGACTGGATGCAATTTTGTTTATCAGAGTGTGGGGTTGTGTGTGTGTGTTGCTGGCATTTAGTGCGTAGAGGACAGAGATGGCGCTAAACACCCTAAGCACAGGTCAACCCTCTACAGCAAAGAAGAATTCGACGTTAGTTGTCAGTAATGTCATCTGTTGTGTTGATATACACACACACCTGAATACAGGGATGGCACATTATGTGAGGAGTTAATGTAGAGTCATTTGGAAATGACCTCTGTTCCACAGCCAGCAGTGCTGGCTGCTATGGGTTCCTTTTGTTTATATCGAAACAGATCAAATGATCAAGTTGAAACACTTGAGAATGAGTAGTGGTACATTTCTTAGTTGAGTTGAATTCACATTTTGCTCTGTACTCTGCTATGAATAGAATTGGTTTTAAATATTAGTATGAAGAGTGATCTTGTATTATAATGTATTAAATATATATATTATAATTATATGTTTTAAAATATTATATTCTTTAGAAAAGACTCCAACCTCTGTGGCCCAGTCTCCCATGACACAGTTAGGTCCCCAGTCTACCTGTTAAGCCTTGTCTCCCACTATTTTCCTCACCTACATGGTGCTCTGTTTACACTAGAGTGATTATAATACGAAGTCCACTTTAAAGACAGTTTTTGGCCTCTAAAAAGAACTTGCCTTTCTCCTAGACAGATCACCTGGCACAGAATAGGCACTCAGTAAATATTTGGAGAATACATAATATTATACACATTGTGTCCCTGTCTTGTGCTTCCATTCTTTTCTTGCTGTGGAAGATGTTCTTAGTGAAATTCATATTCTCTTTAAAAATCTACCTGAAAGACTTTCGCTTATTTCTTCTCTCATTTATTCTTCAATCACAAATCCTATCAGTTCTTCCCTGTTGAGGGCCCTGAAGGACTGCATTTTTCTTCCATTTGCCTTTTGTTAGATCTAGTCACAACGATACCCTTGTGCCTGTATCGTATGCAGCTCAAGGTAAGGAGCCATGGCTGCACATCCTTCTTCCTACCATAGGGCCTTGCACACAGTAAGCACCCACGTCTTCTCCAGATAACTCAGTGGGCTACCCCTTTGCCATCAACTTGAGGTTCTGTGTGCTGTCTACAATGTGCTTACTTTGAAATGAGTCTAAGTAGCCTTTTAGCCCCTTGAGGGTAGGTGCTGCGTTGAATTTTATTTGGTAACTTCTTATCTAGAGTAGCACAGAGAGCATGACTAGTGTGGGGCTGATTTATATACTGAATCTTAACTTGTATAAGGAAGAATAAAAAGTAGGGCAAAGAGCTTCTCTAGAAATGGAGATTAGTCTTCAGAAAATCTTTCTGCTTGGTTTAAAGGCATGCTACTCTTAGGTTTCTAAAATCTACCATTAAGCATTCATCAACTGCTTTGTACTTGGTGCCAGAATCTATGCTGGGAGAGGAAGACCAGTTCATAATATGGCCCGGCCTGCCAGCTAGGGTCTTGTGCTCTAGCACAGGGCACAGCAGACTTGTTCTTATTTAAAGGATCTGATGATAACATGTTTCAGGCTCTGCAAGTCACTCATTTTCTTGGAATTGTTCAGTGCTGCCGTTGTAGTGTGCTTGCAGCAGCCATAGACAGTATATAAGCAAATGAGCATGACTGAAGGGGAGGGAGGTGGGAGGGGGGCTCAGGATGGGGGACACATGTACACCCATGGCTGACTTGTGAATGTATGGCAAAATCCACTACAGTATTGTAAAGTAATTAGCCTCCAATTAAATTAACACAAAACTTTGTTTACAAAACTGGCGGCCTGGTTTACCCTGTGTGCCACAGTTTGTTGACCCCTGCTCTGGTGTGTGGGTGAGGGTGTATATAAGTGGATATGTGTATGCATATAAAACTAGAGTGCTTTTTACTGACAGTATTGTAGGAACTTTGAGCTGGGAGAGAAAGCGGAACCAGAGTAGTAGGGGAGAGGCTTGATGAAGGGGGACTGCTTGTCTCTATGAACACTTGTATAAAATTTTTCTTCATTCCACTTTCCTATCAAAGTTGTTTATAGAGTCATTCATGTTTTCATATATTTTACAAATTATTGCTAAGTGATCATTATAGACAAATGCTCATTCTAGTTTTTGTAAGTTTAATGATTGGAAGTATTCTCTGTGTATTGATGGATTTTTTTAAAAAACACATTTAGTATCTCTAAGTTTGGGATGCATCTCCCAGTTGATGGTGTTACTACAGATTTTTCTTTGCAGATATAAATTAAGATGTGTCTTATAATTGACTTAGAATCTAAAACAAGTTTACTTACATTAGATATCTTAGTTTTTGCCTTCACATTTATTCACTAACCTACCAGACACAAAGATTCTGAGAACATATTAAATAAAGATTAGAAATTTACTTTTTTTTAAAACTAATAATACCTTAAGTTCTGACAGAGATTGGTTACTTTACATGTCTCAGTTAATGTTCTGTTAAATAAACTCTCATGTCAAGCATGGCTTTTTCTGGGCTTTTTGATGATTTTGGCTTGTTTCACAGATTTCCTTCATAAAGGTAAAATATAGACCAAAATTTCACAAATACCATTCTGTGGCCCAGTGAGGAACCTGGTCACAGAACTGTGTCTATTACCTATAACTTTCCCTTTGTTAGAAGCACAGAATTTGAGAACAGGTGTTGGAATATGTGTGTTTTCCTCTAATTTATCTCATATTTATTTCATTGCTCTCAGATTTTCTAAAACTATGAAGCTCTTTATGTAGGACTGGCCTAATTAGGAGAGCTTGGGAAAGTTTGTAAAAGGTTTAATGTTCCCCCTCTTTCCTGTCTGTATAAATCAATTAAAATGGACTATGAAGGAACTCACACTCAAATCGTGTATTACTCTAGATTTCATTGCTATGTACTTGTTTTCTACATTCAAGGAGGAGGTTCTACTTTACTGTATTTATGATTTACAGTAGCCAGAGATACATTTCAACCAGTTCTATGATATATGGGAATAAGACATATTATAGAAACATTATTTATTGCTCTGATCAGAAGGGGAAAGTTGTTTCTTATACTGTGCTTATGGGCTAAGCAGCATGCATAGTAAGCACATCTGTCTTTGTAATTAGTATAAAAAGTCAGAAAAATTAAAATTCAGATTAATATTTCACAACTGACATCTCTAAGTATTTTTGCATCAGTGTTCCTGAATAAAAACAGTAAATATGACTCAGTGTTTGTAGTCTTTGGTTACTTTTGACATAACTTTCATTTATTTGTTCTCTTAAAAATATTATTTGAATGCTGAGTCTTGAAATAATCTCTCCATGTTTTTTCCTCTTGTGTATTTTAGAAAAGAAAGGTCTTTGGTGCAAAAAGGTGGTTAAAAGTTAATTGGCAATTGATCATTAGTGAGAGAGAAACTATGATTTTTATACCACATGGAGAATTTTACAGTGTGGTATTTGTGGTACTTTTGTGTGTGTGTATCCCAAAGCATTTCAAGCTGTAGTTTTACTTAATGACATTCTTTTTATAGAGCATGAGAGGTAGGAAAGGGCAAGCCAGAAGCTGCAATTCATTCAAAGATTTCTTCTTGGAATAACTCTGGAAAAATAAATCTTATTTATTTCTGACACCTTGAATTGCAATTTTTACCTTGCTTTACCTTGAAGTACTTAAGTGAAAAGTATAATGACTTTTTAGAGCAGGTCTAAACTGGTAGAGCAGTTAATTGAATTCTCTTATTTTTAGACAGGGAACCAGAGGCAGGCTGCCCTACCTACCATTAGTGGAGCCAGGGCCAATGCTAATGGAGCCACGCAGAGCAAATATCCAAATATGCTAAAGGTGTAATTAAGCTGTGCCTGCCTTTTCTCCTTGGGGTTTCAGCACAGTGGCTGGAGACTGCAGGAGCCTCAGTCTCTCCAGGGCCAGCCCTGTGGCCTGTGAGCCTGTATGGTGGCATGGCTCAGCTGGGGCTGGACATGGTAGGAGGTGGAGTGGGCTGGTTCTCTATCTCCAAGCCCCACTTGTCTGATGCAGGATTTCCAGGGGATTTAAGTGCCTCTCAGACCATATCCTCCCAGCAGAGAAAGGAAGGGAACAGAGTTATCCGGGAGATTCAGTATATCCAGACATCCGTTTTGTTCTTGGTTCCCAGTGGCAGAGACTGGTTCATCCTGCCATATGCTCCGAACTCAGCATCCCCTGGCCTGGAGGCCAAGTTTCACTAATAAGTGCCTCTTGTTGGTTCAGGCAGTCATCAAATTAAAAAATAAATAAATAAACAAAACTTCCTTATGAGATTTAAATGAAAAAAGTTGCATTTTGAGTGTTGTTTTGTGTAGAACCCCTTACAGTGTGTGGCCCAGGAGAAGGGCCCCTCTGATCGAGGTGTAAGAGAGGTTGAGGAGTTGGACAACATTACACATCTAACTAGTGCTGCAAACATGGTAATATCTTCTTCAGAAATTATACATTTGTTTAATCTACCCTATAATTTAGAAACATGCTTGCTTTTGATAGAGTGCAAAGAAAGGGGGAGAATGCAAAGGCAGAAATCATATAAATGATGTATTATTCACATCATCATTATCCTGTCTCAAATTTCCTTTGTGTGCTGAATAAGGAAACCTTGAAACTCACATGTACATCGTGACTTCGAAAGAAAGAAAAGCTATCAAAACACTCTTCTGTGAGACATTTTCCATTTCTTAGGGAATTCAGGTGTGTGAATCACTTCCTTCTGTCCTGTCATAGAAAAAAAGAAAGCAACGTGACTTTATAGTTCAGCTGAGGAGGCCAAGGCTGGCGTTTTTCAGGGAAGATTGCTTATCATGGGGCAAAGCTGTGCTCTGAAATGGATTTCTACATAGACCTTACAGGAACAGTTTGCAGATGTGGACGGCATTCCCAAGAAAAGATTTTTACAGTGACTGACATCCTCCAAACCTTCCCAGAAAAAGGAAAACGTGTCCTTTCCCAATTTCACGTATGCTTTCTCCCTGATCAAAAGACAGATTTATCCATGGTGGCACCTGAAAAATAAATTTTTTTAACAAGTTTGCTTCATAGCAAAGATGAAAGTACAAGCAAGTATTAGACAGGCCAACTGGAAGGACTCGAGTATGAAGGATTTTTGTTTCTTCTTGCAATAAACACATGTGGAGTCCAGGAAGGGTGATGCCATCATCTGGTGGCGTGCGGGAGATCTCCACTGATGCTGGAAAAATACCAGATCAATGAAATATAAAGTGTAGCATTAGATATACGCAGGTATTCTGTGAGTTTGGGAGTCTTTTGATGGGACTACAACCTTAACTCTTGTTGGTCTCAAGGATGTGGGAGTGGGCAGAATGGCTTAGGCTGGGAAGTAACAAGCTGAGTTGGTTTTTGACTCAAAAACTGCACTTGGCTGTCCTGTGAGAGGTCAGTGGAAGAGCTATATGAGAGATGGTTCTCCTGTAGAATTTGCAAGTTGACTCGCCTTGATGTTTTTACCAACAGGGGTTGGTTGTTCACTTAGCACCTGTGACATATGTCTGTTTTTGCACTGATCAGAAGGATTATGCTTGTTTACAAGTCTGGTTGTATCTCTGGCCTGTGAGTTTTTTAGGGCAGTACTTAAGTCATTTACAATATTTCTCTCTATTCTTATACAAAACGAATGAAACTTTGAAAAAGTTGTTACTCAGAGTTTGGTTGCATGGAACCAGAAAATAAGGTCTCCCTCTATGGGAAGATCAGACCTGCTTCCATATTCTTACCACCAGGGGTCTAAAAAATGCCTCAAAAAAAAAAAAAAAAAAAAAAAAAAAAAAAAAAAAAAAAAAAAACCNCTCCAGTGTTCTTGCTTGGAGAATCCCAGGGACGGGGGAGCCTGGTGGGCTGCCGTCTATGGGGTCGCACTAAGTCGGAGACGACTGAAGCAACTTAACAGTAACTTTGTTACATATAAATATCAGTAGATGTCATCCACATAAACCAAAGCTCTCTGAGGTCCTCAACAATTTTTAAGAATATAAAGGCACCCGAGGCCCAAATTCTCAAGAGCTGCCGCTCTGTGTGAGAACAGAGGCTACCCTCTTCCTGGATGTGAGAAACTCACCAGCTTCTGAAGCATCCGGGCTATCATCAAGCTGCTTTAACTTTATGGAGTTCATTTTCTTTTTGTTGAGAACAAAATAAGACGTTATTCTATCATCAAGCATGTGGGTAGGGTGGGGTTTAATAGCTTCTCTTCTGTTCAATATTTTTTCAGCTAACTGGAACATTCTGTCTCTTTACAACAGAATGTGAGACTGGGACAGCAGTAAGTTACTTCTCTCTCGAGGATTTAGATGCACTTGTACGTAGATAATATTGAGTTATGCACTGATTCTACAGTTAAATCTGAAAGAGTTCACTTTAGCACACTTAGATTAACCTAAAAGTTTTAATAGCACTTACCTTTGGGGAAAGAGAACTTTGAATCAGAACTTTTAAATATTGGAATCAAGTTTAAAACTTCTATACTGTTCTGCATAGACACAAGCAATCCATGTCATGCAAGGTTATCTGAGTGCTGAAATTCTGGATGCCCCTGTTCATAAGTTTAAAAGTAATATTTTTATGTATATTGAATTTTAATATTTTCACTCTTAAAAAAATCACCCGAGTGTTTCAGTTTGCTGTGCAGAAGCTTAAAATTTGTTTTAGTCAAGAATTTTTAAATTTCCCTGCCAACTTGTATTTAAATACTTCTTTTCCACATATTTTTGCCTTTTGAAGGAAATTACTAGATTCTTTTTATCACATTTATAGACTCAACCCTGCTCAATGAATGTTAGTAAAGCTAATGAATATGAGCAGAAAATTTTTAAGACAGAAATAAGCCAGTAAAGATTGCACCTGCACTGTAAGTCCTCTGACATGTAGTCATACGAATGAGCTCAGTAAATTACAAGCCATGGTAGCTCTTGCTGTTGCTGTTNAGTAAAGCTAATGAATATGAGCAGAAAATTTTTAAGACAGAAATAAGCCAGTAAAGATTGCACCTGCACTGTAAGTCCTCTGACATGTAGTCATACGAATGAGCTCAGTAAATTACAAGCCATGGTAGCTCTTGCTGTTGCTGTTAAGTCGCTTCAGTCGTGTCCAACTCTGTGCAACCCCATAGACGGCAGCCCACCAGGCTTCCCCGTCCCTGGGATTTTCCAGGCAAGAACACTGGAGTGGGTTGCCATTTCCTTCTCCAATGCAGGGAAGTGAAAAGTGAAAGTGAAGTCGCTCAGTCATGTGTGTCTGACTCTAGCGACCCATGGACTGCAGCCCACTAGGTTCCTCCATCCATGGGATTTTCCAGGCAAAAGTACTGGAGTGGGGTGCCATTAAATGTCAACTCAGCAAAGTAGAAGAGGAAAGAACGTCTTCTAATTTATTCATAGTCCCTTTAAAATTACCAAATGTTTCCAATTATAAAGTAATGCATGTGGAGATCAACTTCTAGAATGGAGGAGTGCAAACTTCAGTGAAGTTGCACTTTCACCAAAAAAAAAAAAAAAAAAA
>SJYV01045160.1:284028-383077 GCA_006410875.1 Neotragus pygmaeus
AGTTGCACTTTCAAAAAAAAAAAAAAAAAAAAAAAAAAAGGCAAAAAACATAAAACCAAACAAAGAAAATTTACCATTTCAAAATGCAAGCCATTAAACAATACTCAGAACAGAATAAACATCCTTCCAGAAGAAACTGCAAGCCTCAGCAGGGCCATAGTTAGTGATGTTTTAACTTGGAACTATTCCTCCAGCTCAGTAAAGAGGTTCCACAACCTGGAACACAACAGACAACAGATATGACCATTTTTAGAGCTCTATGAAGAGTACCATCCCCGGATCACAAGCAGTACTTTGTTTGAACTTTCAGGTGACTGAAAAGTCAATATTCTTAGAATGTGATGACTGATTTGATTTGATTCAGAGTTCAGTTCAGCAGGGGTGGGGACCTACTCACAGGGCATTACTGTAACAGTTATTTCTGGCAACATCTCAGCCACCTAAAGCCATGATATAAGTGAGAGCAAATAAGAACCTGGTGGGGAATATTTCTTTAATCCTGTTTAACTAGAGGACCATAGGGAACTTTGAAAGGCTACAGCATATTCCTAGACACCTAGACTAAAGGCATGACCAGGAAGAATCTGCATAAAGAGAAGTCACTAGTCACTCACCCCTGGTTGATCCAGAAACTCCACACCACCAGGAAATAATAGCTAATTAGTCAAGAATTACGAAATCCTTTAGGTTTGAGGGGCTTCCCTGGTGGCTCAGGGGTTAAAGTGTCTGCCTCTAATGCTGAGACCTGAGTTTGATCCCTGGGTCGGGAAGATCCCCTGGAGTAGGAAATGGTAACCCACTCCAGTATTCTTGCCTGGAGAATCCCATGGACATAGAAGCCTGGTAGGCTACAGTCCACGGGGTCGCAAAGAATCAGACACGACTGAGCGACCTCACTCCACTTATAAGTTTGAATGCAGACCTTGGCAAAGGGGAAAGTCAAACAAAGCATTTAGGAATCTGACCAATCATAGTGACTGTCCACTAAACTATATTGACCCCAGTGTTATCCCCAGGAAGTTGATTTTAAAGTTAAAAAAATAAAGAAACTTAAAAAAAGATAGCAAAGAATGCAGTGGATCCTCATTGCAGGGAATACAGAATCTATAAATCTGTCCAGGAAAGTCACTAAGCAAATAAGCAGCAACAACAAGATATCAGATACCACAGTTTTTAAAGAACAAGTGTCTAGATTTTAGACACACATGAGACATACAAAAAAAAACAGGAAATTATTCCATCTACACAATAAAAAGAGAAATCAACAGAACATGACCTCAAGACTACCTAAATTTTAGACTTAGTGTACAAAGGCTTTAAATAAGCTATTATACATATGTTCAAAAACTAAAGAAAACTATTTTAAAGAATTAAAGAAAAGCATGACAATGATGTCTTACCAAGAGATATCACATACAGAATGACAATAAGGAGATCAAAATTATAAAAAGGATGAAATTCTGGAGCTGAAAAGTGCCATGCTCAGTCGCTTCAGTTTTATGCGGCTCTTTGCAACCCCATGGATTATAGCCCACCAGGCTTCTCTGCCCATGGGATTTTTCAGGCAAGAATACTGGAGTGTGTTGCCATTTCCTTCTCTGAGGAATCTTCCCAACCCAAGAATCAAACACACATCTCCTGCATTGTGGGCAGATTCTTTACTGCTAAGCCACTGGGGAAGACCACTGAAAAGCACAGTATCAAAACAAAAAATTCACTAGTAGAACTGAACTGTGAGAAAGAATAATCAGCAAACTTGGAGATAGTAATCAGCAAACTTGAAGATAGCTCAATTAAGACTATTCAGTCTGAGGAGCAAAAGAAGAGGGGAGAAAGAAAAGAGTGGGAAAATATTTGAAGAAATAATGGTCCAAAATTCCCAAATTTTATCAAAAATATTAATCTACATATACAAGAAGTTCAACAAACTATAAGTAAAATTAACTTAAAAGTGAAGTCGCTCAGTCATGTCCGACTCTTTGCGACCCCGTGGACTGTAGCCTACAAGGGTTCTCTGTCCATGGAATTTTCCAGGCAAGAGTACTGGAGTAGGTTGCCATTTTCTTCTCTAGGGGATCTTCCTCATCCAGGGATTAAACCTGGGTCTCCCGCATTGCAGGCAGACACTTTACCGTCTGAGCCACCAGGGAAGCCCAGAAACCTATACATGCCACACCAAATTGGAAAAATCTCAAAGACAAAGAGAGAACCTTGAGAGCAGCCAGTGAGTGGGGATTTGCCATGGAGGAGCCATCTCAACAGTATGAACAGCCAGTTTCTCACGGAGAGACATGGAGGGCAGAACATAGTGGGATGATACATGCAAAACGTAAGGAAAAGACTGCCGACCCAGAGCTCTGTCTAGCTAAATATCCTTTAAAAACAAAGAAATTAAAACCTTTCCAGATGAACAAAAAGTGAGAAAATGTGTCGCTATCACATCCCAAAGGGAGTCCTTCAGTTCAGTTCAGTTCAGTTGCTCGGTTGTGTCCAACTCTTTGTGACCCCATGGACTGCAACACGCCAGGCCTCTCTGTCCATCACCAACTCCCAGAGTTTACTCAAACTCATGTCCATTGAGTCAGTGATGCCATCCAACCATCTCATTCTCTGTCATTCTCTTCTCCTCCTGCCTCCAATCTTTACCAGCATCAGGATCTTTTTTAATGAGTCAGTTCTTTGCATAAGGTGGCCAAAGTATTGGAGTTTCAGCTTCAGCATCAGTCTTTCCAATGAATATCCGGGACTGATTTCCCTCAGGATTAACTGGTTGGATCTCCTTGCAGTCCAAGGGACTCCCAAGAGTCTTCTCCAATACCACAGTGCAGAAGCATCAATTCTTTGCCACTCAGCTTTCTTTATAGTACAACTGTCACATCCATACATGATTACTGGAAAAACCATAGCTTTGACTAGACGGATTTTGTTGGCAAAAGTAATGTTTCTGCTTTTAAACATGCTGTCTAGGTTGGTCATAGCTTTTCTTTCAAGGAGCAAGGGTCCTTTAATTTCATGGCTGCAGTCACTATCTACACTGATTTTGGAGCCCAAAAAATTGTTTCCACTGTTTCCCTATCTCTTTGCCATGAAGTGCTGGGACCAGATGCCATGATTTTAGTTTTCTGAATATTGAGTTTCAAGCCAACTTATTCACTGTCCTCTTTCACTTTCATCAAGAGGCTTTTTGATTCTTCTTTGCCTTCTGCCACAAGGGTGGTGTCATCTGCATATCTGAGGTTATTGATATTTCTCCCGGCAGTCTTGATTCTAGCTTCTGCTTCATCTAGCCTGGCATTTCGCATGATGTACTCTGCATATAAGTTAAATAAGCAGGGTGACAATATATAGCCTTTTTCTATTTGGAACCAGTCTGTTCTTCCATGTCCGGTTCTCACTGTTGCTTCTTGACCTGCATACAGATTTCTCAGGAGGCAGGTCAGGTGGTCTGGTATTCCCATCTCTTGAAGAATTTTCCACAAATTGTTGTGATCCACACAGTTAAAGGCTTTGGCATAGTCAATAAAACAGAAGTAAGTGTTTTTCTGGAACTCTCTTGCTTTTTTGATGATCCAGTGGATATTTGCAATTTGATCTCTGGTTACTCTGCCTTTTCTAAAACCAACTTGAACATCTGGAAGCTCATGGTTCACGTACTCTTGAAGCCTGGCTTGGAGAATTTTGAGCACTACTTTGCTAGTGTGTGAGATGAGTGCAATTGTGTGGTAGTTTGAGCATTNCAAACCCTGATAAATGGATTGATATGATAACAGATTTTGTTTTGTGGCTTATTTACTCCCTAAAATTGCATTATGAAGTGGGAAGGGTGTGAACTCTTTAGAAAGCCATTTAGGGCACTGGATTGGGGAAAGTAATAAGAATAATGACTTGAAGAAGGATTTCTAAGCCTCTTTACACACCTGAAGACCTTACCAGAATACAAAAATCACAAAGTCAAGGGATTAGAAAACAAACACCCAAATAAAGAGCAGTTAACACTTGCATGTATGAGGATTATGCTAAAATTCCTGTGTCACTGAGCATGCACAATCACGGAAAATGTAGTAGAGAACTGTGGATTTCCGCATGCGGTCTTCAGACCAGCAGTAGGCACATCACCAGAGAACCTGATAGGAATGCAAATTCTCAGGCCCTCCCCAGGCTTCCTGAATCCATAATTCTGAATTATGTTTTAACAAGACCTCTGGGTGATTCTGATGTGCATCCAAGTTTCAGATAAATTTGAATAGAGGGAAGAAGGTCTTTGTAGCTGGGCAGATGTGAATTCAAACGAGTTTTTCTTCTTACTGGTTGTGTTATTTTAGACATTTATATAATCTATGAAGGACTGAGTTTCCTTACCTACGATATGTGAAAAAAAAAATGCCCACCTTACACCAATTCCTATGTTACATTAAATCTCATTTTCTTTATTGAGAGAGCATGTTATACCTGACATATTCAAGTAATGGTCCCATGCAATTATCCCATTTTATAGAAGTTGTATATGGTAAATACAGGCCATAAGCTAGGTCACTTGAGTCCACAAACCATAGTTCTCAGCTACAACACTGATTGCTTCTCCTAATGCTGAAATAGTGTTTCCTCTTGCAATTTCACAAGCATCATCTTAATGGATGTATTTATTCTCTCCAATTACCTAAGGAATTCATGCCTAATGTAGGAGAAGACAGAAAAACACAAAATATTGACTCCCATAATTTTCTGACTCAGTGATAACCACTACAAATTTCAGTATATGAACTATAAACCAATCTTTTGCTATAAAATATCTTAAATGTTATTTTTTTACCCCCCACTCAGTATATATCAATAATTAAGAGCCCTTCTGTCAACTTGATAAATGCATCTATGAATTAGAAAGCAATTCATGCTATATGAAACACTTTAGGATATATGCGTTAAACATAAAATAGTATATTTTCAAATTTTTGAGTGTAATTAAAATGGGCTTTAGAGAAGTCCTCCCAGCATCCATTCCTGTCTTCTGTTGCTGCCAACAGCAGGCCCAACACTAGGAATGAGCCCTAATTTGTTTAAACCAATAAAACTGATCACATTTCTCTAGCCACACAATTAGTTTAGAAAAGTGTACTAATCAAAGCTTTTCTACTTCCTTTGAATTAGAAGCATACTAACTCTAAGCTAGCTCATGAATAAACGTATCATCCAAGTTTGCCCAGTTAGAGGGAAGCTGTGGACTTTTTCTTGAGAAAAAGGAATGAAATTGGGTCATTTATAGTGGTATGGTGGAGAAGGTCATGGCAACAGACTCCAGTATTCTTGCCTGGAGAGTCCCATGGA
This sequence comes from Neotragus pygmaeus, assembly GCA_006410875.1. NCBI lineage: Eukaryota > Metazoa > Chordata > Mammalia > Artiodactyla > Bovidae > Neotragus > Neotragus pygmaeus. Next base: position 289,351 of record SJYV01045160.1, read on the forward strand.
CAGAAAAGACTGGCGGGCTACAGTCCACGAGGTCACCAAGCCTTGGACATGACCGAGTGACTGAGCACACACAATGTGTGAATGGACCGAGAGTCTGTCGTGCAGAGCGAGTAAGTCAGAAAGAGAAAAACACTGCATATTAATGCAATATATGGAATCTAGGAAAGTGGTGCTGATTTTTAGGGCAGGAATAGAGATGCGGGCATAAAGAATCGATGTGGGGACACAGGTGGAGAACAGGAGCGTGTGGCGAATTGGGAGGCAGAACTGACATATACACTGCCATGTGCAAAACAGACAGCTGGTGAGAAGCTGCTGTTAGCACAGGGAGCTCAGCTTGGTGCTCGGTGATGACCTAGAGGGGTGGAGAGGGGATGGACGGGAGGGAAGTTCTAGAGGGAGGGGCATATGTATACACATATAATAGGCGATTCACTTTGTTGTACAGCAGAAACTAATGCAACATTGTAAAACAATTACACCCCCCACCCCCCACCCCCCAAAAAAAAGAGAGAGAGAGAGAGGTTTTCCTCTAGACTTAAAGGAACAAATGTGTGACAGGAGGCATTAACAGTTACATTACCAGGAGAAGAATTAGATGAAAACTGACTAAAGAGACGGGAAGGTGAGTCTCGCAAAATCCCTGGATCAGTTCAGTCCTGAAGCTTTCAATACACTAATTAGTTTACTCCCTGGTGGCTCAGATGGTAAAGAAGTTGCCTGCAATGCAGGAGACCTGGGTTCAATTCCTGGGTTGGGAAGATCCCCTGGAGACAGAATGGCAACCCACAGTATGCTGGCCCTGAGAATTCCATGGACAGAGAAGACTGGTGGGCTCCAGTCCATGGGGTCACAAAGAATCAGACACGACTGGGCGACTAACATTACACTTTCACTTTTAGTTTGATTCGATCTCTTTGCTATTACTTGTCACTGAAAGTATCTTAACTTACACATTAAGTGTAGAAACATGGAATCCAGAATTTGAGAAGATACTAAAAGTATACCTAAGTTTACCTAAGAAGTTCCTTCATTCCANACTTTTAGTTTGATTCGATCTCTTTGCTATTACTTGTCACTGAAAGTATCTTAACTTACACATTAAGTGTAGAAACATGGAATCCAGAATTTGAGAAGATACTAAAAGTATACCTAAGTTTACCTAAGAAGTTCCTTCATTCCAGAGCCAGCCTGATTTTATACTCACACAATACTCTTCTCCCACTAACTGGAGTAATTTAATTCTATTAGCATTAGCCTCCTAATAGTCTTTGGGACCAGCCTTTTCTACATATCAATGAGATATTAAAAGACTTAAAACCTTTTTCTGTTTCTGGTTAGGATAAAGTAACTGTACTGTACTGAAGCCTCTCTCCCTCTGTATACAACTATACAATAGGACAAAATAGGTGTAATAACTATTTTCAAATATTGGAAAAAAGCTAGATTGCATCTCTGAGAGAAGGTAAGAAAACAAAGTGAGACCTATAATCACCATTTCAGCATAAAGACACTTTCAGACTGTGGTACAGGGTGAGGAAACCCAAACAGAGTCAGGGAAAGCACAAGCCCTTGAAAATCTGTTTAAGGATCCCCTTGAGCCACTGACCAAACACTAAACATCTACACAACAAAATAGCAGTCACAATGTCTGCCATAAAGTAAATAATTAATAGAGGAATGGATGGGAAAATGTCATTTGTGAGGAGAAAAATAATTGAATTAAAAACCTAGGAATTACAAAAATAATGGAATTATCAGAGAAGGATTTTAAAAGAGCAATTACAAATACTTCTGAGGGTTTAATAGAAATGATGAACATAGTGAGGGGGAAACAAAAACTCTTATTAGTGAAACAGAAGCTATGAAAAGAACCGGACAGGACTTGCAGAAATGAAATTATAATATTTGACATAATAATTAACTGAGAAGCATAACATCAGATTGGATACTAGAGAAGAAAAGATCAATGAATGTGAAGACAGAGTAATGGAAGGTATATAAACTGAAGCACATGGCAGGCCAAAAAAAAACAAAAAGCAAAAGAAAATGCCATACTAAGGGGACTGTGGAACACTATCCAGTTTGACTAACGTGCATGTAACTGGAGTACCAGAAAGACGCTGAGGAAGAAAATTTTTTAAAGAAATAAGGTTAAAACTTTGCAAATTTGATGACTATCAGCTCACATTTTCAAAACATTCAGTAAATCCAAGCAGGGAGAAAAAAGAAAACCACACCTCAGCACATTATAATCAAATCACTAAAATCCAATTGTAAAGATAAAAATCTTGAGATGTCACAGGGAAAAATAAGTATAGGAGAACAAGGTAAGAATGTCTCCTGACTTCTTACTGGAAACAATGCAAACCAGATGATCAGGAAACAAATTTATTCAAAAATAACTGAAAGTCAACTTCTCTTAATGGTGGAAAAGTATAATGTTTATGTTCACTCTTTTAGGTAAGAACTATAATATATTATATTTTAAAAGCTATTTAAAGACACTAAAAACATTTAAGAGCAGACAGAATCCAGAGGAGAGATTAATCTCAAGGACTGCAACTGTAAGAAACAAGAATCCGAGTTTGAAAGTCTCCAGTTTAACAATATTGCCTAACTCTAGTGCCTATGGCTGAGAACCAGGCAGGGGTAAAACACTGTAGCATTCTGGCTAAAGGTACCAGAGATCAGATTACAGGTGTAGGAAAGACGCTGGAAATCTAAAGGGAAAATATGAGAAAGGTGAGATTCTAAGAAAATGTCAGACCCCAACATAAGAGCATAAAGAAATCAACTCACTTATAACTAAACTAAGGGGAAGTTTGAGAGTGGGAGATGCTCAAGAAAGAAGGTAGAGCTATGAAATCTGATCTTGGAGTCTGACTTTTTAACTGGGTGTGTACTGTAACCATTTGAAACCATACTGACAGAAAGGTGAGATGCATGGCTTGAGATGTGAGAATGCAGAGTTTGAAGCCGACTGAGTAGCTGAGTATTAGAGATTAATTTCTCGAAACAGGAGACCACAAAGAGAGAAGTCCTTATTTCTAAGGATTTCAACTCTTTGGTTTTAGTGACATTTTGCAGGTACTGGGAACATATTTTTAAAAAGCAATAAGGAAGTCATAAAACGGATATCAGGAGTTGCATATATACTGAATCAATGTGTACAATTTTAATTCAGGAAGTTTAATGTCTCCTTTGTATGCAGAGTACATCATGAGAAATGCTGGACTGGAANGCCTAGTGGGCTGCCATCTATGGGGTCACACAGAGTCGGACACGACTGAAGCAACTTAGCAGCAGCAGCCACCCACCAACAGTGATTATACATTCTTCTCAAGGGCACATGAAATATTCCCCAAGACAGAGGCCATGAAACAAGCATCAAAAAACTTAAAAAGAATTAAATCAAACCGAGTATGTTCTCAACCACAGTGAAATTAAATTAGAAATCAGTAAAAGAAGGAAATTTGGAAAATTCACAGATGTATGGGGATTAAATAACCCATTCCTAAACAACCAATTGTTCAAAAAGAAATCACAAAGGAAATTAGAAAAGACTTTGCAACAAATAAAAAATAAAAACAACATACCAAAACTAATGGCAAACAGTGAAGTATTTAGAAGGAAATTCAGTAGGAAGGAAATTTAGTAGAAGGAAAAATACATTTAGAAGGAAATTTATTCCTGATTTGTTTTTATTTTACATACATTATATTTTTGCTTTTATTTACCTTTCAGGAAATTCAGAAATTAAAAAACTTTTCAGTATTCTACTAGTGAATAACTTTCATTTTTAAAATATTTGAAACTATATTTATCGTACCAGTTCTTATTCATGATGAGAAGCAGAAGAAAATATCCTTCCCATTATATTAAGAAAATTTAATTATACATTATTGGAGAAGGAAATGGCAACCCACTCCAGTATTCTTGCCTGGGAAATGCTATAGAGAGAGCCTGGCTACAGTCCATGGGGTTGCAAGAGTCTGACATGACTTAACAACTAAACCATCACCACCAATCATACTTATTTGCTTTGGGAATAATATGAGAAATTAAGGATATTGTCCAAGTCCTTAATTTCAAAATGTATTAGTATATGTATAGAATTTTAGACCACCATTAATGTTTCTGCTGCTGCTGCTACTGCTAAATCGCTTCAGTCGTGTCCAACTCTGTGCGACCCCAGAGATGACAGCACATCAAGGCTCCCCTGTCCCTGGGATTCTCCAGGCAAGAACACTGGAGTGGGTTGCCATTTCCTTGTCCAATGCATGACAGTGAAAATGAAGTCGCTCAGTCGTGTCCGACTAGTAGCGACCCCATGGGCTGCAGCCTGCCAGGATCCTCTGTCCNTCCCCTGTCCCTGGGATTCTCCAGGCAAGAACACTGGAGTGGGTTGCCATTTCCTTGTCCAATGCATGACAGTGAAAATGAAGTCGCTCAGTCGTGTCCGACTAGTAGCGACCCCATGGGCTGCAGCCTGCCAGGCTCCTCTGTCCATGGGATCTTCCGGGCAAGAGTACTGGAGTGGGGTGCCATTGCCTTCTCCAATTAATGTTTCTATATTACATAATTTCTATTTTCAAAACACATTTTAAAAATTTGTTTTAACTTCAATAACTTCTAATACTTAACCTCAATTATTGTATTTTCTGCAGTGTTGAATTTGCTCTGCACTGCTTCATTCATTTTTTTAGGATCTCAACTCATCTTCCCTTATTTCAGGTGAATCCATCTTACAGCTTGTTTTAATTTTTTTCTTGAATCTACTAAGAACTTTAACTTGAAAAACTCTAATATTTCACCCAGTTTTTTTTTTTAATGAGTTTATTTTTATGGAAACATCTCCTCTATACTAAAGTGCCTTCCCTGTTTTTAACAGAGAAAGTGATGACTTCCTCTGTTGGTTCATGCCTAGAAATGTAGTTCCACGCTTAATATCAAGTAGAAGATGCAGAGTTAGAGAGTGGTGGGAGGCCCTGCCCAGGGCTGGTGAACAAGAAGGTGGCACTGCCAGCCGCCTGTTTGAGGAGTCTTCTACTCCAGGTGGCCTTGGGTCTGATATGTGGCTCAGCTAATCACTGCACCCACACTGAGAAGTTTTTGGAAAAAGGTTAGGAACGTTTCCCCGGCTCCTATGCAGGCTGTTCTGGTGCGGATGGGAAGCTACGTCAGTTTTCAGTCTCACTCTACACGCCGTGTCCTCACCTGAAATCCCTGAAGTGATCTTGCTCCTGCTGTCCTGCGCTCAGTCATGTCTGGCTCTTTGTGACCCCATGGACTCTAACTCCCCAGGATCCTCTATCCGTGGAATTCTCCACGCAAGAATACTGGAGTGGGCTTCCATTTCCTCCTCCAGGGGATCTTCCTGACCCCAGGGATCAAATCCGGGTCTCTTCTGCCTCTCCACTGGCAAGTGGATTCTTTACCTCTGCCACTTGGGAAACCCGCTAAATGACTTGAGTATGTACAAATTCACCCCTACTTTATATTTGGCAGATTCATTTTTGTGAAATATTGAAAAAGCAAATTTGGTGTTCATTCTATTGTCACTACTCTGTGTAGAAGAAAAGGGAGGTGGAGCCTGATATAGGCATTAAATCTACTTCCAATGAAACAAAACTGCATATACATTCTGACATGTTATTTCATAACATACACAAATGCAACTGCAACTAATTCTATTTATTGTCATGTATATAAGCACATGAGCTCTAAACACTCTACTTGAATTAATTCACGTGATTCCCCATGGAAACCCACCAACATGAGTACTGCTATTATCTCCATTCCACAGAAAAAATTGAGGCTTAGCAAGGTTAAGTAAGTTTCCTAAAATTTAAATGAGCCGACATCTAAACTCAGGGAGTTTGGATCCAGTGCATGTGTTCTGAACCATTGACTGTTAATGAATCCTTGACCACAAAATGGATGAAAGTGAAGTTGCTCTCTGAGTAGTTCTGTGTCCTCTAACAGGGATGAAACAGCCTTGTATACCTGTTTTATTTAGTTATTTCCCCCAAAGCCCAGAAAACTGCAAAACCAATCATCACACCTCTCCTGTTAGTGCAGGGCTATCTTGCCAATCCTCCTGCCTTTCTTCTCAAGGTGGGTATTTGATCATCATATGATAGCTGAAGAAGCTGAGACTCAAACACTTTGAGTCTCATAGTCTTCCTCATGTTCACCTCCAGTCTCAATTCTCTTTACCACCTCCCCAAAACTGTTTTATAGGATTGTATATCCTAGGGAGCAAGAAAAAGTGATTGAATACTGTTATTTTCTCAGTCTTGATGGGGGCCTTATGTGAACAGAAGATACATACAGGATATAAGAGAAAGGAGAGTCCATCAGAACCTAGGACACCTGGAAGGAGGAAAGCCTCACTGGGTAACTTCTGTCCTCCAGATTTTCATGTTTAATTTATAAAATCTGAGGGTTCATGTATGTGAACTGTAACGTCCCCTCTAGATGCAGCTTTTGTGGATGGCGTGCATAAGACAAGGAAAGACATTTCATAATATTTTTGTTCATGTGTTCACTACCTCTCTGTGAACTAGGAGGGCTTCCCTGGTGGCTCAATGGTAAGGAAACCACCTGCCAATTCAGGGAGATGCAGGTTCAACCCCTGTTTCAGGAAGATCCCCTGAAGAAGGAGACGGCAAGCCACTCCACTATGCTTGCCTGGGAAATCCCATGAACAGAGGGGCCTGGTGGGCTGTAGTCCATGGGGTCACAAAAGAGTCCGACATGACTTAGTGACTAAGCAACAACAATGTGAACTAGACAGATCCATGTGAATAAAAACCTGAATACAAACTTTTTCCTACTGTGTGTGTCCCCATATGCCTCCATGGCCCCCGTGGCCCAGAGGGCCTTCAGACCCTCCCTTTGTTTCTGGCCAGTCATTTAATCAAGTTTATTTTAAGTTGCCATTTGGGCCTCACTACATATTTTCCAAAGTCTTTGAAGCCATGAGTTCATTCATTAAGAGTTGCAGTTCCAATTAAACTTTGAAAAGACTCTACTGAGAAGGGTCCATATATAATTGGATTGAGCATTACTAGAAAGAGAATTCCAAGAAGGACAGCTCAAGATGTAATATGAAGCGAATGTTAACACTCCACACACAAGCTCAAATTAAAGGACATGTTTCATTTTTCAAATCAATGGAAACCATATTTTGGCTTTAGGGATACATAAATGGCATTTTGCATACTTATTCAATTGGATAATTTCAAACAGTTGTGATACGAGGTAATCTGTAACAGCAATTCAAGTTTTAGCCATACATTATGACATTAAAATGAAAGTACAATGATTTTTAAATTACATTTTAAGGAAAATATAACTAAAGTAATAATAACGTAGTTAAAGGAATAGGCTCTGTTGTTTCATGCTAAGCTGATAAATGAAGATGTGAGCCCAAGTCCTCCAGGCCCTACTGCCCATAGAATGAGAATAGGGTTGTCCTAAATGCTCCACTCATGTGTTGTAAGGAACACATGAGTGATGTTTAAGAACATGCTTTACGATTTTCCGGTGGATGAGTTCTTGTTTAAGCTGTGCCCACACAGGGTGCCTGACCCTGAACAGGCCATGACACCTCACTCTACACCAATTTCCCCCTTGGGAATGAGCATAAAGGTCTAAACCATCCTTAAAGCTTCCCTCTTTAAAGTACCATTCAAGGCAAAGTCCCTTCCTCTTACTTTAAGATGAGAGTATTTATTAGTTAACATGATGGCTGATTTTATGTGTCAACTTGACTGGGCTAAGGGATGCCCAGATAATTGTTTAAATATTATTTCTGGATGTGTCAGTGAGCGCATTTCTAGAAGAGATCAATGTTTGGATCAGTAGACCTAGTAATGCAGGTGGCTCTCCCCATTGTGGATGGCATCACCCACATCTGAGGGGCTGAACAGAACAGGAAGACAGAGGAAGATTGAGTTCACCCTCTGCCTGACTAGATGACCTGGGGCATTGATCCCCTGCCCTCGGCACTCCTGGTTCTCAGACTTCAGACCTGGACTGGAATCTACTCACTCTCAGGCTTTCAAACTATATATCTGGCTTTCCTGTGCTTATAAAGGGTAGATCAAGGGACTCCTTAGCCTCCATAATTAACTACAGGAGCCAATTCCTCATAATCTCTTTCTCTCTCTCTCTCTTATAGGGGATATCACAAGGGTGACCAGCTGTGACAAGATGATCAGATGCCCAGAGACACTTCATGAAGACAGATGCGGATTTCAATTTTTCTCTGTGCATGAGGATGAACAAAAAGACTGGGTAATGGATAAAAAGCTGGGGGTGAGCTGCTCCTCACTGAGTTAGGGTAGTGCCAGCCCCACCGAAACACTGCCCCAGTACCCAAGCCAAGAGCCAACGGAACCTGCAGGGAAGAGCACTGCTGACCAGCTTTGGACTTCTGTCATTTGGCATTTCCTACAGCTTACTAGGAGTTAGGGCAAGGTCACTTCTGCCCGCTCCTCACTGCCTTTTTCTCATTCAGTGTTGAAAGATAACCTGAAGCATATGAAAATTCCCAAGCGTTTATCTGAACATGCGTCCATTCCAAATGGCAGCACCAAACCAAAGGTGGTTACAACCATCCCCCAAGAGAAGCTGGGGAGAGGTTTTACAGAGGAGATGAGGAAGCATTGCAGATGATTTGACTGGTGATGGCTTACGCAAGTGCCTTATTTGGGACAGCCGTGGTGGCTATGTGTGATCAGCTCTCCATTCTTCCTAGAGTCAGTACATGGCCCCAGCTTAAGTTGCTGTTGCTTGCACAATACCACGATATCAGACCGACCCTGTCTAGTGGCTCTTCCCTTAATTACTGCAAGAGCCATGGCCTTAGGCACTGTGCTGCACAAGCCCAGCTTTTGTTGCCAGGAAGCAGCTCTGCTTCACGTACTTCCAACATCACAAGAGAAAGTGCTTTTGTTCCTTCCCAAACTGGTTTCCCTTCGGACCTGGAAAATGGCGCCCCCCCTCACAATCACCACCTTTGAAACACTGTATGGCTAAGGCATCTCCCTCTCATTTACAACAATCAAAAATATTGACCCCAGCAGTTCTTCAGCATCATGGAAACTTGGCTTCCCAGGTGGAGCTGGTGGTGAAGAATCTGCCTGCCAATGCAGGAGACGGGAGAGACAAGGTTTCAATCCCAGGCTCAGGAAGATCCCCGGGAATAGGAAATGGCAACCCACTCCAGTATTCCGGCCTGGAAAATCCCATGGACAGAGTTACCTGGGCTACAGTCCATGGGGCTGCAGAGAGTCGGGCATGACTGAGCAAAGTGACTAAGCACCAGTTTTTAATTGCTCGCGTTTCCTGCTGTGCGTCAAGCCGTGTGGGAAATGCTTGAATTGTTTCCTTTAAGCTTCTGAATACTCCTGCTGGTAGACAGCATCGTCATCCCTTTGTCAGCGTGAGTCCCTCTGCTCCTTCCACGCATCAGGCAACACTTATGTCTTCACTCTTGCCTCATTCTTCTTTTTCTAGAAAGGGTCTCAGGTTCACTTTCTGCCTGAACGTGAGAAAATATATGCCAGCCCAGGCACACAGAGGGACTCGGGAGGCTGGGGCAGAGCCGGCTGGGAGCCAGGGAGCAGGAAAGGATGCAGTGGGGAGTCCCTGGGGGTCCTAGAAAGATGAAAGCTCTGAGTATTTTACCAAAATAGAGCAACCCAAGAGAAGCTGAGTTCTAGAACCAAGACATGGGTGAGATTGAGTGTGACAAATAGGACCTGACTCCTTCCACACCTCTGTGTCGGGAGCAGGTTGACCCTATAGTAGGTACTGAGCAGCTGCAGCCTGGAAGAGGGGAGCAGACAGAAGGGCTCCAGTCATGAGGGATTCCTGCTCTCAGGCAGGCCCCACATACCTCCTTTCCTTCTTTTCCTCCCCACCACCACCCTGCACCCTGCCTACTTCACAGGATCTCAGCTGTGCAAACTTCACTGTCCCCCTGCTGCCCAGAAAGAAGACACCTTTCTTGTTTTTAGAACTAGGATAATTTAAAAGTGGAACCACTTCTGGTTCCTTCCTTACAGACTTATTCTGTGTGCTCACATGCACTTGCACATATACATACACATGTGCAGATACACATATGCACACCTTTCCATGCATGTGTACACACAAATGTGCATGTGTATACACAAGCNAGATAAATCTGGGTGTTAGTTGCACTATTGTTGCAGCTTTTTTATAAGTTTCCAAATAAAAAGTTATTAAAAACTATGATGATAAAAAAGTAGGGGTTATTGTCTCATATCATCCCACCCTTGCCTTCTCCCACATAGTCCAAAAGTCTGTTCTTTACATCTGTATCTCTTTTGCTATCTTGCATATAGGGCCATCATCATCTTTCTATAGTGTTGAAACACGTATATTACGATATGTAAAATAGATGGCCAGTGACAATTTGATGCATGAAGCAGGACACCAACAGCTGGTGCTCTGGGACAGTCCAGAGGGATGGGGTTGGGGAGGGGAGTTCAGGATGGTGGAACACATATACACCCATGACTTATGTTAACGTATGGCAAAAACCACCACAATATTGTACAGTAATTAGCCTCCAATTAAAATAGATAAATTAAATTTTTTAAGTAGGGTCAATTCAGAACAAATATATTAATAGCATTATCCAAAAATTATTCCCAGTCAGCTGAATATAATAGGATGCACTCTTCCTACCTTGACTCCTACATATAACCAGTGACCTGGCACCTAGACCCATGCTGATGCTTCTGAAGTGGCTTCTGCAACCACTTGGCCCACCATATATAAAATGAGTTATTCTGTCAAAGGAAGCACAGGTAGGGTGCTGTCTCTCCTCTACAAAAAATCTTTTACGGCCCCAAGTCAACTACCAAATATTGATCCAACATATTTCCTTGACCTTCAAAATCCTCCAAATGTGACCCCAAATTGAAATTCTTTCTCTACATTCTACTGACATCCTCAACAGTATGTAATAAAACATGAGTTTTGGGATCAGAAAGAATTTCTGAGTTCCCACCCAACTCCCAAATGCACTGTGTGAGGTTTACTATGTTCCTCCCCCGCTCTGAAGTATAATTCTTTCACTTATTAAAAAGGAAATTATATCACAGAATAAAATAAGATGATGACAAAGATGAATATATTATTATACTTTATCAGCTTTCCTGGGTCTAAAATAATTGCATTCCTCAATTTTCTACAAAACCTTCTTCTGATTGGAATTCCCTTATCCTTGATTTTTCTTTCTCTGTGAGGGCATCCTTTGATAGAACCTCAATATCACCTCTTCCATTTACCCCACATATGTGTAATTCTCTCCATTCTACATTCACATTCATGAGAATATTTGTGTATACCTCTATTACAAACATATTTGATTCCCCAGACTTGCCTCAGGACCAGGTGAAAGGAGATGTCAGTGTGGACACAATGCATGTGGGTGTCCCTCTCTCGCGGGGCACTGGGTGCTCCAATATGTGAGCACTTGTAGGGTATTAGCGCCCATTTCAGATTACACACTTGTTTAGGGCCGTCACCTTGTCTTACGTTCACTTGAATTCCCCGCAGGATACTCAGCAGGGTACGGTGGGCTTTCTGCGCCCTCAGTGTTGGTGAAACAATAACAATGACAATAATAGCTAACACTTACTGAGTCTTTACTAAACTCTTGGTCCTCTTCTAGGTACTTTATACACATTACAATATTTAATCTTCACAGTGATTATATGAGGAAGACACTATTACTAGTCCATTTCTCAGATAAGAAAACTGAGACACAAAGAGGCCAAATAACTCTCCAAAGTCAGCAGAGTGGCAGAGCCAAGAACAGAGCCCAGAGAGCTGGGCTCCAAAATTCACCCTCTTAGCCATCACCCTGCCTCCTTAGACCACATCAGGGCGTGTGAAGGAAGGCACGGTTCACCACCGGGACAGCCAGCGAGGGTCTGCAGGCAGGGAAGGCGTGTCACCTGATGAGCNCGGTCTCTCATTAGAGAATATTAAGCAGTTTGCTGGTTTCTTGCAGTGATTATCAATAGGGTTTGCTGTATTAGAATCCTTGGTTAAGGCAGCACTTAAAGCCTCAACTAGGGATAATTCCCCCACTCCTGCCTAGTACCTGGTTATGAAGAACAAGTAAGAATATTTGCAATCAAATGTTTGATTTCTGTCATTACCCTTTCTATCATATTGTGTAAACCTCAGGAAAGTTTTCATACTTGACATTGGTATTACTCTCTTTATGCCTAAATTCTGTATTCTGACAGGGATGCTCTGTTTCCTGTATAGAGTAAAGCTTTATCTGTTTACTTCTTGTTAAAAGTGCTGTAAAGGCTACATTCTTATCAGTTACCTTTGGGGGTCTCCCTCCCACTTTAATAGCTTCACCCTTTGCTATACTCCCAAGAGCATCTTCCACTTTTGACACTTTTTACAGCCTTCCCCCCAAATTCCCTGCACTGTTTCTGAAACTTGGTGTCTTCTATGTTTCTACCTGGGATGCCCTTCCATTCTTACAAGTCCTTCTTAGGACTGATTTTCCCTGTGTAATGGTCTGTTTTACCTCTGTGTTTAGTATGATATATATATTTCTGTTACAACACTGAGCAGCTCATGCCATAGACATCGCTGTGTCAGGGGATAAGTGGATGATATAGTTTATTACAACGGTGCCTTGTCCAGAATATGCTTTCACTAAATATTTACTTCATTAAATTGTGAATGCAAACTTGGCTGAATAGATGATGTAATTCTGAATTTTTATTTAATTTTTAGAGTAATTTATATTTAATAATTTAGATCAATTAATAATGTAGAACATAATGAAAATGTAGTATTTAATAATGAAAATAATGAAATATATAATGAAAATATAAAATAGAAAATAATATAGTATTTAATAGTGTAGAACAATTTTAACTGAACTTTCTTTTTCTTATTAGTCCTCAATTGTGGTATAGTTTTTAAAAGGAGTAGTAAGATTTATTAGAAATTTTTTCCCCACAGTTTTGCTGGGCTGTCTTTTTTCTGAATTACTTAGGTTTTGCTGTAGCTGATTTCATATGGCCTTTGGTTATATCAAAGTTTGACAGTGTTGCTATGAAGTAATTGTTGAATTTATTTTTGAGTGTCTTTACTTCATATCCTCTGGGCTTCTCTTAAGCTTTCCTTTTAGGGAAGGCTTTCAGAAGTGTGTGGTTTGGTGTCCATGAATTCCTGGAAGTTCTGGATGGTTGGAAAATGATTCACACAGTAAATATCTACGGCTGGATTTGCAAATCATATGGTAAAATCTTGCAGGCACTGTTGACCATCAATCATTGCCCTGCTGGAAGTAAATAAAAGAGATTAGTGTCCACACAAATCTTCTCAGCTCTGCCTTTGACATAAGGACATTCTTGAGAGCACTAGTTGTCAAAATGTGGTCTTCAGATAAGCGGCATTGGTATCAGTTAAGAACTTGTTAGGAATTCAAAGTTTTTGACTCACCCCAGACCTACTAAATGAGAAACTCTGAGGCTGGGCTTAGCAATCCATGTTTAACAAGTCCTCTAGTTTAATATTCTGATTCACACTAAAGCTTGAAAACCAGTGCTTAAGAAGATAGGGGGAAAAATATTAGAATCATGCCTAAAAATCATACCTCCTTCTCTCCTCTCCAAAGTATAAACTTCCAGTCCAAGAAAAATACTTCCTTCCAAGAAAATCTTTGAAAAACTACTGAAGATAGTAGAGGGGACTAGAGATGTTACCTAGGGTTCTCTTTAAGGACTTTGTACAATAAGTACTTATACTATTATTTATATATATATCACCAAACCTTTGAAGATGGCCATAGGGTGTTGCCCACTTTTAATTTTTCCAACTTAGGAAATTGAAAAATAAAATCCTAGTTATCATCAACTAGTTTTTAATGTCAGACTTTTTCTCTTTTCTCAACACTCAGTCCCTAGGTGAACTCGTTCAGTTTATGACTTTAGATACCATCTGTTTATTGATGATTCTGAAATTTATGTCTTTGACCTCAGCATTACGTTTGAATTCTAGAATCATCTGTTCAATTGCTACTCCACCTCTCTGCTTATATATCTCACAGGCATTGTAAATGCAGTAAGTGCAACCTAGATTCTTAATTCCTCCCATCCCCTTGGTCTTCTTTCAGTGTTTCCCACCTGATGTTCAAGACAGAAATCTTTCCATTACCTTGGCCTCTCTCTTACATCTTACATCCACATGCGCAAATTTAGTGGTTCTCCTTTTGTTATAATATAGAATTCAACCTTTCTTTCCTTTTTTTCTTTTACCACCTCAGCTGCCATAGTCCTAGCCTAAACCAGCATGATCATCTCTCATCCAAATCATTCATAACCTTCTGATTGCTTTCCATGTTTCTTGCCTCTTACAAACTGTTCTCAACACAGTTCAAGAATGATCTTTTTAAAAATGAGGCTATGTCCCTCCTTTGCTTAGAACTCTCTTGTGGCTCCCATCTCATTTAGAATAAAAGCCAAGAGTCCTTCACCAGTAATAAATCATGTGGATATCATATCATCACCTGATAGAATGTGTTGACAAGGGCACTTCATCTCTGTGGTATTTTCCCCCCAACCCATAACTCTAGACTAAACACAAGGAAAACATCAGAGAAACCCATGTTGAGGGATAATCTACAAAATACCTGATCAGTATTCTTTACACTGTAAGGGCATGACAAACAAGGAAGGACCGAGAGGCTGTCACAGGGCAGAAGGGACTAAGGAGACACCTAAATGCAGTGTGGTGTCCTGGGTTGGGTCCTGGACAGAAAGAGACAGTAGAGGGAGAAGTGGTAAAGCATGAATCAAGTCTGGAGTTTAATTAATTCCCTTGTACTGATGCTGTTTTCTGCTTTTGACAACTGTCCATAGTTATGTGAGATGTTTGCTATTTGGGGAAACTGAGCAATCTGCTCTCTGAACTAGCTTTAATTATTCTACAAATCCAAAAGTATTGCAAGATGAAAATTGTCTAAAAACAAAAAAAGTCCATATAATGTCCAGCCATGTGCTATGTAATCTGGTTCTGGTAAATGCCCTAACCTTATATTCTGTTACTTAACTCACTGTAACTATACTAAACTCTTTCTTGGATACATCGCATTTGTTTTTGCTTCTGGGCCTTTGTATTTCCTGTGTCTTTTATGTGGAATACTTTTTCTTGAGTGCATGGCTAACTCCTTCACCTCCTTTGCGTATTTACTCAAGTGCTGTAGCATGAGAAAGTGCTTCCTTGATCCTTTCCCTCCCCCTGTTGTAGTTTCTATTATCTTTTCATGCTTTATTTTTCCTTGTCGACTTCTGTGTGTGTGTTTATTGTCTGTCTTCTTCCAGTAGAATGGAGCAGAAAACTGTTTTATTTACTTTAACTGTATCCCCTGAATAATATGTGACATATAGAGAGGAGTTACACTTGTTGAAAGAATGATGAAATTTCTTAAGAATTTAAAGTGAGCATCCAGTTTCAGAAGAAGGAACTGTTGTTGTTGCTTACTCTGTCATGTCCGACTCTTTTGTAATCTCATGGATTGGGAGGCAAGAATAGTGGAGTGGGTTGCCATTTCCATCTCCAGGGGATCTTCCTAACCCAAGGATCGAACCCACATCTCCTGCATTGCAGGTGGATTCTTCACCGCTGAGCCAGCCATAGTCCTTTAAATGGAATGAGTTTAGCTTTATGAAAATTAAAAAAACTTAACTTTTTTGGTTTATTTTGCTATGCACTATTGAAAAGTTGATGACTGATTGGTAATGGCCTACCAGCTGGGATTGCAGAGCCATTAGGCTAGATCATTCTCCCTTCAAATGAAGGTAGTATTTTAATTATTCTAAATGCATGCTATTCAATATAGTACACAGTATCCATATGAGACTGTTTACATTTAAATTAATTAAAGTTAAGAAAAATTAAAAATTCAGTTTCTCCATTGGACTAGCCGTATTCCTGGTATTCAAGAGCTACATGAGGCCAGTAGCTATTGTAGTAGACAGCACAACCAACTATGTTGGCAGCACAATTCTAGACAGATAAGTCTTTGTTTTAATATTTCAGATAATAAATATCAAATGATAACAGCAGCATCCATAACTTACTGGCATTTACTCTGTGGCATGCACTGTGCTTTCCAAGTGTTGTCTCAGTTCCCAGATCACTGGGAGATGTACTATTTTTGTTTTATAGATGAGAGAATTGAAGGTCAAGGAGAAGTAAGTTTCCTGAGGTCACATACCTGGTCAGCCTGGTTTCAAACTCAAGGCAGCTGCCAAAGTAAGGCCCGTGAGCCCTGCGTTTCAGAGAAGCAGCACTTACCACCACGGTGTGTCTTCAGATGACCATCTCATTGTCAGGCAGCAAGGTTATCAGGGTATATTAGTTTCTTAAAATCTTTCCAATTTCATTGATGAACTCCAACTTTATATTTTATCCCTAAAGACCTCCTCTCCATTCTGATTTTGTACATACCTTTCCAGATGTTTTCAAATTCCCCAGTGTAAAGGATGGTTGCAAGCACTTACTGGTGGTGGGTAGGATTCTCTTTGTGATGTGATAAAGGATGACAGAGCCATATCATGGCTCTGGCCATTTCACTTTCACTTTTTTCTTTGGGTTGCTCATTGAGTGTTGTGTTATCTCTGCTTGTGCCCAGTGGAATGGTGCACGTGGACAAAGTCCCAGGCATCCACAGAGCCGATACATGCACATAGCTCCTCTGGAATGGAGGCCATTGGAGTATATGTGGATGCTTTCTGAAAGATAAAAAGAGAGAAATTCTAGATTGTTAAGAGAAACCTCCCTGAGAGAGACCCTGCTTGATTTGGCAACCGAAGAGATAATTTTTTTAGAATGATTTTCCTTTCTTATTTAAGCATTCTGTACTTTTTAAGAGAACAGCTAATGGTGGTGATTGACTGCTAAAATTCAACCTGTCAGACCTGGCCTATTTTTCTGACCCACATAGAGAAATATCTTAATGCAGATAAATGTGTCATAACTATAGCCCATGCATAATTGCCTCAAGTTCAACCACTTTACTTTGTAATATATTGTGTATAGTTGTGTCTTGGACACTCATGGAGTTCTGATTGGCTGCCTTGTGCTTGAATATTCTGATCAGACTTGCAATATATATACATGTGTCTCGTTGGTTGAAGGAATGCCACACGGTGGCAGCTTGTAGATAGGTCTCGGGTAATGGGTTAGTTTTTGACAGGAAGAGATGAATTAGTAGGGCATTCCTAAGAGAAGAGTATGCACACAGGTGAAGGGTTTGGTAAATCTGTTATATATTAGGGAAAAAAAATGCTCAGTTCAGTGATTGAAGTGTGAGAGACAGGTTTTGAAGATAGATTTGGGGTCAGAACAGGAAGGGCTTTGAATGCTGAGTGAAATAATTTTTTCTTCATATACAAGGAGTCATGCAAGGTATTGAAGCACTGTGCTTTAGAGAGCTAAATTTGAATTTAGAGTAGAAGCAGTAAATATGTATATAGAAGAGTGTTAACGACATGAACCCTGGGATTACACTTTCCTGTTTTGAATTCCAAGTGATTTCAGTATGCTTAAGCCTGTTTCTACATCTATAAAATGAAGGTAATAATAGTTTCTAGTTTTTCGAGTTACTATGAGGATTAAGAGATGGTAAACAAAGCACCTGGCATGGTGCTTTCTTTAACACATGACACATGTTGTTATTACCTTACTTTTAATTTTATAATTTTCACTTGGATGAAATATGCCTAAAAGCTATTATAATAATCTATATGAGAGGTAGTACATATCTTGGAAATGCTGGGAGGAATGGCAAAGAACATATGAATGCCGTTTAGTATTACTTTAATTTTATGACACAGACTTTAGTTTACCTTTCTATTTCTACGTTAACAATAAAATGGTTAAAAAACATAAATATTAAGTATAGTTGGTTCTGTGAAGAAGATAATATTTTCTGAAATACATAATTCTGGCATGCATAATTTATGAAGTTCTTTTTTTTCTTGCCTAATGACTTTGAATTCAAGGATCTCAAGGAAATATTCTACTACTATAAATAATTTGAAAAAATTTAAAATCACCTTACTATAATGATATATAGTGCTGACTTGCCTCATTCAACAATACTGGGTTTGAAATGGTCTTTATCACGCTTTCAAATAGTGTTCATGAATTCACTATGTCTTCAGTCATGTGAGACTCTGCGACCCCATGGACTGTAGCATGCTAGGTTCCTCTGTCCATGGAATTCTCCAGGCAAGAATACTGGAGTAGGTTGCCATGCCCTTTTCCAGAGGATCTTCCTGACCCAGGGATCAAACCTGTGTCTCTTAAGTCTCCTGCATTGCAGGCATTGTCTTTACCACTAGCACCACCTGGGAAGCCCCTGAAGTTATTTTACAAATACAAGGGTTAGTATCCGTCTATGGGGTCGCACAGAGTCGGACACGACTGCAGCTACGCAACAGCAGTGTGATGAACACTATTTCAAAGCGATGGAGCTTATTCTCATTTTCTGTTTATCATTGGAGATGTCTCAATCAATGTTATGTGTTCTACTTAAGTTATTAACAAGCATTATAAATGACTAGAAACCCTCTGGAAAAATTGGCAAAGACTGTCACATCTTCTTTGATTGTTTTAGCTAGTTATTGTTTTTTAGTTTTTCTTAGATGAATCTCTGAGCAAAGATATAAACCCTTCAGACTTTGTACTAAAGTATTGTACTTCTCAAGTGGTGCAGTGATAAAGAATCCACCTGCAATGCAGGAGATGCTGGTTTGATCCCTGGGTTGGGATGATCCCCTTGAGAAGGAAATGGCAACGCACTCCAGTGTTCTTGCCTGGAGAATCCCATGGACAGAGGAGCCTGGCAGGCTACAGTCCATGGGGTTGCAGAGAGTCAAACACAACTAAGCTACTAAACAACAGTTGCACACAGTGTCCTTAGTTCTTACAGTTTGCTTTGTACTTGAAAAGTCCTAGAGGGGNTGCCTGGAGAATCCCATGGACAGAGGAGCCTGGCAGGCTACAGTCCATGGGGTTGCAGAGAGTCAAACACAACTAAGCTACTAAACAACAGTTGCACACAGTGTCCTTAGTTCTTACAGTTTGCTTTGTACTTGAAAAGTCCTAGAGGGGAACCTGGAGACCCCAATTCCATTCAGCTTGATACTCACAAACAGTGTGATTTGGGAGGCTATTTTCATGTCTCAAGCCATCTTTTTTATTTGTAAAATTGAAGATTGGCTGAAAGTACCTTCCAAGTTTTTAAAGGATGGCAGAAGCACCTTTTGTGTGTATAGCACTGTGCTTGGGTCTCGATAGAGGATAGACTTGCCATCATAGATTTGATAGTGCAGTGGGAGAACTGTTAAAAATAAACACATGAATATCTCTACCAGTTGTCCCATTAGAAATACCTATTTTTACATACCTAGGCTCTAGAAAGGTGGGGGACTCTTTTGGATCTGTTTTATTTACTGTTGTAGTCTCAGTAAACAAAGACATTGCCTGGAACATGATAGGCACTTGGTAAATATATTCTAAATAAATGTTAACATATATTTTAAGTATTATAACAAAATACATGAAGTCTTGAAAATGGCATTCTGTAAAATCATGCAGTAAAAGTATTAGGAACCTATAGGAAAAATAGGACTAGTTAAATCACTATTTAATTAAATAGAAATCTATGTAACTAAATAAAATTGGGAGTGTTAAATATCTGCACACATTTGTAACCAAAGCACTAACAAAAGCAATAATTGGTGTCATTCTCCCCACCCCTCACCAGGAAAACATGGACAGCCCAAGCAGGCATTTAAGTCCAGCCAGAGGCTCTTTCAGGAGACGTTAGTCACAATAGCCAAAACATACAAGCAGTGCAAGTGTCTGTAGACAGGTGAATGAATAAGCTAATGTGGTATATCCGTTTAACGGAATATTATTCAACCTTAAAAAGTAAGGAAGGTCTAAAGCAACCTACATTGTGGTGGACTATGAAGTTGTTTGTTGTTGTTCAGTCATTCAGTCTTGTCCGACTCTTTGCCACCCCGTGGATTGCAGCACGCCATGTTTCCCTGTCTTTCATCTCCTGGAGCTTGCTCAAACTGTCAATTGAGTTGGTGATGCCATCCAACCATCTAGTCCTCTGTTGTTGTCTTCTCTCCCTGCCTTCAGTCTTTCCCAGAATAAGGGTCTTTTCCAGTGAGTCAGCTTTTCACATCAGGTGGTCAAAGTATTGGAGCTTCAACCTCACCATCAGTCCTGCCAATGAAAATTCAGGATTGATTTTCTTGAGCATGGACTGGTTGGATCTCCTTGTAGTCCAAGGGACTTTCAAGAGTCTTCTCCAGTGCCACAGTTCAAAAGCATCAATTCTTTGGCACTCAGTCTTCTGTTATGGTCAAACTCTTACATCCATACATGACTACTGTGCTCAGTGAAATAAGGCAGTCACAAAAGGGCAAATACCATATGGTTCTGCCTATATGAGGTACCTAGAATAGTCCACTTCTCAGAGACAGAGTAAAATGATAGTTGCCATGAGCTGGAATGTAGGGTTATGGGGAGTTATTATTGAAGAAGTATGTAGTTTCAATTTGGAAAAAATGAAAAATGTTGAGGAAATGGATGGTGATGATTATTGTACTACTGTGAATGTGCTTAATGCCACTGAACTGTAGACTTAAAATTGTTAAGATGGTAAATTTTATGCTATGTGTATTTTATAAGAAAAAAAAAACTGCAAGAAAGAAAAGTTTTCAGTCATGTAATCACCACTCAAAGACATAAGATATTCCCTGTCTACCACAGGGAATGTCTACCATGTCTACCTCATGCACCTCCTGATTACATCCCCTCAAGTTGACCACAGTCCTGCCAGTCCTTGTAGTAATATATATATGGACTTCTATATTCTGTGTTTGGCGTCCTCTCTCCTCATCATATCTATGAAATTATTCCATGTTCCCATGCATATTAGCAGTTTGTTTTATTACTATGTAATAAATCATGTGAACATATAAACTAGCCAGCATATTAAAAAGCAGAGACACTACTTTGCCAACAAAGGTCTGTCTAGCCAAAGCTATGGTTTTTCCAGTAGTCATGTATGAATGTGAGAGTTGGACTATAAAGAAAGCTGAGCACCGAAGAAATGATGATTTTGAACTGTGGTGTTGGAGAAGATTCTTGAGAGTCCGTTGGACTACAGGGAGATCTGACCAGCACATCCTAAAGGAAATCAGTCGTNGACTGAGCGACTTCACTTTCACTTTTCACTCTCATGCATTGGAGAAGGAAATGGCAACCCATTCCAGTATTCTTGCCTTGAGAATCCCAGGGACGGGGAGCCTGGTGGGCTGCCGTCTATGAAGTCGCACAGAGTTGGACACGACTGAAATGACTTAGCAGTAGCAGTGGAGTCAGGTGGAAGGAGCAGGTGGTTGTGGTGTGTTTGTACCCCAGTGTTGCATGCAGAGTGACATCATAAGCAGAAAGTCAGGGAAAGAGAAATTATTTGTATAAGAAACTGAGAGGAAAGTAATATGGATGGAGCTAAGAGAACTCAGGACCTTGGGTTCAAACTATTCATTGTGGATATTTCTCACAAATGTGAAGACAAAGGTTATAATTTATGATCATAAGCAGCTATGCCTTTCCAATAAACTAGGATAACTTTTATATTATCTGCCATTCTCAGTGCAGAGAATTTTCATTTGGTCTCACTACCCTCAATAATTTTTAGCATTTTGAGTCCCATGATGGGTTGTTAGTAACATTGTCTTTAACTTCAAAAACATTTAAATATGTTCTTGACAGTAAATGATAGTAAAAGGGTGTATCTCCTTGCACCAATGAGTGAATTATATGAGCTTCTTCCATGATTCATCATAACTTCTTGTGTCCTCAATTTTTACTTTTTACTCAGAAGATTCCAGAGCTTCTCATTGTACTATCATGTAGAGTGTTTCAGGAATTTTGAATTGCTTCTTAGGTTTTGCAGAAAAATGATAGGATATTTCCATGGAGGTAGATAGCCTGCCCTGGAATTGAGTGTGGCTTTGAGCAAGTCAGTACCTGTATGTGTGGTCTTTGATTTTCTCTTCTGCAGGAGGTTGTAAAAGCAACTGAACCAGAACTCCATGTATCCATGTAAAGCACTTACTCTTCTCCAGGGTGTGCTGCATAGTAGGTATTCAAAAAGCAAGAGTTAATGATTGATTTTCCAATAAGCAGATACCTTGCTGGGTTCTGAAATGACATCCTTGACTTCTACAATCAAAGCAAGCAGAATAATACTATTTAAATTCACTCTCTAGTTTTGAAGAAGTGGGTGACTTCTGTGTTACTGACACTTGCTAATGCTTAGTCAGTATCTAATGTTAGCTTGACAAAAAAAAAAAACAGAGAAAAAAAGAGAATCTCAGTAACAGATGCCAAACTGCCAAATTAAATTACAGACTCCTGAAGTTCCTTACCTCAGTGGATGTCTCAGATATTTGTTTATGTGTGTGACATCCAACAGGTTGCTGCAACGAATGTAGTATTAAACTGTTATCCTTGATTTATAAATGAATGTACATTTATTAAGAGTACATGGTCAGTTATTTTTATTCACAAGAGTACCTGCTCAAAGCATTTAGAGCACACTGCTAAGGTAGACATTCTCTTCTACTTTATCTATAGAAAATAGTGTTTCTATATTTGGTGGAGGGAGATCTCTGCCTTATGAGTCTTGATAAGAATTAGAATTAACTTCCCCAAAGAAGAGGAAAATAGCAAATGCTTGCTTTCCAAGTTCCCTTGAAACCATCCCTCAAGCAATGTATGTAATTGACTCAACCAGTCACCTGCATTTGTTCTGGAATTTGAACAGAAGCTAGTGACTCTCTTCTGTGGCAGTGGTAAAACCCGAAGCACCCAGGCTCTGTGGGCAGTTACACTGGAGGCAGTGGCAGCGTGTGGCTGTCAGTGTGGTGATGGGTGGGGCAGCCATGCCAGATGCTGTGGTGGTGCTCTGGACTGTGATCCAAAGCATCTGAGCCTGGTTCTCGTTCCCTCCCAGTGATGCNCCCGAAGCACCCAGGCTCTGTGGGCAGTTACACTGGAGGCAGTGGCAGCGATGGCTGTCAGTGTGGTGATGGGTGGGACAGCCATGCCAGATGCTGTGGTGGTGCTCTGGATTGTGATCCAAAGCATCTGAGCCTGGTTCTCGTTCCCTCCCAGTGATCCTGTGAGCTGCTCCATAACCTTTCAATACATTTCCACTTCAGTCATCCAGTTGATGGCTTGCAACCCAAAACGCAGTTGACCAACATTGTGTTATATTTGCCCGTGCAACCTGTTTTTCATAGAGTTTTTTAATGAGATTATTATGTTAGAAAACATGATGGGAAATGCAGAATAGCAAGATGTAGCAAAACCTGGGGATCATGCCAGACTATGAAGATGACCATGCTTAGAAAGTCCCTGTGTGTGACTGCAGCTGATCTTGTCTGCAGAAAGCTTTATAATTATGGTTTAAGCAGTTGTAGGCGATAAATATAGGTAGGCAATTACTAGTACCTCCAAATCAAGGTTAGATTTTGTTTTGTTCTTTGTGACATTCACAGGAGTCTACTGTTGTTTTTTATTTTACTCTGATAATAATAATTATAAACAATCATAGTACACAACCAGTTTTTATGCTCTTAACATGTGCCAGGTGCTTTCCATAAGTTCCATGTAAAACCTCACAACAGCTGTGTGTGGACAATGCTATCTTCATTTTTCGATTGCCAAAGTGGAAGTACAACAAGATGAAATAAACCACCCAAGATTATTAGCCATAAAGCTGTGATTTCAGCCTGGTGCTCATGCTCTTTGGGCTAATTGAAACTAAGCTATTAAAGTGTTTCTCAAATCAGGGAGCACAAATTCTCTTATCCCTTTGTTTTCAAAGCATCACAGTCTTTCTGGCTCATTCTGTAGGCCCAGCATTGTTGTTCACAGTTCTTTGCCTTAGTTGAGCTTTCTTGGCCTTCAGGTTTCAGCCTGAAGTCACTTCTGGAAAGAGGCAGCTTCTGACCTTTCAGTCATGCTTGCATATTTTTCTATCAGAGCACTCTTGTGGTCTGGAATGCTATATTTACTTGTGTAGTTATTTGGTTTACATTTGTATTCTCCTGTAGGGCTGTGAGCTTTAGGAATCCCAGGGTCTGTGTCTGTTTTGTTCACCACTGTATATTTTGCCCCTGCACAGAACGTAGCCTATAGACGTTCCCGAAATATCACTTAATAATGGAATGGGTCCACCACTTACTAAGGTTAGGTCAGAGTTTCTCAAACTTGCTTTTCCCCGCCCACTATTGCCCACCTAGGAAGAAAAATTAAATTGAATTGAAATTCTCCATAATGAGAGAATTGAAATACCAGGGAATAAAATTTTATGGGGGTAAGATTGGCCTTTGGATGGCCCCCAACCATTATAACATTGAAGATTTTTTCATTACTTAAGAACCAATTTTTGTCATTTGTTGGCAGTATCATCCCTGTGAAGAACACATTGGCCAAGTTTTTGATTTCTCACTTTTAACTTCTGTAAAATAGCTAGGAACATCTAATTTGTAGGAATTCTGTGAAGATCAAAGCATCAGCATGTGTCAGTTCTTATAGATATTCAAACATGGGTATAGGGTGTCCTCTATTAAATGTTAATTCACTATCAAGAATGACTTCAGTCAGGCAAATTATTTTCATGTTGATGTTACAGCTTTTATAACATGCAAATCTGAAAGATGAGACATAAACAAAATAGCAGTTACTGAAAAGATACAGAGGTTTATCCAAGATTTTTTCATTTAGTGAAGACTTCTGGCCTTGACAGTTTACTTATCTGAGTTCTATTTTGTGTCTTCAGTTGTGGAATTTCTGAAGGAAAGCCTGATAGCGTAACTAAAGCACAAAGTAAAAGCCCACACCTACAGTGTGGATGTGTTATTCATTTTAGACCATAAAATATAGTATTTAATACAAAACACACCTATATGGATTCCCTCAAGAGTATGCGATCAGGCCAGTAATTAAATTATGCAAAAACAGGTTAACTTTATTATATATGCATTCTTCAGACTTTAAAGCATATTTTGAGTCAGTCATAAATATTAAAATGTGCCATTTGGGGCTTGTTTCCTTCTTTTCAATTCGATAGCATCAAAAATTATTTTTCCTGTGGATAATAACTTTTATTAAAGGAAATGTCAGAAATGCACATCCCCATGGTAACTGACTAGGATCCCTTGCCAAGTTCTCTTAAGTGTCTGATTTATCAGCCCCCAGGTAGTTCACTTTTGCGCAAAAGAAGCCTATTGTCAGTTAATTAGGAGAAAGAAGTAAGATCAGGAACTTTACTTGCAATTTAATTTGCTAGAGTATGTGTTTACTTATGTCCTATTGATATTAGGAAAATGTCTGTTGATCATAAAAGTACTCTTAAAGTTTATGTTTGGGATTTGTTTGTGTCTAAAGTATTTATTTTTATACTGTGCTATGCTGTCAAGAATGAAGTAAGAAGGGAAATATGCTGCCCCTCAGTTCCATAGAGCAGCGCTTTTTTGTCTGAATGAACTTAATGCCATGACTCTGTGGAAATTTCAAGGATGTTTTTCATGGTCAACTCATTTGAGAATTCTTTGGAGCTTGGAACTGGTGTTCATCTATAAGTTAAAAATGAGGACAATACTAGGGCTTATTGAAACTGTTCACTGTGGTAAGAGTGAGCAGCCCAGTTGGGCTGGGTCCCTAGGAAGACCCTTGTTTCGTGTCTACTCTTGAGAGGAATGGGTTGCCATTTCCTTCTTCAGGAATCTTCCCAACCTAGGGAATGAACGCGTATCTCAAAACCTGCATTGGCAGACAGAGGAGTATTGAAATTTGACCCCCTGGCTGCTCTGCAGAAACTGGCTAAGCGGACTCTGGGGCCCTACTGCATCACCATGCACCATGTTTTCTCAGCCTGAGTACTTGAAGGGGATGGTGTCTGTGGCCATTCCACAATTTTCTGGTCTTCCTGTTCTAGCACCTGGTTCCTCTGGCAGTGTCAGTTGAAGTTGTTATAACTTAGGTTTTTTGTAGAGGGTCCCTCGTGTGCTAGTCTGTGTCCAGGTTCTTTGCTTTATCTCATGAATGTGTCTCTTAAATACAAAGTAGTCCCCTACCCCATATCACTACCTGGGTTGTGCTTTCTTACACTATGTGCTTTCTTTCCTGCTGGAGAGATTAGAAGCTGCCATTTACCTGTTTCTAATGAGGCACCAGTATGTTCTTTGCTATTGAGTTAGCTTTTGAAAAAAGTTACCAGCTTCTGGCCACAATCTAAGGACAAGAAAGATTCTAAGTATAAAGAACAGCACAAATTTCTGCTTTCCTCAGCTGTTGCTCTTTCTTGTTAGCTACTCTGAACATTGGGAGTTTATAATATATTTGCACTGTTTGGCGTTACATTGCAAAAATGATAACATATAGTAAAGCACTGCTTTAAAACTAGAATTTATGTATAGGTAAAACAAGCGGGTGTCTTGAATTCCTGACTGGTTGACTCAAGTGGAACTTTCTAGAAGTAACTCTGGGCAAAATTTTATTTTAAAATATTTGTTCAGAAACTGTTCTTAAATTTTGGAATCACGTTTTTTCAGTCAGAAAGAACAAACGGTATTTTTGGCATCAATCATTGATCTATTTGTGGTAGTTTCCCTGATATCTTTATGATTTGATAGGCTGAATCATGGAAATTCTACCCTGCCCAAGCTGACATCTCAGAAGAAATTGGAAAATCCACTTGAAGATGCGTCAGTTTATTCCCACATTGTCTGGATCTGATAAACCCTTATGCATTTGGGGGATCAAATTACCACAATTGACTTTTCTGTGTTGCCAGTTAGTTTGCATGCTGCAAAATGGAAGCAGTTTACACTCAGTAAAAATGCCATCTATGAAACAGTAAAACATTATTATGTGTGCCAGCCTCTTACTTCTTTATCTCCATTTTGTCCAGAGGAGACTCATAGTCCTTGAGGGAACTGAGTTTCCTAGAATACACAAGTGTACAAGTCTCTAAGTATATCTTCCAAACTCTAATGCCTAGCTATCCCTTCTTTTTCTTCCCTTTAAATAATTATATATTGTGCCATGGATTCTTCCAGCCCCTGAAAATATCATGGTGTAGACAAGACAGACATATTCTTGATCCCATGGTGCCTAGATTGGAATGTGTCCTTTGTTTGCATTTACCAAGTATCTGAATACCATAAAATAGTGTTAGTTGCTCAGTCGTGTCTGACTCTTTGTAACCCTGTGGACTGTAGCCCGCCAGGCTCCTCTGTCCATGGGAATCTCCAGGCAAGAATGCTAGAATGAATTGCCATTCCCTTCTTCAGGAGATCTTCCCAACCCAGGGATCGAACCCATGTCTCCTGCATTGCAAGCACATTCTTTACCATCTGAGCTATAGGAAAGATCAAGTACCATAAAAATCATTTATAAAAACTTGTTTTTTTCCTGAGAAAATTTACCTTCTCCCAAAACTATGTTCAGATTTCTAAATAAAAGGTATGATCTTTAAGATACTTTAAGCCTATGAGATGGAATATTCTAATGACATTACATATAATTGTTTTGAAAAATAGTTAGAGATGTTAATACCAGACCACCTTACCTGACTCTGAGAGGCCTGTATGCAGGTCAAGAAGCAACAGTTAGAAACGGACATGGATCAAAATTGGGAAAGGAGTACGTCAAGGCTGTATATGGTCACCCTGTTTAATTTATATGCAGAGTACATCACGTGAAATGCCAGACAGGATGAATCACAAGCTAGAATCAAGATTGCCAGGGGAAATAATCAATAACCTCAGATATGCAGGTGACACCACCTTAATGGCAGATAGTGAAGAGGATCTGAAGAACCTCTTGATGAAAGTGAAAGAGGAGAGTGAAAAAGTTGGCTTAAAGCTCAACATTCAGAAAACAAAGATCATGGCCTCCAGTCTCATCACTTCCTGGCAAATAGATAGGGAAACAGTGGAAACAGTGACAGATTTTATTTTTCTTGACTGCAGCCATGAAATTAAAAGACACTTGCTTCTTGGAAGAAAAACTATGACAAACCTAGATAGCATATTAAAAAGTGGAGACATCACTTTGCTGACAAAGGTCTTATATAGTCATGGTTATGGTTTTTCTAGTAGTAGTCATGTATGAGTGTGAGAGTTGGACCATAAAGAAGGCTGAACACTGAAGAATCAATGCTTTAGAACTGTGGGTTTAGAGAAGACTCTTTAAGAGTCCCTTGGACTGCAAGGAGATCCAACCAGTCAATCCTATAAGAAATCAACCCTGATTATTCATTGGAAGGACTGTTGCTGACACTCTAATATTTTGACCATCTGATGCAAAAAGCTGACTCAGTGGAAAAGACTCCGAGGCTGAGAAAGATTGAGGGCATGAGGAGAAGGGGATGACAGAGGATGAGATGCTTGGATGACATCATCAACCCAATGGACATGAGTCTGAGCAAACTCTGGGATTTGGTGATGGACAGGGAAGCCTGGCATGCTGCAGCCCATAGGGTCGCAAAGAGTCAGACACAACTGAGCAGCTGAACACCACCACCAGCAACCTCAGGAAATAATGCTAAGTGAAAAAGGCAGAATATAAGGTTAANACAGGGAGGCCTGGCATGCTGCAATTCATGGGGTTGCAAAGAGTCGGACACGACTGAGCGACTAAACTGAACTGAAATGATATTTATACTAGAGAATGAATTTGGGGCGTAAGAATCTGATGCCAATCAAATTGGTCATCATGGGAAAAAAACTGTCTGACACCTCTTCATGATTCTCAGTTGGGTAATCGTACATCCCTATTTGCTCAGGACATTTCTGGCTTGTACCTGCCATCCTGTTATTTGTCAGTAGATCCTCCTCTCACAAATGTCCAGATCTAGATGACAAGATGTATGGCCATTACATTTAGACTTGTTTACATTTTTGATTTACATAGAAGAAGTGGTTTTATAATGATTTCAGGATTCAGGACCTCAAGGGTTTTAATCCCAGCTGGGCTGCAGGGCTGTGGGGAGGACGGGACATAGGGATATGAGTTAGGAGGATCTGTGGTCCTGGGGGAGGAAAGCGTTCCAGGTACAAATTCCTGACCCTAGGACTCCTTTTGGTTTTCGTGGGCATTGCAGAATTTGCGTAGTGATGGAAGTGGGAGGAAGGATGTTGAGCCTGGGATCTCTTCCTTTCCCCCTAATTGGCCAGGACCTTGCAAGAATTAAGAATCAGCATTGTTCATAGATATACGTAATACAGAATCAAGTACAAGAAAGGCTTTTGAGATGCTGAGGTATAATGTAGAAAAAAAGACTGCAAGAAAATGGAACATCTTAATAGTCTTCCTCCCCTAGACCCTTGTAATAGGAACAGAACCAGAACTAGACTCTGCTAAAATGACCACTGCCATTTTACATTCCAGGCTGGCTCTGAATTACAGAGAGCAAACATGCTTCTTGCTAACCTTGCTAATATTCTTTTCTGAGGTCCATTTTCCTAGACTGGAGTATCTAATGATTTAAAAGGGTGAGTTTGCAAGGGCACATTTATTCCTCACATCAGGGGGGCCCCACAGGGACCATCCTCTTTCTGAGTTAGAGGGAAGGATTCCTTGATGTAAATTACCATATGGGTGTGCTGACCCAGGGAGGAGAATGAAGTATTGTTCCTCCAATCTGCTTTTAACATCATCCAATTACTTCCAGGCTTGTCCTAGGCAGTTTTTCAGCACATTGATTAAGGTAGTAGGAAAAGCATTTTTTCAGCTAAGCTGCCATATAATACCTACTACTTGATAACTGCCAGTGCCCTTATTTGAAATAATTTATCTGAGTTCTCCAACTAAAATATATGTACAACTGGCTACAGCTTTAATAGAAATGCTCTACAGTGAGAAAGATCCACACCTAATTGTCAAAGCCTCTGAATTCTCTGGGTTATTAGGTAACTTTACTCCAACCTTGTCCTGTATAATTAAGAACTTCCAGTATAAGCATACTTTGGAGATATTCTGGGTTTGGTTCTAGACCATAGCAATGAAGGGAATATTGCAATAAAGCAAATCACATGAGTTTTTTTTAGTTTTAAAGTGAATATAAAAGTTATGTTCATGCTATATTGTAGCTTACTAAGTGTGTAATAGCACTATGTCTACAAAAATACTATACATACCTTAATTTGAATTTTATTGCCAAAAACCACTAACCATCATCTGAGCTTTCAGTGAGTCATAGTAATAATATCAAAGATTACGGAAGTGTAATAAAGCCAAGTGTGATGTAATGAGGAACACCTGCACTGCTATATCTGGGCCCCTGGTTTTAGGTAAACAGAAGTTTGGGGAGGCAGAGAGGAAAGTAAACGGGAGCCAAATGGGTGCTTAAATAAAAATAGGAAGAAGACATTTGTCACTTCTGTATTAAAAGATAAAGTAGAATTTACTAGTATTTATTAGGTACTGACTTCACATATTTTCAACAGTCCTTGGCTTATATGAGTTTTAACAACGGATGACCTAAATTCAATCAACACTCTTCACAACTGCCACCACCCCTCAGCCACACATACTGACGTAGATTGCTTATGTGTGTGTGCTCAGTTGTGTCCAACTCTTTGCAATCCCATGGACTGTAGCCCACCAAGCTCCTCTGTCCATGGCATTTTCNAATCAACACTCTTCACAACTGCCACCACCCCTCAGCCACACATACTGACGTAGATTGCTTATGTGTGTGTGCTCAGTTGTGTCCAACTCTTTGCAATCCCATGGACTGTAGCCCACCAAGCTCCTCTGTCCATGGCATTTTCAGGCAAGAATACTGGAGTGGGTTGCCATTTCCTCCTCCAGGGGATCTTCCTGACCCAGGAATTGAACCTGCATCTCATGTCTCTTGCACTGACAGGCAGATTCTTTACCTCTAGTGCCACTTGGGAAGCCCACAGACTGCTTGGGCTGCCATAAAAAAGTACAACAGATTGGGTGGTATAAACAACAGAATTTTTTTCCCACAGTTCTGAAGAATAAAAAGTCCAAGATCAAGGTTCAGGCAGGGTTCAGGTTCTAGTGAGGGCTCTTTTCCTGGCTTGTAGACAGTCTCCTTCTTGCCTTGTCTTCACAGGGTGGCAGGGAATAGGGGTTGGGGTTTGGTTGGGCAGAAGATGGGCTAGCTCTCTTCCTCTGCTTCAGTTCAGTTCAGTTCAGTCGCTCAGTCATGTCCGACTCTTCACGACCCCATGAATCAAAGCACGCCAGGCCTCCCTGTCCATCACCATCTCCCAGAGTTCACTCAGACTCACGTCCATCGAGTCCGTGATGCCATCCAGCCATCTCATCCTTGGCCGTCCCCTTCTCCTCCTGCCCCCAATCCCTCCCAGCATCAGAGTCTTTTCCAATGAGTCAACTCTTCTCATGAGGTGGCCAAAGTACTGAAGTTTCAGCTTTAGCATCAGTCCTTCCAAAGAACACCCAGGGTTGATCTCCTTCAGAATGGACTGGTTGGATCTTGCAGTCCAAGGGACTCTCAAGAGTCTTCTCCAACACCACAGTTCAAAAGCATCAATTCTTCAGCACTCAGCCNGATGCCATCCAACCATCTGATTCTCTGTCGTCCCCTTCTCTTCCTGCCCTCAATCTTTCCCAGCATCAGGGTCTTTTCAAATGAGTCAGCTCTTCACATGAGGTGGCCAAAGTATTGGTGTTTCAACTTCAGCATCAGTCCTTCCAATGAACATCCAGGACTGATCTCCTTTAGGATGGACTGGTTGGATCTCCTTGCAGTCCATGGGACTCTCAAGAGTCTTCTCCAACACCACAGTTCAAAAGCATCAATTCTTCGGCGCTCAGCCTTCTTCACAGTCCAACTCTCACATCCATACATGACCACTGGAAAAACCATAGCCTTGACTAGACGGACCTTAGTTGGCAAAGTAATGTCTCTGCTTTTGAATATGCTATCTAGGTTGGTCATAACTTTTCTTCCAAGGAGTAAGCTTCTTTTAATTTCATGGCTGCAGTCTATTTGATTTTTAAAATTTGCTTCTTTAGCTTTCTTGCCCACCAGACCATGGGTGGATACTGTGTCTTTTGTTTATCATAGTTTTTTCAGTGCCTGGCACTGTTCCTGTCATATCATATATGCTTGATAAACATCTGTTCAATGAATAATGAAACTGTGCCATAGTACACGGTCCCTTGGGTTGTATGTTATTGCTCATTCTCTCTAGTGAGCACCTAAGGTCATCCCCTTTCCTCTCCCATCTGCCACCTTCTGTTGTACAGTGGACTGATGGCACTGGGGATTGAGGTTTGGCCTGCAGTGTCCTTTTAGCCTAGCTCCAGTTCCAGGGTTACCCCCTGACTTTAGCCATCATTCATTTGCTGAAAGTCCCTAAATCTGGGTCTTCACAGCACTCTTACCTCACCTCTCGCCCATGTTTCTAATAGCAGTTGGGCACCCTTTGACTGATCCCCAGGTGTTTCAAACATAGGTTGTACAAAACTGAGTTCATCAAATTCTGTTTCTCTGTGTTCCTCATCTGAAACAAATGGCACTTTCATCTGCTCAGTTGTCCAAGTTAGAAATCTGTGCATCTTCCTTGGGGAGTTTTTCTTATCTCCTGTAGTAGGTCAGTGAAACCTACCACTTTGAACTTCTGTATCCTCCAACTCAGGGCCCTTCTTCCTCTACCTACCATCTCTGCTTTAGCTCTGACTTACTGTTGCAGCAGCCTCCTCATGAGTCTTCCTGCTTCAGGTCAGGTCAACTCCAGTATATTCTAAGGTATCTATCTGAAATGCACATCTGAGCAAGTCATATCCTTTTCAAACCCTTATATAGCCACTCCTGGTGAGAGGAAATTCAAATTCTTTGCTTCTTCTGGGCTCTGTGCTTTCTGTTATGTATTCAGAGTGGACGAATCTCCCATTTTCTTGTCACAGCCCCCTTTTTATGTCTTCTCTTAGTTGTCATTTTTCATTTGTCTGCGCACATACATACAAATGTGTTTATTTTTGTTAGTTTCTACAATGTCTGATTGTAATTAGTTCCTTAGGTAGCCTGAGCTCTAGGAATTGATCAGTGTTTCTAGATACATGTTTCAGATTCCTCATACTGGAAGTCAGGACCCAAGCATGTCTTCGTTGTAAAGTCTTGTGAACCCAAACACCAAGAATTTTCTGAAAATTTTGAAAGTATCTAGTTTGTCCTTTTGTTCACTTGCTTTCACCACCATCCTCAATAATAATTACTACTTGCTGAGCAAATGGTGAATTGGAAAATATTAGTGGATTTTGAAAATCATCTAATTGGGTCATGACCAACATGATTTAAATAAAAAAGATCAGAACAAAATGGAATGGAATAGAATTAGAATTCCTCAGATTGAATAAGTAGAGGAATTGTTTCAAGAAACTTTTCATTTCTGTTTAAATCCATGTTATTATTGACTGCTATTGCCATAAGTAGCCGACCCCCCAGGTCTTCATGGGCACACAGCTGGACTGCATTTTCCAGATCCGCTTATGTCTGGCTGTGTGACTAAGTTTTGACCAGTGGAACAGGAGCAGAAGTGAAGTTGTATTTACTTACTTGCATGCCTGCTAGAAACCTTGACTCATCTCATCATTCAAGATGGTTTCTAAAGTT
Source organism: Neotragus pygmaeus (assembly GCA_006410875.1). Classification (NCBI taxonomy): domain Eukaryota; kingdom Metazoa; phylum Chordata; class Mammalia; order Artiodactyla; family Bovidae; genus Neotragus; species Neotragus pygmaeus. The sequence goes on from SJYV01045160.1 coordinate 323,159, forward strand.
GGAGGCCTATTCTAAAGTATATTTCAGAAAATTGCTATCAAAAAGTTTAGAAGCTTTTGTATTATAGCATTTAATTCTAATAACCATGTGAAGCAAGTACTAGTAACATTTCCATTTTACAAACACTGAAGCTGAGACACAGAGATGTTAACTTGCTTGGTCAAGGTCACAGAGCTAGAGGTTAGTGGAGCCAGAATCCAGGCCATTGGTCTACAGAGCTGGGATTTCCATCGTGACATGTTATCTCTCACGACAGTGTCTGTTTTAAGCACAGCCAACACCAAGAGCTTTTCTCACACCTGAGATGTCTGGTGCTTAGTTTCCAGTTATCTTTTTCCATTGTTTTGAATCAGTTTTTATAAACGTGATCTCTACAGACAGTGTGAAAATACTTTTGTGAAATATGACTCTGACGTCCTCAAAGTGTTGTGTTGGGGATTAGCAGTGTTATTCCCAGGGATTCTGATGTGAGTCTGGCTGCCAAAAATCCCTTCCACTGTTTTGGAAAGGACAAAGGGTGGAGGGTATAGTCCATTTATAGGGGAGTAAGGGTAATTTCTAACATATGGCTCATGATTTACTATCTTGAAGAAACTTTTATCTGTAGCTCAGTAGCTAGGCCTCGTCAAGCCAAAGATGATGAAAGTGTTTATGAGGAATGGACTTACTAGTTCAATTATTATTTCAAGGGAATGACCAATAGGAAAATTATACCACTGCAGTTTTTAGAAGCTAGGCTCCAGTTGTGTCTTTGTGGACAGCTTGATTGTTTCAGAGCAGTTTATTCAACTTCCATTGTATCTTCTCAATAACTCATCTCAAGAAGATTTAGTCTTTGATATGTTAAAAAAGGAAGGAAGGAAGTCATCTGTCTTATTACTCAGCAGTGAATTTAGACGGGAACAGCCTGACTGTATGTGGTTGTCTGGACTCCATTGAGAATGGGCTGTATTGTTAATATACATTAAATTTACCTTTTGTAGTATTTCCCACAATATATAGTGTTGTCCTGTTTTAATTAAAGAGAGCACACACACTCATATACTACCCGCACTTCACCCCCAATATATCACACTTACACATATTCATGGAAAAAAGATCTGGAAAGCAAGTTTATACGAGACTATTGATAGCTGTTATCTCTGATACTAGGATTGCAGGTAAATTTCACTTTCCCCCCAGCATTATGTGAAAAATACCCTCCCAAGTTCCCTAAAAGCCACTCACCACTTTTGGTGGTGGCTCTTATGATCAGCATTTTTTTTTTTCCTTAATGTATGTCCCCCTCCACTCATTACCAGCTGTAGTGGGACATGTGGACGTTCGAGTTAGGTGTCAGTTCAAAGTCTGTCTCCTTTGCTCCAAGCTGGGTACTTGAGGCGAACTCCTCAACAGCCAGATCTGAGTTTTAAAATGGAAATAATGCCAGTTACCCTGTGAGGATTAGAAATACGGTGATGCCTGTCAGCAGTTGGCATGGGGCCTGGCCCGAGTAGGGATTCAGTAAACAGCAGCTGTTGTTATTTTTCTGCTCATCCCTCACATTGTCCCTTTCCTCTCCACTTTCATAGCCTCCCCTTCTCTTCAGGCCCCCATTCCTCAGTTATTGAAATAGCTCCCAATGACCCCTACCTTCGTTGAACTCCCTGAGCTGTTGCCTGTTTCATTTTCATTGGGAGCGTTTCTGATCTGGTGATTCCTGACACCCACAAACTAAACTTGAGCAGCTCATGACAGTTGGCCACCCCTTTACCTCCATTGCACCCCTACATTTACCCCCTATGCCAGATTAGTTCATGTGCTGATCTGAAAAATGGACCAAACAACTTTGTGTTCCCCTGGGGCTTTTGTGACGTTCAATATCGTAATGTCTTAGAAAGTGCTGTCAACTGGAAAGTGCGGTATACACTGGCATGGCTGTTAGTGGCATGGTGTAGTGTTCCTTGGTCTGCTGTAACAAATTACCTGTTGACTTAAAATGACATAAATTTACTTTCTCACAGTTCTGGAGGGCAAAAGTCTGAAATCAAGGGGTCAGCAGGGCCATACTCCCTCTGGAGACCTTAGGGAAGAATTTATTTCTTACTTCTTCCAGCTTCTCATGGTTCCAGGCATTCCCTGGCTTGCAGCTGAAGTTCCTCCAGTCTCTGCTTGCATCTCTGTATCACCTCTTCTGTGTGTCTGTGTCTTCCTTTCTTGTCTGTCTCACATCTCCCTCTGTCTTTCTCTTATTAAGACACTCTTCATCAGATTTAGGGCCCAGCTGGGTAATCCAGAATGATCTCATCTCAAAATCCTTAACTTAATTACATCTGCAAGTATCTTTTTTCCACATAAGATAACATTTGCAGCTTACTTGGATGACATGCTTTTGGGCAGGGGGTTGGAGGATGAGCAACATGTAACCTACTATGTGCTATTTTCTGAAGTTCATTCTTTCACTCTTCAAACAAGTCTTTATTGAATACCTGCTGTTCGTCAGGGACTTGCTTGGTGGCTCAGCATTACTTTGGCCACCTGATGCCAAGAGCTGACTTGTTTGAAAAGACCCTGATGCTGGGAAAGATGGAACATAAAAGGAGAAGGGAGCAACAGAGGGTGAGATGGTTAGAAAGCATCACTGATTCAATGGACATGAATATGAGCACACTCCAGGAGATAGTGGAGGATAGAGGAGCCTGATGAGCTACAGTCCATGGGATCCCAAAGAGTTGGACATGACTTAGTGACTGAAGAACAACAGCAACTGTTTGCTGGGTCCACAACTGTGTGTGCTCGAATACAACAGTGACCAAGATAGATGCTTCACTTGCCTTCGGGGACCTTATAGACTTGGTAGGAGAGTTACTCGGCAGCGAAGAATTTGACCAAACTTGATGGCTACCTTGTTAGATAATCTTCCCAAATGAATTAAGCTCCCCAGGTCTCAGTTTATTGGTCTGCTTAATCCACAAGATGATCAGTTCAGTTCAGTCACTCAGTCGTGTCCGACTCTTTGTGACCCCATGAATCGCAGCACGCCAGGCCTNCTCTGCTTTTGAATATACTATCTAGGTTGGTCATAACTTTTCTTCCAAGGAGTAAGTGTCTTTTAATTGAAGATCAAATAAGACCATAGGTGTGGAATTGTCCTTGACCTTGACCTGGCAGTTTTATTGCTGTGACTTTGTTCATACTGTCCCTCCGAGTCCCAGAATTTGGACTCTGATTTCTGACTGCACCATCACAATGTTCTGAGACTTTGGGCAAGTGACTGAACCTTTCTGAGCCTCTGTTTCCTGAGCTACAAAATGGGGATAATGTTAATAATAATGCCACATTGGGTTCTTACTACAATTGAAATAAACTCATGCATTGCAGTTTAAAGAAAAAACAAGTGTGTGTAAATTCTTAAAAGATGAATGCACATTTCTTTTAGTCAATTTAAAAAGTGTAGATTCACAAGAAAGTAACATGAAAATTGCTTATGATCTTCTTACCTGTAACTAGTCTCTGGTAGCATTTTGGTGTATATTCTTTATGTCACCTTTTCCAAAATATATTTTTTATTAATACTAAACTGTGCACTGTTTTGAAAACAACTCTTAATTTATTGTGAATGTTTCTGTACATTAGTGAATTTTCTCTCCCAACATCATTAATAAAGTCTGCTAGTTCATCATATACCAGTTATGTAAATTAATAGAACAAATATACACAGAGATTTTATCAAAATTGGGGTAGTTTTATAAGCAGAGGCAGTTCAAAGGATTCCTCTGCCTTTGGGGCCTTTCTATTGGGAGATGGATACTGGCCTTGGCTGTACTGCTTCTTGGGGAGATCTTAGGGAAACTGTCTGATACCTAGGGTCAAACAATCATCCTTCTTGGAATCTAGATTTGTCATCTCTCTGTATCCCAGTCTCCAAAGCTCTCCAACTCTCTACTTGGCTGTCGCTGTGGCCAGTGGGTCACCTTCAGGCTCAGCTCCATCCCAAGTTAAGACTCCATGGGCCCTTTCACTGAAGGGAATTCACCTGATTCAGCTCCCACAGTATCAAGTCTACCTTGAATTGATTCACATTCCTCCATGACCTCAAGCCTGAGACCTGTGTATCAGAAAAGCATGATCTCTGCATTCAGGGAAGTCTGTGTTCAAATTATCTCAACTGCTCAACTCACCCCATGACTTGAGTAAAGTCATGATTTTCTGATCCTTCATTTTTTCAGTGTTGAATGGAAACAATAATATGCCCCTTAGAGCTTTAGTATAAGAGTTAAACATTGTCTTAAATCTCCTAAAGTGTGGAATAAATGGATAGAAGCAAGAAATAAATGGATAGAGTATGAGATTAGTGCAACATCTTTATTGGAGTTTATGTATTTTTTTTAAATTTATCATTTCATGCTTACCATATGCCAGGTCCTGTTTCAAATAGTAACCTCATTTTAAACATGGATGGAATTTAAGCCAGTCAACTAGACTTAGTAAACAGTGATGAGTATCAACAGTAGGCAGGTTCTGTGCAGTTATGTTAGGCTTTGGGAGCTACTGTCTGCTACACTTTTCTAGGGCCCCATGGAGGATATACACATGCACATGCAGAAAGAATGTTGGCAATCATGGCATGCTGTAGTCCACGGGGTCGCAAAGAGTCGGACACAATGAACGACTGAACTGAACTGAATCATGGCTAAGAGCACAGGCAAGGAATTGAATCTCAATTATTATGATAGGCCACTCAGCTCCTCAGTTTCCTTGCCTGTGAGATAGAAGGAATTGTGATGATTGAAGGACACAAAACATGTGCAGTTTAGCACAGTACCTTGTACATGAAAACTAAAATGTTTGTTATTGTTGTCCACATTCTAGTGGAAATAAAAACAAAGTACAGGATGAGAAGGAAGAATTAGTGTGTGTGTGTGTGTGTGTGTGTGTGTGTGTGTGTGTGTGTGTAGCTTCTTGAAGTACATTGGATTTGAACTGCACCTTTGAGAGATTGTAATGGGTGAAAGGTATATAATAGAAGGGACAACCAGGGACTGTGTTGGTGGGAGCATGGATGGATGAATGCGACTGTATTCACAGGAGATATTGAAGTGGTTATGATTGGGCAGGAGATTAGAGGATGATATGTAGCTTCTTTCTATGAAATGACTTCTGCCTTAGGTTTGAGGCCGTGTTGCCAATTTATTTTGTTTATCCTTCCATCCATCCATCCATCTCTCTCTTATCTGAGTGCTTAAGCTAATCATTTTCTCTCTCTGGGCCTTAGTCCCCTCATCTGTAAAGTGGGGATAATCACAGGACTCTGGGGAGTTGTTAGTGAGTGTTGTGTGAGAGGGATTCTTGGTGACAGAGGTTCAGTGCTCTTGTGTTGCTATGTACTGGAGGCTGTGCTGTGTGCTGGGGGCTTGGTAACTGCTCAGAGTGTGCCTTCAGTTTTCTGTGTAGTTCCTCCTGGTCTAGTCCCTGGCTTGGGGTCCCGCTGCTCTTGCTCTTCAACTGCGGCCTAGGTTTTTTCCTCTGGACCTCCTGAGGACTGTAACTTACCTCTCAGTTTTCCCTAGCTGCCAGCTCGCTCAACAGGGCCTCTGCCAGGGCCTCCCATTGACCAGCTGTGCCTATGAATGAGCTCCTCACATGACCCATCACTGACCTTCTGGCTAGGCTGCCTCTAGCCCATTATGCTTTTCCAAAGGGACCATCTGTCATCTTGGGGACATCATCTTTTTGTGACCATCCCTGTCCCCTCCCAGTGTCTGTGCTTCTTTTCCAGCTCCCAGTTCTTCCTGCATTGGCTTATCTTAATGCTCTCTGAACTCCAGATGGTCATGAGAAGTTGGTCACACTATTAAATACATGTTAAATAGCCAATATATTGAACTATGTTCCAGGTAATCTTCTAGGGGCCATTGCATACTGGACTTATACCTGTTAACTTATGTCATCCTTATAACAAATGGGATGAGTGCAGCTCTTATCCCCATTTACAGATGAGGCCACGAGACACAGAGTAGTGTAGCTCCCTACATGAGGTTTTACAGCTGGTTGGTGGTAATGCCAGAAATGGTTTGCAAATCAGATGTCAAAAAATCAGTTATTACACTTATAGGAGGAAAAGACTACTGTTCTTAGAGACACAAACAAATTCTAAAATCTCAATTTTTTTTTTAAAGATAGAATCATTAGGGATCTCTGATTGTTACCTCATACTCGAAAGAGAGTTTCCTGGCTACAGTGTCAGATTCACACTGGAGATGAGCCATTTTGAGGGGTGTACTAGGCCACATGTCTCAGTTTGTTGGTTTGTGCTTGTTGTTATTAATGTCAGTCCTTTTGTTTCAGTTTCCTGCTAGTGTAATATAATAATGAAGGCAAATGCAATGAAACATTCCAAAGTTGCACAGAATCTGCTGCAGAGAAAGACTAGATGGTGAGGATTCTGAGCAGATTTAGAGTTGACTCGTAAACAGTACCGACAGGTTTTGTTCAGCATCTGAAACCCTAAAATTCTGATCAAGTGCATGGATGGTGGTTTGAAATGCTCCATCTGTGATACCTGAAAGCCGAAGGTTTGCATGTCCCACGGGGAAGCCAAAGGTCACTTGTGGATAAGGCACTTCTCTGGGGAGATCAGCTCTGTGCTTATTCATGAGAGACTTCAACCCTGTCCCACAGTTATGGTCACATTTCTGATTCAGGAACATCTTTGCTTGGTAAAGTGGCTCAGAGTGGCTGAAATGACTGACTAATTTTTGGCCCCTTTAGAAAATGTGTAAGGATGGATGGACTCTACCCTTGTCAGGTTGCGTGCACCATGTTTTAGGAATGAGATAGAACATGGAGCTTTTCTAGAGAAGGGTCATCAGGATGGTTCTTATTTTGTCTCTCGTATTCTACCATAAATGGCTGAAGGGCCTGGAGATATTTCAGATAGAGAAGAAAATTCTGTAAGAGAGAGATGGGGCTTTCTTTCCCATACTCGGGGTGCCTTCTTAAGAAAAGGAGCTAGATTTGTTCTTTGGAGGCTGCCTGTCAAGAGTTGGCTGAACTTTTGAAGGATGCTGCCGCTGCTGCTAAGTCGCTTCAGTCGTGTCTGAATCTGTGCGGCCCGATAGATGGCAGCCCACCAGGCTCCCCTGTCCCTGGGACTCTCCAGGCAAGAACACTGGAATGGGTTGCCATTTCCTTCTCCAATGCATGAAAGTGAAAGTGAAAGTGAAGTCACTCAGTCGTGCCTGACTCTCAGTGACCCCATGGACTGCAGCCCACCAGGCTCCTCCATCCATGGGATTTTCCAGGCAAGAGTACTGGAGTGGGGTGCCATTGCCTTCTCCATTTTGAAGGATAGCTGTGGGTAAAAAAAAAATCTCAGATTTGTTACTCAGTGGTCTGGTCTTGGGTTGCTCATTATTCTCTGAGGCTTGAGTTTCCTCCTGACAAGTGGGGATAAGATAAGTGCTTGTCTCCTAAGTTTGGGTTGAGGATTAGATGAGATATTTTATGTCAAGTACTTCGTCCAAGACTTGGGACATGGAAAGACCTCAGTGAATGGCCAGCATGGATGTTATTAAATTTTATGTAATGAAGAACCAGATCGAATGGACAAGAGTAAGAGGGAGCAGATTTTGAGTCGATGTGTATAAAAAGAAAAATTGCCAACTATCTGTGTTGCTTCATGGAGTTGTGACTACCCAGATCTAAAATTTTTCAAATGTCAGCTCAGTGACCTGCATCAGGAATATGAAGAGATTTGCACAGTGTGTGAGAAGCTGTACCAACTAGTTCCTGTGGTGCTTTCCAGTTCTATGAGCCCTCAGTATCTTACACTATAAGGTTTTACTACGGATGGGTATTTGAAGTAAAAACCTGCAGCAGAAGAAAGACTGTGTCCCTTTTTGTGAAAATGTTACCACCACGACCACAGCATGTTCCCTCGTGGTCTAGAGTGTGGCATGTGTCTCCAGCCAGGGAAATCTTTTGCGTAGGAGCCGCCCTCTGCTCCTGCGATGTGCAGCCATCTGGACCGTGGGGGTGTGCCGGGAACACGCTGTTGATTCATATGCCATCCCCTGCTGGCATCTCTAAAATGGGCCTTCTGGTTGGAGCTGTGAAGCAAACAGGCCCTCCCTCTCCCACGCCTTCTCCAAGTACTTGAGAAAGAAAAGGACATGGAGAAAAGTATATAAAGATCCAGGAATGTGGAATGATGGTTGGGTGGTCTCTAAGAGTAACCGGACAGAAAGCCAGTGACTTGCCTCAATCCAGTTTGAGAATCTGTGACCAAAAGTATGATACCCATAATTATGGCTCTTAAATGGTGTTTTGAGGATCCCTGGAGTTCCTAGAAGTACTTCAGGGATCTCCACAATGGAGTGGAGGGGCCCCAGGCCTTTCCTCTCCTCTTACCCATCAATCAGAATGGACCCCACTTTTTTTTTTTTTTTTTTTTTACTTCTTTTTTCTCTATCTTAGCCTCTCTCCCAACAGGTGTTTTCATGGCTGGCTCCTGCTCATCCTCCAGGTCTTGGCTTGAATGTTCCCCATTCTGGGAGGCTGTCCCTGATCACTAGATTAAAATTAAGGAGGATGATAACAAGGAAAAATAAAGTTACCTTAACTGATACTACAATTCAGAGCTAAAGAATTAGAAATCTGACCACATATTCAGCAAATATCTGGATCATAGAGTCTCTTCCCTCATTTTATCCATCTCAGTATCAATTTATTGCTGTTGTTTGTGTAGTTCTTACCTTCTATATATACTTGCAGTTTTTAATTTGTTTCTTTTCATATTTCTTCTGCCTATTATACCAGATATTAAGCCTCATGATGACAGGGACCAATCTGTTTTACTTCCTCCCTATCTCTAAGATCTGTCACACTGAAACATAGTAGATGCTCAATTAATTTTATCATCTGTGTGTGTCTGTGTAATGTAAAGTTTTGTTTGGGAACAAAACAAGCTTATACTTCTCAAAGAGTTTTAAAGCCAGTTACCAGTTATCTAGACTAAAAGAAATGGAATCACATCCTATTCTCTCCATGTTGGTTCACACCAAACCTGGAGTTCTGTGTACAACCTCTGAATCGTGAACTATAGCACATGGTGATTTTGCCTGATCTAGACTCCCTGGCATCCCATTTACTAGGCCACTGTGCCCATCTTCCAGTAGCTGTGAGTGATGCTGCCAAAACTCACACCTGTGATCTTTGCTAGAGGTGTGCCTTCATGTGACTAGACTTGCTGAACTTCTTCCCTTCCAGAAGTGTCCAGGCAGCCACCACACAGTGATTAACTCGAACAGTTATAGAAGCCCAGCCTCCTGACTTCAAGTGAGGCAGATTCTGGGGCACAGTTGACTCCCAAGAGTTTGCTGAAGGCTCAGGCTTGATTTTCTTTCTTTTCTCTTTTTTAAAATAGTACAATATGATGTTCAGCTTCAGGTGTACTACACAGTAATTTGACATTTGTATACACTATGAAATGATATTTGCAGACAGTCTAGTAACCATCTGTCCCCGTATCAAGTTATTGCTATATTATTGATCATATTCTTTTTGCTGTATACTATATCCCTGTGGTTTATTTTATAAATGGAAGTTTAGACTTTTAAAAAATATATTGAAATAACTTATTCTTATTTTTAATTAAAGTATAATTGATTTATTGTGTTGTGCTGTACAGCAAAGTCAGTCAGATATACACATAAAAGCATTCTGTTTAGGTCATCTTTTCTATTATGGTTTATCGCAGGCTATTATATCTTTAATTCCCTTTACCTATTTTGCTTTCACCCCTGCCCACCTCCCCTCTGACAACCACCCTTTATTCTCTGTATCTATGAGTGTCTTGGCTTTGTTTTTTAGATTCTCCATATAAGTGAGATCAAATGAGTTCATCTGTGTCTCACTTATTTCAGTTAAGCACAGTACCTTTCAGGTCCATCTATATTGTCAAAAATGGCAAGATTTCACTTTTTTTTTTTTTGGCTAACATTCCATTGTGTATCTATTCCTCATTTTCTTTATCTATTCATCTATTGCTGGACACTGGTTACTTTCATATCCTGGCTATTGTAAATAATGTTGCAGTGAACATTAGGATGCATATATCTCTTTGAATTAGTGTTTTTGCTTTTTTTTGGGGGGGGGGTAGTAAATATCCACAAGTGAAATTGCTGGGTCATATGGCAGTTCTATTTTTAATTTTCGGATGATCTCTATACTATTTCCCTAGTGATTGTCCCAGTTTCCATTTCTACTAGCAGTGCACAAGAATTTCCTCCTGTTCACATTTTCACTTTTGTTATGTGTTTTCTTTTTGTTGATAGCCATCCTGACAGGAGTGAGATGATGGCTCCTTGTGGTTTTAATTTGCATTTCTCTGGTGATTAGTGAGTATCTTTTCATGTGTCTGTCGGCCATCTGCATGTCTTCTTTAAAAAAGTGTCTATTCAAGTCTTCTGCCCATTTTTAAATTGAGTTGATGTATGGCAAACCCAATAGAGTATCGTAAAGTCAAATTAAAAAATAAATAAATAAATAAATAAATAAAAATAAATTGAGTTGTTTTTTGGATGTTGAATTATATAAGTTCTTTGTATATTTTGGATATTAATATCTTAACAGATAAATCATGTGCAAATATCTTCTCCCATTCAGTACATGGCCTTTTTGTTTTCTTGACAGTGTCCTTGCTTTGTGAAAGCTTTTTAGCTTAACATAGTCACATTTGATTATTTTTGCCCTTGTTTTCCTTGTCTGAGAAGACAAAGCAAAAAATATATATAAATATATATAGATAAGATGAATATCAAAGAGTGTACTGCCTGTATTTCTTTCTTGCAGTTTTATGGTTTCAGGTCTTATATTTAAGTCTTCAATCCATTTGAGTTTGTTTTTGTATATGATATGAGAAAGTAGTCCAATTTGATTCTTTTGCATGTAGTTGTCCAGTTTTTCCCACATTATTTATAAGACTGCCTTTTCCCCATTGTGTATTCTTGTTTCCTTTGTCATAAATTAGCTGATCATATAAGCATGGATTTATTTCTGTACTGTCTATTGCATTCCATTGATTTATATTACTGTTCTTGTGCCAGTGAAATGCTGTTTTGATTACCATAGCTTTGCATTTTCATTTGCAATCAGGGAACATGATACTTCATTCTTTCTGTCTATTGCTTTGGTGTTCAGAGACTTTTATGTTTTCATATAAATCTTAGGAATATTCATTGCAGTTCTGTGAAAAGATGCCATTAGTATTTTGATAGGTGTTGCATTGAATCTGCAGACTGTGTTTGGTAGTAAGGTCATTTTAACAGTATTAATTTGACCAGTCCATGAGCATGTTGTCTCTTTCCACCTGCTTGTGTCATCATCAGTTTCTTTCATCATAGTCTTACAGTGTTCTAAGGAGTTTTATAGTTTTATAAGTCATCTGCCTCTATTTTTTAGATTATTTTAATAACTTTATTCTTTTTGATGCAATTGTAAATGAGATTTTTTCATTAACTCTCTTTCTGATAGTTAATGTATAGAAATGCAACAGATTTCTATATATTTTGTAATCTTCAATTTTATTGAATTCATTTATTCTTACAGTGTTTTGGATTTAATATTTTCTATGTATAGTATCATGTCATCTACAGTGTTTTACTTGTTTCTTTGTAATTTGAATCCCCTTTATTTCTTTGTCTGCTTTCTGTTGTTAGGATTTTCAGTATTATGTTTCTTGCCTAAGAAAGACTTCTGATACTACATTGAGTAAAAATGGTGAGAGTGGGCATCTTTATCTTGTTCCTCACCTAAAGGGAATGCTTTCATCTTTTATCTGAGTATGATGTTTGCTGTGGGTTTGTCATATACAGATTTTATTATGTTGGAGTATGTTTCCATAACACCAACTGATGTTGAATTTTGCCATATGATTTTTCTGCATTTGTTGAGGTGATCACACAAATTTTTAGTCTTCAGTTTGTTAATGTGGTGTATCACATTGATTAATTTTTGGATATTAATCCATCATTGCTTCCCTGGAATAGATCACACTTTATTTTAGTGCATGATCCTTTTAATGTACTGTTGAATTCTGCCTCCAGTTAGAGTAACTTCTGAGCTTTGAATGTGCTCATGTGATTAGGTTGTGTTCACCAGATTATCTGGGATAATCTTCCTATCTTAATATCTATGATCTTAATTGTATTTGGAAGGCACCTTTTGCCATGTAACATAATACATTCACACTGGAATGAGTAGCCATTCCCTTCTCTGGGGGTGGCTCAGATGGTGAAGAATCTGCCTGCAACGCAGGAGACTCGAGTTCAATCCCTGGGTCAGGAAGATCCTCTGGAAAAGGGAATGGCTACCCACTTCAGTGTTCTTAGAAGGAGAATTCCATGGACAGAGGAGCCTGGTGGGCTATAGTCTATGGTGTCGCAGAGAGTCAGATACAACTGAGCGACTAACACTGATTTCCTTTAGGATTGACTGGTTTTATCACCTTGCTGTCTAAGCGACTCTTAAGAGTCTTCTCCAGCTTCACAGCTCAAAAGCATCAATTCTTTGGCCCTCAGCCTTCTTTATGGTCGAACTCTCACATCCATACAATACTATTGGAAAAACCATAGTTTTGACTATATGGACCTTTGTCAACAAAGTGATGTCTCTGCTTCTTATTATGTTGTTTAGGTTTGTCATAGCTTTCATTTCAAGGAGCAAGTGTCTTTTAATTTTGTGACTGCAGTCACCATCTGTGGTTATTTTGGAGGCCAAGAAAATAAACTCTGTCACTATTTCACTTTTCCCCTATATGCCATGGGACTGGATGTGATGGGACTGGGACTGGATGGGACTGAATGTCATGATCTTAGGTTTTTGAATGTTGAATTTTAAGCCAGCTTTTTCACTCTCCTTTTTCACCCTCATCAAGAGGCTTTTTAGTTCCTCTACACTTTTTGCCATTAGAGTGGAACCATTTGCATATCAGAGGTTGATATTTCTCCTGGCAATCTTGATTCCAGCTTGTGATTCATCCAGCCCAGCATTTCACATGATGTACTCTGCATGTAAGTTAAATAAGCAGGGTGAAAATATACAGCCCCAGCATTTCACATGATGTACTCTGCATATAAGTTAATTAAGCAGGGTGCCAATATACAGCCTTATCTAGTTTTGAACTTGTCTGTTGTTCCATGTCTGCTTCTAATTTTTGCTTCTGACCTGCATACAGGTTTATTAGGAGACAGGTAAGGTGATCTGTTATTCCCATTTAAAAAATTTTTTTCCACAATTTGTTGTGACCCACATAGTCAAAGGCTTTGGCATAGTCAATGAAGTAGTTGTTTGTCTGGAATTCCCTTGCTTTTTCAGTGATCCAATGGATGTTGGCAATTTGATCTCTGGTTCCTCTACCTTTTCTAAACCCGGCTTGTACATTTGAAAATTCTTGGTTCATGTATTGTTGAAGCCTAACTTGAAGGATTTTGAGCATTACCTTGTTAACATGTGAAATGAGCATAACATTCTTTGGCCATGCCTTTATTTGGTATTGGAATGAAAACTGACCTTTTCCAGTCCTGTGGCCACTGCTGAGTTTTCCAAATTTGCTGGCATATTGAGTGGAACACTTTAACAGCAGTATCTTTTAGGATTTCCACTAGCTCAACTGGAATTCCATCACGCCCACTAGCTTTGTTCATGGTAATGCCTCCTAAGGCCCACTTGACTTCACATTCCAGGATATCTGGCTCTAGATGAGTGATCACAGCATCATGGTTATCTGGGTCAATATGACCTTTTTTTATATAGTTCTTCTTTGTATTCTTGCCACCTCTTAATCTTTTCTGCTTTGGTTAAGTCTTTGATCTTTATGTCTTTTATTGTGCCCATCTTTACATCAAGTGTTCCCTTGATATCTCCAATTTTCTTGACAAGATATCTAGTCTTTCCCATTCTATCATTTTCCTCTGTTTCTTTGTATTGTTCACTTAAGAAGGCTTCTTATCTCTCCTTGCTATTCTCTGGAACTCTGCAGTCAGTTGTGTATATCTTTTCCTTTCTCCTTTGCTTTTAGCTTCTCTTCTCTCAGCTATTTGTGAGGCCTCCTCAGACAACTACTTTGCCTTCTTGCTTTTGTTTTTTTGAGGGATGATTTTGATCATCACCTCCTGTATAGTGTTATGAACCTCTGTCCGTATTTCTTCAGTTACTCTGTCTACCAGATCTAAGCTTTTGAATCTAGTCATCACCTCACTATCTAATAATAGGGATTTGATTTAGGTCACAAATGGCCTTTTTTCCTATTTTCTTTAAGCCTTAATTTTGCAATAAGAATTATTGGAGTCACTTAACTTATTGTTTCTGTCTCCAGAGTACCTCATGAAGTTGCAGTCAAGCTGCTCTGTAAGGCTGCAGGGATCTGAAGTCTTCACTAAGTTTGGACAATCCATTTCTATGATGATTCATTCATCTGACTGTTGGCAGGAGGCCTCGGTTTCATGTTGTATGGGCCTCTCTATAGGTTTCAGCTTAAAATGTCCTTATGGCGTGATAGCTGGCTTCTCCCGGAGTAAGTGACCCAAGAATGTAAGCAAGACGAATGCCATGATGTCTTTTATGATGAAGCCTCAGAAATCATACTTGTTACTTCTACTGTATTCTTTTTGTTGGAACTGAGTTATTAAGTCCCGTCTTCAGGCACTACAGGTTAAGATATTTAAGCTTCATCTTATAAAGGGAATTAAAAAAATTTGTGAACGTATTCTAAACTACCACACAAAGATTTGGTGTTTCTTTTTTTCTGAGATTGCTAGGTTATTTTTAATTTATTTAATTTATTTTAAATTGGAGAATAACTGGTTTACAATGTTGGTTTCTGTCATACAACAGTGTATACATATGTCCCCTCACTCTTTTTGAAGATATTCTAGACTAGGGGTTGACAAGCTTTCTGTAAAAGGCCAGATAGGATTTTAAATATTTCTTGCTTTGTGAGGCCATTTTGTCTCTGTTATAACTGCTCAACTCTGCCATGAAATGAAACCATATGAAAGCAACCATAGACAGTATGTAAGTGAACTGATATAATAGTATTTCAATAAAACTTTATTTACCAAGATAGATGATGGGCTGATGGGCTGTAGGCTGCTGATTTCTACTGATAAAGAGATGAAAAGGGTAGAGGATTATTCTAAGCAGAAGAAACAGAGTGTTTCAGAAAGAACATAATTATTGTGCATTTAAGAGTATAAAGAGAGCAAAAACAAGAGGTCTTTTTCATGTACTAGAAAGTTTACTGTAAAATTGTTAATAGTAGAAAAATAATGGAAAACATATTTACATATACAAATTTGAAGTCATAAATATTATTGAGATTAGAAACTAAAATTGCAAAGTTTGTACAGTACGTATGGCTGTCATTTATGTAAATGAGAAAACAATGTATTCTATTGTTAGATTTCACTATTTATGAGGACATTCATATGTAATAAATGCATAGAACATGCATGAGAAGGATAGACACCAACTTTAGATGATGGTTTCTCTCTAGAAGTGTGGAAATGGTGAAGGTTGACTTAGGTGAAGGGACTTAGTTTCTGTTGTATTTCTGGCTTAAAATTTTTTTATAAATAGAAGTACCTGCAGCATAAAATTTGCCACTTTAACTGTCCTTAAGTGTACAGTTAAATAGTATTAAGTATATCCACATTGTTTTGCAACCGATCTCCAGAGCTTTTCTACTTTGCAAAATCGAAGCTCTATATCCATTAAACAACTCTGCATTTCCCCTGCCCTCAGTCCCTGGCAATGATCAGTCTACTTTTTGTTTCTATGAGTTTGACTGTTGTTGATGGCTCTTATAAATGAGATCATACAGTATTTGTTTTTTGGGACTGCTTTATTTCACTAAGCATAATATCCTCAAATTGCATCCAAGTTGTAATAGGTGGATGAATCATCTTATATCCTTTTAAAGCTGAGTAATACAATGTATATATATATATATATATACACCACATTTGATTATTCATCCATCTGTTGGAAGACATTTTAGTTGCTTCCACCTTTCGGCTCTTCTGATAATGCTTCTTTGAACATGGATGTACAAATCTAAAACAGAGTTTTGATGAAATAAATGATCAGTAAATAATTGTTCAATATAGTAGCCTGAGTAAATCTTATAGCCTAAGGGTCTTTTTTTTCCTTCCATTCTCCCACAGCACATTTCAGTCAACTTTTACTCACACTATCCACCAAAGCAGTCAAGGTTATTAATCTCCTGTGTGTTGCTGAGTCCTATGACCATTCCTCTGACCTCCTTCTATTAACTGCTCAGCAGCAGTTGATATGGCGATCACTCCTGTGTCCTGTGTTTATCTTATCCACTTGATTTCCAGGATGCTACTCTCCTTGTTCTCTTCCTACCTCTCTTGGTATTTTTTTCCTCAGTCGTCTTTGCTGGTTCCTCCTCACTTCTGAGACCCCTTAATGTTGTATTGCTCCTGGTCTCAGTCCTATGATTTCTCCTCTCTTCTCTATGCTTAGTCCATAGTTGATTTTATCTAGGCTCCCAGCATTAAGTGCTGGAGAAGGAAATGGCAACCCACTCCAGTGTTCTTGCCTGGAAAATCCCAGGGACGGTGGAGCCTGGTGGGCTGCCGTCTATGGGGTTGCACAGAGTTGGACACGACTGAAGTGACTAAGCAGCAGCAGCAGCAGCAGCATTAAATGCTATGTATTCACTGTTATAAAATTTGTAATTGTAGCTTTTACTTGTCCCTACTTCCCTGGTGGCTCAGATGGTAAAACGCCTGTCTACAGTGTGGGAGATCCAGGTTCAATCCCTGGGTTGGGAAGATCCCCTGGAGAAGGAAATGGCAATCCACTCCAGTACTGTTGCCTGGAAAATTCCATGGACAGAGGAGCCTGGTAGGCTACCGTCCATGGGGTTGCAAAGAGTCGGACACGACTGAGCGACTTCACTTCACTTCAAATCCAGCTTATCTATTCAACCGCCTACTTAGCATCTCCACTTGAATGTCTAATAGCATCACAGATTTAACACATGCAAAACCCAGCTTTTGATTCCTGTAACTCCCACTTCTCCCTAGTCTTTTCTGGCTTGGTATGTCTTGAAGCCACACTTTATTTTTCTCTTTCTCTAGTCCTAAGCAGTCTATCATGAAATCAAGTAGGCCTCACTTTCAAACTCAATTCGTTGCCATAACCTTTGCTCTGTCATTGTAGTCTAAGGTTCTTTTGTCTGTTGCTGGGTTTTTTCCAGTTTCTTCTACTAGGCCCTATGATTTTTCTCTTACCTCCCTCCTCAATCCAAAACCATACTTCAGTTCAGCAGCTGGAGGAATCCTTTAAGAATGTGCATCATATCCATATCATGGTTTGTCTTTTCCCAGAACCTTCCAGTGGTTCCCTATTTTCCTCAGAGTGAAACTAGTATCAATACAGTGGACTCTAAATATATACCTGTCTTCCCATCATCTCTTACCCCTGAACTCTGACCTACCACTTTCCCTATCCCTTATGTAGTTGTAGGCAGGTACACAAGCATTTGCTCTTTATTACCTCTGCCTGGAATATCTGCATAACTGTTTCCCTCATTTCCTTTAGATTTTTGTTCACATGTCACTTTTTCCTGAAACTTTCCTTAATCACCCAATTTAAAATGGCTCAACTCTCAAAGGTCCTGCTCCACCTTCATACTTATTTTTACAACACTTATGACAAACTGTTTTGGTCACCTTTTAAAATTGTTATGCCTCTCTTTTATTGGAATTTGAAGTGAAAAAACAGAGGGGCTGGGATGTTTTTCTGCTTGGTTTACTGCTGTATTATCTATATCTCTTATGTCAAATTGTTTTTTGTATGTATGAATATGCTGTAACTTAAGACTGATCTGAGTTGATGTTGAGATTATTGAGTTTCTTTCCTGTTGGTTTCTCCAACTGGTTTTATTCCTTAAAAGTGGCAATTAAAAGATACAACTTTGGACTGTTCTGCACCCTTCCTTGAAATTTGAGAATGCTTGTAAATGCTTTCCTGGGACTTCTGGGGGTAGATAATAAAAGGCCATGAAGTCTCTGGCTTATTTCTTGGAATCTTTGCACTTCAGTATAAGAGGTTGGAGGACCCTGGGGCTGCCATGCTGTGAGGAAGCCCAAGTTACACGGAGAGGCCATGTATAGTTGTTCAGATTTAGAATTTCAGGTAAACCTGGCCTTCAAGTAATTTTCTAGCCCAGAAGACATATGAGTGAAGAAGCCATCTTGGAAGTGGATCCACCAGCTGCAGCTCTTGTAACACTCTAATACCAAACTTTAAAAATCAGCCTTCCTTGCTCTGCCTATTATGAGTTTCTGACCCAGAATTCATGAGCATAATAAAATGGTGGTGATTGGACACCACTAAATTTGGGGTGATTTTTTACACAGCAGTGGATTACCAGAATGGTAAGGTGGAAAGTCCAGATATAAATAGTAAATTGCTTTTGGATAGAAAGTTAAGTTTGTTTGTTTTTTTTTTAGGAATTTAAAGAAGGACTTTTTTTTTTTAACTTTATTTTACTTTACAATACTCTATTGGCTTTGCCATACATCGACATGAATTCACCACAGGTGTACACAATCTCCCAATCCTGAATCCCCCTCCCACCTCCCACCTCACAACGTCTCTCTGGATCATCCCCATGCACCAGCCCCAAGCATCCTGCATCCTGCATTTGCCAAAGAAAGTATATGGTATGTGCAAACATTATCCTGTCAGGCTCATCTTGGATGCTAGTGTCCATCCAGATTAACTCACTAGACTTTAGATTCTCATTAACTGCCAAGAAATGTCATCCTGATGAACCACTTGAGGTTTCATGCTCAAAATTATGGGTTCTTGTTATATTTCCATGTTGATCACCTGGAGGAGCTGGCAGTTTTATACCAGCTAAGGCCATCCTAATCATTATTATAGAAAAATAACCTCAGTATCAGTGTCACAGTGAAATAGCCAGTTTTATTCTTTTTATTGATTTTGAAATGAGAATGAGTGTGATAAGATCTATCCACCAGAGACCAGCTTTTCAGAATCAGCTGCTATTGAAAATCTGGATGTTCTCAGATCTGGAAGGCCAATAGAAACTCACTCATAAAGCTTCTTTTACTCATAAGAAAGGGGAACATGACCAAGGTCTCAGGCTAGGACTGGACAGGGTCCTGACTGTCCATCCCCATGAAGTGCACTTTTTTCTCATTAAGTGTTTTTTAGCCTGTGCAGTTCCGTTCAGTCGCTCAGTCGTGTCCGACTCTTTGTGACCCCATGAATTGCAGCACGCCAGGCCTCCCTGTCCATCACCAATTCCTGGAGTTCACTCAGACTCACATCCATCGAGTCCATGATGCCATTCAGCCATCTCATCCTCTGTNTCCGACATAAATCACAGCAGGATCCTCTATGACCCACCTCCCAGAATATTGGAAATAAAAATAAACAAATGGGACCTAATTAAAAGCTTCTGCACAACAAAGGAAACTAGAAGCAAGGTGAAAAGACAGCCTTCAGAATGGGAGAAAGTAATAGCAAATGAAGCAACTAACAAAGAATTAATCTCAAAAATATATAAGCAACTCCTGCAGCTCAATTCCAGAAAAATAAACGACCCAATAAAAAAATGGACCAAAGAACTAAACGGAGATTTCTCCAAAGAAGACATACAGATGGCTAACAAACACATGAAAAGATGCTCAACATCACACATTATCAGAAATGCAAATCAAAACCACAACGAGGTACCATTTCACGCCAGTCAGAATGGCTGCGATCCAAAAGTCTACAAGCAATAAATGTTGGAAAGGATGTGGAGAAAAGGGAACCCTCTTACACTGTTGGTAGGAATGCAAACTAGTATAGCCACTATGGAGAACTGTGTGGAGATTCCTTAAAAAACTGGAAATAGAGTAAGTAAAATCTTATCTTCCCTCATCCCTGCACCCACATGCTCCTGGGGAACTTCTTTAGTTTTATTTAAGATCATTGCCTAATGGGTGCATCTTTCAGATGATTAAGGGTAGTTGGAGCACAAGCAGCCAACTCATCTTACTCTACGTTTAGAAAAATTTGGCCAGCACTCACATGTTAAAATCACTTTGCAGTAGTTAAAGCATAGAGAGCTGGGGTCTCTACATATAAAGGCTGAAAACACTGAGACAACTTAATACAAATTCATTTTTCATGTGCACCACCATCCAATGTGGGTGTTCAATAGACTTTTCACATGGCATTTCAGGAACCCAGGTTCCTTTTCTCTTGGCGTTCTGCCATCCTCTTGGGTCTTGTATTCCTTTAGCAGCAGGCCGAAAAAGAGGGAGAGATGCAGACAGGATGAGAGATTCCTAAGTCCTTGAGTTCCTCGTTGTCATCCATATTCCACTGGCCAGAAATAAGTCACCTGGTCTTACCTGAAACAAGGATGGTGGTGGTGGTATTTCCTAACAATAGCCCCCTGCTAATGAAGAGGAACAAAATCTTTATTGGGCAACGGATCCTTTCTGCTACAATCAGAGTGTGCTTTTTAAGGATCCTAAATCTTAGAGATGAATAAAGTTGCTGAGATGGAACTTTTAGGCAATCTATAATGTTTTCCCTGTGGCTCAGATGGTAAACAATCTGTCTGCAATGCGGGAGATCTGGGTTCGATCCCTGGGTTGGAAAGATCCCCTGCAGAAGGGAAAAGTTTCCCACTCCAGTATTCTGGCCTAGAGAATTCCATGGACTGTATAGTCCATGGGGTCGCAAAGAGTTGGACCCAACTGAGTGACTTTCACATAAAGTTTTCATGTGGCTCATAATCTTCACTTACCTGACACCTTAAGATTAAGGTGATCCTCAGAAACTGTGAAGTCTGAGTTGACTGAAATATGTTTAAAATAGGAAAATTACAGTTCTTGGGTAATTGGAAATTTTATTTATTTTTTTAAGGAGTGACAGATTTGGGGCTGGTTTTTGAACTGGTTTATAAGAGGACTTGTCTAGTCACAGCAAAGAGAACTCTGTTTTCAATTTTGCAAAACTATTGCTACAAGTTTAGCTTTGTTATTGCATATTTGCCCTTAAAAATGTTTTCATGGTTGGTAGAAATTTTAACGGCACATGTTTTTACCATAATGGTTTTTATCTTTGTTATGTTGCTTAGTTGCTTCACAATTATTTTTGTTTGTTTTATACAAGGTTACCCTCTTTCCTCAAATTATCTTATGATTTTTATTCTGAAACTTTAGTGGCTATGGTATGCAATTACGAATTTTATTCTCAGTTTTTTTCATTAAGATACTTTTGATACCACATGTTATCAGAGTTGTTGACCTTCCCTATCTATGAAATGTGTTTCTTCTGTGACTTACTATGGAACAGTTCTGACAGGTTACTTACTTTCTGTTTTCTCATCTGTAAGATTTTATTGATCCAGTGAACTCCAATAATCTTGGAAGTAATGTTGAGGGCTAAGTCGACTTTTTCTTTTTTAAATGCTGATTTCCATATGTGATGTATCTGATAATATCAGTAATACTTGGACTCATTCCTTACAGAAATATTTTGGGGGAAAAATGTTCTAATTGATGTTGAGACCATTTTGAATAATGCCCAAGCACCAATTCTAATTTTTCTCAAATTCAAGGTTGAGAGAGAGTTTTGCATAGCTCTGCTGATTTGTGCCAGTGATGCCTTTGAGGAGAAAATATGCTGTAGTCTAGAGGTGTAGCAGTAATTCCCCAGTACTGGTCCCTAGACGTCTGTACCATGGTCCATGACCATGGTCTTCTTGGGCTGCTGGAAAATAAGAACAAAGTAATAGGATATGGGTGAAAGTTTGCCTGTTTTCTTAACCCTGAGGGAAAGACTATCTTTTTCTCTGTGACTCTGTTCTGAAAAATTTCTTTCTTGATGAAATGCTCTTTTTTAATGAAATGGTGATGATAATAGGTGTTAGTAATGGTGGAGGTAGGGTTATTTTTAATGTCTTTACTTGGATAAAGTCAGAAATTATATTAGTCCTCTTCTTTAACACTGAAGATTTTTCTTTTCCCTTTTAAAAATGTTTGTGGTCCAGTGTAGTGTAAAGTCACTCAGTCATGCCTGCCTCTTTGTGACCCCGTGGATAGCCCATGGAATTCTCCCAGCCAGAATACTGGAGTGGGTAGCTGTTCCCTTCTCCAAGGGATCTTCCCAACCCAAGGAACATAAAGATCTAGCACTATTCCATGTTGATGTTAAATGACTTTTCTGGAAGCAAATAAATCTTTTAGCATTATCCGTAGGTAACATATAATTCAAATAAGTCTTAATGGAATTATTCCATAGGTGAGTAACTGTACCAGCAATTTTGACATGTGTAAGCATTTTTGTTTATTCCTGTCATTGGCTACTTTCATAAAACTGTTGATAATTATCATTAAGAAAAATAAATTATGAACCTAATAACCTTATCTGTTCTCTCTGCCAAGGCTATCTTTTAGTCTTGATAGACTTTTGTTTGGAGACATACACAAAATAAGCCTTGAAGCGTAAAATTGTAATTACGTTTTTTTGTTTTTTATCTATAAAGAATTTCTTGAGTTTATATCTGGCTTTAACCATTTTTTCTCCCCTCTAACACTATTGATATTAAATCCAGTTTTAATTTCTTGGCATCATGAATGCACAAACACATCACACACAGATGTGGTTTTGAGCAAGGATTAAAACTGTAAATTAGGCAGCAAGAGATTCACAGGGTTTCATCAGACCAATTCACTGCAGAAAGTGACACAGTTGTACTGAAAATGTTTTAAATTGCTCATTTCAAACCTACTTCAGTAGCAAAATACCATGCGTGCAGCAGATTTGTAACCACGTTAGTCATTTTCTTTCCTCTGTTTCCTTGCTGTGTTTGTATTGGGAGCACAGAGTAATGTAATTTACTAAATTATGATTTGATGGCTGGGCAACAGCCCCAGTGTTGAACAGTATTTGGATTATGATTACTTGCTGGCTTTGTTACAGTTGACATTAATTATTGATGGAAGTTTCAGAAATAGCGCATGTGCCAGGAGCTTTTCACCGGATCACAAGCTCCAGGCAGCAGGGATGCTAACAAGGGTGGGGGAACAGGCACCTGTGGCTTGTTTATGTCTGTACACTGCGAGCCTGGACCGGGTGGGCTGAGTGGTACCTGTGCATAAGTCATGGTGTAAGGGAAGGATGAACCGTCAGGCTTATTTCTATCGTGTTCCTCCCCAGGAATTACACCGAAGAAGCCAACTTCAGCCGGAGCCAGCCAAGACGAAGGCTCTCCAGACTGTCATTGAAATGAAGGTAGGAGCTATCCACATTTTTCAAAAACAGCTGTTTCCTCGGAGTTTGTTCTAAACTTGATGGTGACTAACACAAACACATGAAATGGACGGTTGTGTTTTCCTTAGGCACCCTGATGGGTGCTTTTCTTCTGGATTTTTTTTTTTTTTTTGCCTTCCAGGGTATATTTAATTTATTGGCTCTTTAATGAGGATGCTTTTTCTGGGCAAAAGAATAAAGGGCTCAAGTATCCTTTGGCAGAAAGAAGCTGGCTTCATTTCCAGAGCATAGCCAGTGCTTTCAACCCTAAGGGAGGTTTTGTGTGTGCTTTAAAAGTAAATTACTAAAGCTAGAATAATTCTTTTTTCTTCTCTCCATTCACATGACAATGAAAAGACACCTTGAGAAACTAAGATTTGGCAAAGATGAGTTGTTTTTTGTGCAATGGAGGTGTTAAATAAGTAAAATTATGCTATCAGCAAAATTTACTTTTCAAAGAATAATAACTTTCTTATGACTTCAGTATTTTCTCCTAAGTCTGAAATTAATAATTATTAAATACAAAGTACTCTATTTAACTGGGGGAGCATAGAGATATTTAAAAGAAGCAAAGATCCTCCTGGATGGATTTAGGGCATTTAAAGAATAATGTAGTATATAATGATGACTGAGCCATTAAGAAACCAATCTATGAAACCCAGTTGCTTTCTCAGTTTATAAAGATCTGAAGTCTTTTACTTTCAGTTTTTGCCCGAAGGAAGCAAATAGTAGAGTATTTCTTGTAAGAATAAATAATTATTGATTTTAGTTCCATGAGGGAAAAAATTCATAATGATAATGTTTGCAATTTGGATATTTCATGCCTAAGTATAACATTTGAGAGTTTGCTGGTCACTATCTTTCTACAAAAGAATTCTAAATCTTGCTGATAGGGTAATGATTTTTCTGTCTTGGAATACATTATTTTGGATTGTCTGCCAAAAAATTCCCAAGTCCGGGGGGAAGGAAACTAATACAAGCTACTGAGTTCCTGGCATTACAAGTCTAACTTGAGTTTGTTTGTTTTTTTCCCCTGGTCAATGACAATGTCTTCATCCAAGTGGATTTTTTTTGGAAATAACGTAGAACATTTACTTTAAGACTTTATGTCCCCTAAGTGAGGTTACATGATTCATGGTACTTATAAATACATTTGCAGCAAATTGATTTGAAAAATATTATCAAATGGATCAAATGCCAGTAAGGTTAAAAAATAATTGCTAATCTTGGCTCATCTATTCTTTTTAGATTTGCATAATCTTGACTTATTTTGTAAATTAACTATTCTACACTTATTGGGGAGTATAGAATCTCATAACAGAGATTTCTTCCTCACTTCACATTGGAACCAAACTTGAAACTTGGCTAAGGCTTAAAAAAAAAAAGAAGAATAGAAAAGAAAATGACAAGACAAAAGATTTTATTTCAGTTTTCTGCGAATAGTCATTCAGTCTTCTTTCTCCTACCTCCATACCTACCTCCCCAGTCCCAACACAATTAGTAATAGAAGCTGCTGCTGCTGCTAAGTCACTTTAGTCGTGTCCGAGTCTGTGCAACCTCATAGACGGCAGCCCACCAGGCTTCCTGTCCTTGGGATTCTCCAGGCAAGAACACTGGAGTGGGTTGCCATTTCCTTCTCCAATGCAGGAAAGTGAAAAGTGAAAGTGAAGTCGCTCAGTTGTGTCCGACTCCTAGCGACCCCATGGACTGCAGCCCACCAGGCTCCTCCCATGGGATTTTCCAGGCAAGAGTACTGGAGTGGGGTGCCATTGCCTTCTCCACAGTAATAGAAGAGGATATATATAAAACTATTTCCAAAGCGTTCTTTTTTTTTTTAAAGGAAAGATTGTGTTTCAAAACTCTTTGGAGAAACCAGGAGTGGCATCTGTCCCAGAGTAGTGGTCATTTTCCTGTAAAAGGTCTCTGTACAAAGACTATTAGTGCTTTCTTGTGATTCTAAGCATATAGTCTGTTTGCTAATAGCTTACTCTTTTTAGCATCATATGTTTTATTAGAGAACAAAAAATAGTATTAGGTATTAGGTATTACTATTTAATAGTTAATTAAAAACCCTCCTTTGGGCTATCTCCATAAGAAGGCCATATAAAATATGTTTTAAATTATAAAATATAATTTTTAGGGCAAATTCACTCCATATGTTATCAGTAAATTGAGTCTGGAGTTTTGTTTTTATTTAAATGTATGCCAGTGATGCTGATTGGTAGAAGAACACATTTTAGGACAATTGATAATATACTGTCAGGGAACTGAGCCTGGAGTTCTTCTGTTGTCTTTGAATTCCTGTTAATTTGTCAGTGGAGAAGTCTGGGTCCCATTAGCATCTATACTCAGTGTGCATAAATTGAGTTATGGGGGCAGCTGGTAGAAGGTCATCTCCTCAGTCATGTGTGTAAGGTTGTGATGAAGGCTGTGATCTCTTCTGATTTTGTATATTGTGTTTCTGTGAAATGGGAGGGAGTATTGGAAACCCATATTTTATAAGCATTAGGGTTGACTACCAAATAGAACTAACCCTTAAAACTAATAGGTGTAACTTGAGACAGGGTTGTATTTTAATTTAAACACCTTTGGATAAAGGTGTCATATACTACCTTGGCAAAATCTGAAGTTAAAAGGAACTTTCCTGGAGTCAGTTGGACATTTGGTTTTGGGGAGGTGACATGAATTAAGGGTTTAGAAGCTACTCCTACTTTTCTCTTACTTCTTAAAGAAACCGAGGGTGAAATTATGAGTCCTCATCTTCTCCAAAAATATACATCAACTCAGAAAGTTGTTATGAAAATATGTGAAATCTTGCTCCAATTAAAGCTCTTTTAGAGCCACAGTCTGGTAGTTCTAGTAGATGTCTATGTACCTCTCTGGGCTTTTAGAGTTGTGAAAGTACGTCTCTGTTGGGGAGGGCCATCTGCATACACCGAAGTGGGGCAATTCTCTTGCAGCCATCACAGCTGCTGTCAGCCAGTTCAGTTAGGGGGCTAAAGTCACCTGAATAAATATGAAAGGAAGTAAAGTAAATGAAGTTATTTGTGATTTATCTTCTTGCAGGAAACTTCAAGTTTTAATTTTGATCCTGATTTGGTCTGGCAGGTATGTTCCAGGTTTGCACTTAGAACATTGTGTCTTTCAGAAAAATTAGTTTTCCTGTAGATGTTGCAGTGCTCATCCTTTTCTTGCTTTTGTGACTAAAGATTCTTTACGAAGCTTCCCTTTCCTGCTCTTATGGAGAACAATTTAAAAAGTAGTTAAATGATTTCCCCCCCCCTCTTTTCTTTTAATTCCTTGAAAAGAATGTGTTTTAACCTACTTCTGTTGTAAATTTGACATGTCATAAACGTGATGTTCAAAAGTTTCACTTTCTTGGGTTCATTCATAAAGCTGTATCTAGTGGGTTTTTTTTTTAAATGAAAATGAATTATGGTAGCAACAGTACTTGTCAGATAATCTGTTTTTTTTTTTCTTTGTTAGTTAAAACTTCTAAGTGAATGAAAATCTAATTTAAAATGGTTAAGGCCTAAAGGAAGTGTATTGACTCATGTAACTGGGAAAAACAAGATATTGTTCAGGAATAGCTTGCTCCTGGGGCTCAAAGATGTTAACAGATTCCATTTTCTCTCATTCAATCTCTCATTTTAGGTTTCTTCATGTAAGTCTGTTTTCAGACAGCCCCTTTCTGTGTGTCTGAGCAAAGTGGCTGCAGCATCTCCTACAATCACAGATGAAAGGGATAGGGAGAAGACTGTTTTTAAAAAATGCGAAAGAAAAAAAAAAAGGAAAAACAACCAACCCTAGAATAATAACAATTACTGAGATGGAGCATAAAATTTCACTTGAAATTTAACAACTCAGGCTGTAAGAAAAAACTTGAAATTCTCTAAATTCCATTAGCTTAATAAATTAGATGACATTCATCAAGAAAAACTTTGTTAGCGCTAAATTCAGCACAGTTTATCAGATGGGATATATGAGTGACATATGGGTTTTAGTAAGAGTTGTGGATAATATACTTGATCTGGTGAACTTGTTAGCTAAAGTGGATTAAGAAGCTAGGGGCGTAATGTGACTATATGACAATATTTCTGTGGCAACTGAATTGAGGATTGTGGTTATTTAGGTTTCTTGTCACATAATCAGCTGTGGCACTTTTTGTGTCACAAGTGGTGGTTCTTATGTAACGTTTATCCCCACTAAGCTTTTCTATGGAAACTGAGTAGTAAGCATTTCAATACTGAGCTTGACCAAGTTGCTGCCTCGTAGATGTGCTAGTGGTGAAAGAATATGACTTGGTGTTCAAGTGCTACCTCTAATGGTGAGGATGATCTTTTGATTTGAAATCCACAAACCAAGCGTTGTCTTTGTGTTCAGGCAGATGTCTGCTGTTCTTCTGCATGGGGTTGACTGACCTGTAGTTGAACTAATTTTCCTTAAGAGATAGCTTGGTGTTTGATCAAATTCAGGCAGTTGTTTCACCAGGTGTGGAAGGGATACACTGGAGCATGGGAAGGCAAGAATTACCTGGTAACTTTTCCCAGCATCACATAATTAGGAAGGGAAAGATTTTGATTTCAAATCTTGGCCATTGAATGCATCCCACTTCCCACTGTGAATGTAATTTGAGTCCTGGGATCTAGTCAGGAATACCATGAAGTGGCTGAAATGTTTTCTTTGGCTCAAGGGCCTACCTAGGTTTATGTTACCCATCTTTTGAACTGTTATTTTATATGAGTCAAAACATGGCAGTCAGAATTATTTTTTCTCCCGATTATGTGTTCATTGCAAATTTGTGTCAAGCTTCGTTTTTCTAGTCAAGGCATTATGATGGATCTTAGGCCTTGAAAATAGGCCATGGCTCTTTTTGTGGCTACTAAGAAGAATTAACAACAAGGAAAAAAAAAATCCTACCTGTATCACCAGTGACATCTACAGCTCAAACACCACTAACCACACATGGAGAACCAGGTATGAAGCATCTGACATGTAATAATTCATGAGTAGGCTGCTGCTACTGCTAAGTCACTTCAGTCGTGTCCGACTCAGGCTCCCCCGTCCCTGGGATTCTCCAGGCAAGAACACTGGAGTGGGTTGTCATTTCCTTCTCCAATGCAGGAAAGTGAAAAGTGAAAGTGAAGTCGCTCAGTCGTGCCCGACCCACAGCGACCCCATGGACAGCAGCCTTCCAGGCTCCTCCGTCCATGGGATTTTCCAGGCAAGAGTACTGGAGTGGGGTGCCATTGCCTTCTCCATCATGAGTAGGCATGAGTAGCCAAATTTCACAGATGAAAAAGCCATGTTTTAGAGAAAATGAACAGACTGCCCAAGGTCCTACAGCAGGTAGGTTGGCATTTGAGGTATGAACACAGGTTTCTTCTCTGAAGTTCTTAGACTCCCTACTCTTAAAGTCTGCTTTTACTGAAGGCGATTGCTAAGTTCAGCTGGTTTTTCTTTCCATGCTTTGGAAATTATGCACTGAGTTTTGCATCTTCAAATAGGTTGAGGCAGCTCATGAGAGCTCAAGAGGACTATTTGATATTTTTAGTAAGCTGCAATATTGTACTTTGTGCTGTAAGATTAATCCTTTTTACATGTATATGTTATCAGCCCTGCAAATGGGCCTCCAAAATATGTACCCTACAGTCAACATATGCCCTGTGGTTTTTTTTTTTTTTTCCTTTCCTGGGTTTTAAGTCTTGTCCTGAAGCCTTTATAGCAACTTGGAGCATAACTCATTTAAACTTGCAAAGCCCTGTGTTTTTGATGTTCACTATCCACTTACAATATAAGAAATTATCCTTTAGCTTATTTTTTCTTGAGCAATTTCTTCATCTTCTCATCTTTCAGCTTAAAAAAAAAAAAAGGCCTTGTTCCATCTAACTATTTTCCTTAAATAAGGGGGAAAAATGTGGGTTTTAAGTGATAGCCAGAAAAAGCAAAATGTCAAGTTAAATGTTAGCTCTGGATGATATATGGTTGTCATTTAGAAGCAGGGAAGATTTTTTTTAAAAAATGAACCATTTTTTGCTCAAACTCTTCATATATGTGTTTGACTCTAAATGTTCGAGTTGTTAATTTATAATTCCCACTATAAACAGGTTTATTTTGTGTGAATATAACTCACGAATTTAAATTACAAATACTACTGCTTACCAAGCAGCTTTTTTGTGCACAGCACCATGGTGGGCCTTTCAGAAAAAGCGAGTGCTCAGTCTTTAAGGGGCTAATGGAAGGAATAGGGCTCTTATACAAGCCAGGGTCTAAATACTGACTTAAGAACAGCAAACTGGGCTGCAAAAGCTCAGAGGATATTAAATAAGAAAGGGACAGGGAATATTTTTTGGAAAAGATCACATTTGAGAAGAGCCTTGAAAANAATGGAAGGAATAGGGCTCTTATACAAGCCAGGGTCTAAATACTGACTTAAGAACAGCAAACTGGGCTGCAAAAGCTCAGAGGATATTAAATAAGAAAGGGACAGGGAATATTTTTTGGAAAAGATCACATTTGAGAAGAGCCTTGAAAAAAATTGGAATTGCTTCCTTGGTGGCTCAGAGGTTAAAGTGTCTGCCTGCAATGCGGGAGACCTGGGTTTAATCCCTGGGTCGGGAAGATCCTCTGGAGAAGGAAATGGCAACCCACTCCAGTATTCTTGCCTGGAGAATCCCATGGATGGAGGAACCTGGTGGGCTACAGTACACCGGGTCGCAAGAGTCAGACACGACTGAGTGACTTCACTTTCACTTGAAANCAAGGAAACCAGAATTGAAAGTGCTCCTGTTTTATTTAGCTTATTTTTTTTTCCCAATTTTGCCATGTCTTCATTTTTTAATGTTATTTCTTAAGTCTTTACCAAATGTAATAGAAAATTTTTGTGTATATATATATATATGTATATATATATATACACATACATGCATATATATAAATATGTACTATATATATACTAAAAAGCTTATGAATTTTTGCCTAACTAAAAAAAAGACATTTTGATTCCAACTGTTTGATTTAGTATAAATAGAATGCTAGATTTCTTTTTTTAATTTTTATTTTATTTCACTTTACAATACTCTATTGGCTTTGCCATACATCGACATGAATCCACCACAGGTGTACACGAGCTCCCAATCCTGAATCCCCTCCCACCTCCCACCCCACAATGTCATTAAAAAATAGATATACAAGAAGCAACAAAGCTTTATTGTATAGCATAGGGAACTGTAGTCAGTATCTTCTAATAACATGATGGAAAATAATTTCAAAAACAAAATATGTGTATTTGTGTGATTGAATCACCTTTCTGTGCACCTGAAACGTTTTAAGTTAACTATACTTCTATTATATATACATATGAAAGATGTCTTTTTCATTATAAGAGATTGGAATGTAAAAGTAGGAAGTCAAGAGATATCTGGAATAACATGCAAGTTTGGCTTTGGAGTGCAAAATGAAGAAGGGAAAAAGCTAAAAGAGTTTTGACAAGAGAACACACTGGTCATAGCAAACATCTTCCAACAACACAAGAGATGACTCTACACACGGACAACACCAGATGGTCAACACCAGAATCAGATTGATTTTATTTTTCACAGCAAAACATGAAGAAGCTCTATACAGTCAGCAAAAAAACAAACAAACAAAAAAAACACCTGGAGTAGATTGTGGCTCAGATAACCAGCTCTTTTCTGCAAAATTCAGGCTTAAATTGAA
Source organism: Neotragus pygmaeus (assembly GCA_006410875.1). Taxonomy (NCBI): domain Eukaryota; kingdom Metazoa; phylum Chordata; class Mammalia; order Artiodactyla; family Bovidae; genus Neotragus; species Neotragus pygmaeus. The sequence continues at coordinate 354,236 of SJYV01045160.1, forward strand.
GAAAGTAGAGGAAACCACTAGGCCATTCAGATATGTCATAAATCAAATTGTTTATAATTCTGTAGTGGAGGTGACAAATAGATTCAAAGTGTTAGATCTGGTACATAGAGAGCCTGGAGAACTATGGGCAGATATTCATAATGTACAGGAAGCAGTGACAAACCATCCAAAAGAAAAGGAAATACAAGAAGACAAAGTAGTTTTCTGAGGTGGTCTTGCAAATAGCTGGGAAAAGAAGAGAAGTGAAAGGCAAAGGAGAAAAGGAAAGATATACTCAACTGAATGCAGAGTTCCATAGTGCAGCAAGGAGAGATACTATAGCCTTATTAACTGAATGATGCAAATAAATAGAGAAAAACAGTAGAATGGGAAACAGTAGAGTTCTCTGGGGAAAAAAAATGCAGATACCAAGAGGACATGCCATGCAAAGTAGGACACAATAAAGGGCAAAAATGGCAAGGCTATACAGAAGCAGAAGATGTTAAGAAGAGGTGGCAAGAATACACAGAAAACAAATATTTAAAAACTTAAAAATGTCACAGATGATCATGATGATGTGATCACTCACCAAGAGCCAGGCATCCTGTAGTGTGAAGCTAAGTGGGCCCTAAGAAGTATTATTATGAACAAATCTAGTGGAGGTGATGGAATTCCAGTGGAGATTTTTAAAATCATATAAGATGATGCTGTGAAAGGGCTGCACTCAATATGCCAATAAATTTGGAAAACTCAGCAGTGGCCACAGAACTGAAAATGTCAGGTTTCATTCCAACCCCAAAGAAAAGCAATGTCAAAGAATGTTCAAACTACCATACAGTTGTGCTCATTTCTCATGTTAAAAACATAATGCTCAAAACCCTGTATGCTAGATTTCAACATCATATGAACAGACAAATTCTAGATGTACAAGTTAGGTTAGAAAAGGAGGAGAAACCAGAGACCAAGCTGCCAACATCTGCTGGATCATAGAAAATTCAATAGAATTCTGGAAAAACATCTACGTCTGCTTCATTGACTATGCTAAAATCTTTGTGTGGATAGCAAAAAACTGTGAGAAATTCTTAAAGAGATGGGAATACCAGATCACCTTACCTGTCTCCTGAGAAAGCCATATGTAGGTCAAGAAGCAACAGTTAAAACAAGACATGGTACAAAGGGCTGGTTTGTAATTGGGATAAGAGGACATTAAAGCTGTGTCTTTTCACTCTGCTTGTTTAACTTCTATGCAGGGTATGTCATGTGAAATGCTGGTCTGGATGAATCACAAGCCAGAGAAATATCAACAGTGTCAGATATGCAGGTGATACCACCCTAAAATGGCAGAAAGTGAAGAGGAACTAAAGAGCCTCCTGATGAGGATGAAAGAGGAGAGTGAAAAAGCTCATTTAAAATTCAACATTCATGTCGATGTATGGCAAAGCCAATAGAGTATTGTAAAGTAAAGTAAAAAAATAAATACATAAATAAAAATTAAAAAAAAATTCAACATTCAAAAAAATGAAGACCATGACATCTGATCCCATCACTTCATGGCAAATAGAAGCAAAAAAAATGGAAACAGTGGCAGATTTCATTTCCTTTAGCTCCAGAATCACTGTGCACAGTAACAGCAGCCATAAAATTTAAAGACCCTTGTTCTTTGGCAGAAAAGCTATGACAACACAGACAGCATATTAAAAAATATCACTTTACCCACAAAGGCTCATATAATCAAAGCTATAGTTAATCCACTAGTCAGATACAGATGTTAGAGTTGGATTATAAAGAAGGCAGAATGCTGAAGAAATTATGCTTTTGAATTGTGTTGCTAAACATGACTCTTGAGAGCCCTTGGACAGGAGGGAGATCAAACCAGTCAATCCTAAAACAAGTCGACTTTGAGTATTCATGGAAGGAATATTGCTGAAGCTGGAACTCCAATATTTTGATCACCTGGTATGAAGAGACGGTCTATTGGATCGGATCCTGATCTTTTTAAATACTGAGGGTAAGAGAAAGGGTAAGAGAAGGGGTGACAGAAAATGAGCTGTTTGGATGGCATCATCAATTTAATGGACATAAGTTTGAGCAAACTCTGGGAAAAGGGGAAGACTTGGAAGCCTGGCATGCTGCAGTTCATGGGGTTGCAAAGAGCTGGACTCAGTAACTGAACAACAACAGAATTTATATTCTTACCAGTTGCTAAAATCTTGATATGTTATTTTACCTCTTAGTGCTGATTTCTCCATGTGAAAACTGCATTACTTTGATATTTAGACAAATACAAAGATATTGTACCTAAAATGCTTATGAGATACTCTGTTCTGCATAGTTCAAGGATATATGGGCAAAATTAAAAGGATATCCCAAGATGGCAGAGGAATAGGTTGAGGAGATCACTTTCTCCACCAAAAATACATCAGAAGATCAATCAGCATGTGGAGCAATTCCCAAAGAACAACTTCAGAATGCTGGCAGAGGACCCCAGTTATAGACAGCAAACCAATCTCTTCATAATGAGGTAGGCCAAAGTATAAAGATGAAAAGGGATACCAAAAATTTCCAGACAGGACCTATCCTGGGGAGGGAGTAGGCCAAAGTATAAAGATGAAAAGGGATACCAAAAATTCCAGACAGGACCTATCCTGGGGAGGGAGTTGTGAATGAGGAGAAGTTTCCATACAGTAGGAAACTGTCTCACAGTGGGGAGCTTAGGAACCTCAGAAGGAGGCACAATGAGGCAAAACCTAGAAAATTCACAGAGATTGTGCCAGATGGCAATTACCAGCTCACATGCTCATGTCTGTCTGCAGTGAGTTGGGGGTCAGTGCACAAATATGGGCTCTGTTGTCAGTCCTCAGGGAAAGACCAGGTTTGCATGCCATGAGAACACTCTGAGGGGGATCATGTGACACAGCACAGACAGAATGGGGAAAATTGTGGGACCATCAGAGAAACAAAGGACCATTCCTGCCACTCTCTGACACCAGGCACACTCACATAACAAAGGATAGCATCCTAGCAAATACTGAAGGATGGCAAGCTGGCTTCCATCTACAGCCCTGGAGGCAGAGAGGCAGGCATGTGACAGTGAGAGGCAGAAAGCAAGGGCCCACTGCAATCTCAGCCCTAGAGACCATATCTGTTACAAAGCTGTGAACTGCCTGTCAGTCTCTACCAACACCTTGGGATTCCAGATAGCCCAGATTTGTCAGAAGTGTCACAATCTGGGAAATATCAGCTCCCCTGGGGAGATGTACAGCCCACCTGGGATTATGCCCTTGCAGTGCATCCAGGAGTTCAAGTGTCTTGGCCCTAGGAGGTGAATGACTTCCTTGGACTGTATAGACCTTTGTTGGGCTCCAGCCATGAGCTCTCCTCATGCATGCCAGTGACATTTTCAGCAAAGCCAGGAGCCCAGGTGGCTAGGCTCTGGGAGGTGGATGTCTTCCTCTCCACTTCCTGGTGGCTCAGATGGTAAATAATCTGCCCACAATGTGTGAGACCTGAGTTTGATCCCTGGGTTGGGAAGATCCCCTGGAGAAGAGAATGGCAACCCACTCCAGTATTCTTGCCTGGAGAGTCCAGAGACAGAGGAACCTGGCTGGCTGCAGTCCATGTGTTGCAAAGAGTTGGACATGACTGAACAAACTAACACTTTTCTGTCTCTACAGCACAACTGAGGAAGTGAGCCTGAATAAGTGAAAATGTTTGTCCTCTACTATCAGGGCAGAGATAAGACAGTGAAGAGAGACTTGAAGGCAGAGGCAGGCCAAAATGAGCAAAGCAAAATCGGGCAACTGCCCCGGAAATGGCTGGTGCAACAGATTAAAATCGTGCAGTGAACCTGAGACTGTGTGACTTTAGGGGTAATTGTAGACTTTGAGAGCATGTAAAAGCTGGAACAAGGGAAGATCTGAGACTAAACTGACTCCACACTGCCGACAACAGGTCCAGAGACCTTCCTGGATATATTAGATAACTTTCTGAGTAAGCAACTTAACTGAAGCAGGAAAATGGAGGAATCACATGAGCATTCATCTCACTACTATTGTATATATACTTCTCACCTCCTATAATTTTAGTTATTATTTTAATTAATTTACTTCATTATTTTCAAAGTTTTTAATACGTTTCCTTTTATTCATTTTTCCTTTCATCCTTCGTTTTTTTTCTTTTCCCTCATAACTTCTTAAAATGATTGCTTATTACTCCTTTAATTTTTATAGTNTAATTAATTTACTTTATTATTTTTAAAGTTTTTAATACATTTCCTTTTATTCATTTTTCCTTTCATCCTTCGTTTTTTTTTCTTTTCCCTCATAACTTCTTAAAATGATTGCTTATTACTCCTTTAATTTTTATAGTCCACATTTACCCTTCTAAGAATAAAACCTCATCTTAAAAATTAAGAAATAAATTCCTTATTTTAAACGTTTTATGTTTAACATTTCATTTTTTTTATATTGAAATTTTCTGAGTTTAATTTTTATTTAGGTTTATAATTTTTCTTTTTTTTGATCTTTTGTTATTAATTTTGTATACTTGAGAGTCTAATTTTTAGAATCCATTTTCACTTAGGGATTCATTACTGGCTTGATTGCTCTTTTCTCTGTTGACTCTCCCTTTTACCTCCTTATCACCTCTATCTCTCACCTCCTTCTCCTCTTCTCTATATAACTCTGTGAATTTCTTTGGGTGCTCCTGACTGTGGAGAGTTGTTTCACCATTAACCTATGGGTTTTGCCTTCTTTTGTGGACTGAGAAGTCTTGATGCTACTTGATGCTACTGAAACCCAGAGGCAGGAGGCTCATCTCCAGGACTTTGGACCATCAGAGGACTCCAGATCCCAGGGAACATTAATAGATAAGAGCCTGCCCCAAAGCAGGCTGTAAGGTTTGATGTAGATGAAGAAAAAAGTTGGTTTCAATTAAGAAATATATGGCTTAATTGATATTTTAGACCATAATACATTTGTGGGAAAGTATCTGGCCAATATTTGGTCAATTCTTCATTTTTCAGCCCTATTAGTTGAAGTAAACTCATCTCACCTTTGTCCTTAACCCATTCTGTTCTGTTTCAATCTCCTTCACCAGCTAAACAGTGCTTCATTTCACCTCAGAAAGATTACTATTCACTGTGAGTTGTGTAAATGCTGGAATAAATTTGCTTACGAAAAAGTATTTCTTTGACTTCTTTATTTTTTATTTATTTTTATTTTTACTTTATTTTGCTTTACAATACTGTATTGGTTTTGCCATACATTGACATGAATCCACCATGGGTGTACATGAGTTCCCAATCCTGAATCCCCTTTCCCACCTCCCATCCCATATCATCTCTCTGTATCTTCCCCGTGCACCAGCCCCAAGCATCCTGCATCCTGCATCAATCATAGACTGGCGATTCGTTTATTACATGATAGTATACATTTTTTTAGTGCAATTCTTCCAAATCATCCCACCCTCCCCCTTTCCCACAGAGTCCAAAAGTCCGCTCAATACATCTGTGTCTCCCCTGCTGTCCCACACATGATGATCCTTTGACTTCTATAAAATGTACCTAGGTTATGTCACTAGATTTTATTTTGACTAATACAGTAACAGTCAAAACCATTTTCTGTCACCCCAACATTTATATTCAGCTCAGTTATGATCCTTTAAACCATACAGCAAATCATATTCTCTTTGATGATATTCCACATCTTGAGCTATAGGCATACTCCAAAACGTCATGGGTTTGGCTTCAGCCCACCACAATAAAGAAAATATCACAACAAAGTGAATCACATAATTTTTTCCTTGCTTCCAGTACATAGAAAAGTTATATTTATACTACTTTGTGATCTATTAAGTGTATAATAGTGTATAATGTCTAAACAGAAAATGTATATATCTTTTTTAGCATAAACCTTAACTGAAAACACTTTATTGCTAAAAATGCTAGCCATCTTCTGCGCCTTCAGTGAGTTGCAATATTTTTGCGGGTGGAGGTTCTTTCCTCAGTGTTATTGGCTGTTGACTGATAAGAGTGGTAGTTGTTAAAGTTGGCATGCCTGTGGTAATTTTTTTTTTTAATGAGTTTTGCCACATTATTGACTCTTTCTTTTATGAAAGATTTCTCCATCACAAGCAATGCTGTTTGGGAGCATTTTACCCACAGAACTTTTCAAAACTTGAATCAGAGGCCAAAAGTCTGGCCTCTATGTCTGTGTCTCTTTTGTTGTCTCACATATAGGGTCATTATTACTATCTTTCTAAATTCCATATAAATGGGTCAATATGCTGTATTGGTGTTTTTCTTTCTGGCTTACTTCACTCTGTATAATAGGCTCCAGTTTCATCCATCTCATTAGAACTGATTCAAATTTATTTTTTTTAATGGCAGAGTAATACTCCATTGTGTATATATACCACAGCTTGCTTATCCATTCATCTGTTGATGGACATCTAGGTTGTTTCCATGTCCTGGCTATTATAAACAGTGCTGCAATGAACAATGGGGTACATGTGTCTCTTTCAATTCTGGTTTCCTCGGTGTGTATGCCCAGCAGTGGGATTGCTGGGTCATAAGGCGGGAGGTGGGAGGGGGATTCAGGATTGCGAGCTTGTGTACACCTGTGGTGGATTCATGTCGATGTATGGCAAAGCCAATAGAGTACTGTAAAGTAAAATTTAAAAAATAAATTAATTAATTAAAAAAAAAACCTTGAATCAATCTTCTCAAACCCTGCTGTAGCCTTATCAGCTAAATGTGTAATATTCTAACATCCCTGTTGTCATTTAAGACAATATCTTCATTAAGAGTAGATTCCATCTCAAGAAGCTACTTATTTTCTTTGTTGTTGTTAATCACATCTTTAGGCTACAATTTTAACTCTAGTTCTCTTGTTTAATCTTTTCATCATATCTTTAGTTACATCCTCCACTTGTATTGAACCCCTCAGAGTCACCCATGAGTGTTGAAATCAACTTATTCTAAACTTCTGTTAAAGTTATTATTTTTACATTTTCCCATGAATCACAGGTGTTCTTGATGAAATCTAGAATGATGATTTCTTTCCATAAGATTTGCAGTTTACTTTTTCAAGATCCATCAGAGGAATTACTTTCTATGGCAGATATAACATTCTGGAATGTATGTCTTAAAGAATAAGATGTAATTAGGTTGGAGACAACATGGCAGAGTAGAAGGATTTGAGCTCACCTCCTCTTATGAAAATACCAAGATCACAACTAATTGCTAAACAACCATTTACAGAAAGGATTGGACCCTACCAAAAATATATTCTGCATACAAAGAGAAAGAAAAACCTACAATGAGATGGCAGGGTGGGGAAAATTAATGAAATCATCAAATTTTATTTCTGCCTGGTGGGTGACCCACAAACTGAAAAATAGTTATATCACAGAAGTTATTCCATAGGATAATTGGAAAACAAGATGTTAGAGTAGAAGGACATGTACTCATCTTCTCCTGTGAGAACTCCAAAATTTAAACCCACTGCTGAACAACCATCAACAGGAGAATGCTGGATCTTACCATAAAAAGATACCCCACATTCAAGGGCAAAGGATAAGCTCCAACAAGATGGAAGGAGGGGAAAAAATCACATTTAGAATCAAACCTCACATCCACCAGAGATGCTGGGAGGGGTCAAATAAAACCTTGTGCACAGAAGGACTCAGAGGCCCCACAGAGACTGAGCCAGACTTGCTTTGAGTGTTTGAGTTTCTTCTGCAGAGGAACTGATCAGCAGTGGCAGCCGCGGGGATAGGGTCTCTGTCTGCAGCAGACATGGGTCACCTAGCATGTGGCATTAGCCCTCTTGGAGGAGGTCGCCATTATCTCCACTTAGAGCTGCCAAGCAGACAACCCAGCAACTGCAGAAAAGTTATACCAAAGAAATTGTCACACTGTTAAGAAAGATCTAGGATATGCAACAAGCGGGGGATCTGGCAAGGGTTTTGCAAACCCCCAGGGATTTTGAGTCTGAACGCCAGTGGACACTGAGTCAGATTTGCCTGTGAATGTCCAGGAGTTTATTGGTCAGCTACTGTGAGACTGTGCTTCCTCTTGCTTCTTCTGTCTGCCCTCTGATGGATTAGGCTAAGAGCTTTCTATAAGCTTCTTAACGGGATGTACTGGTGATGGAAAAAACTGGGTCTTGCTCTGGTGGGCAGGGCCTTGCTCAGTAAAGCTTTCAACCAATTATCTACTGATGGGTGGAGTTTTACTCTCTCCCTTGAATTTTTTTGGCTTGAGGTGACCCAGTCCTGGGTTCTACAGGCTCTAAGTAAGGTTAATGGGGAACTCCAAGAGGATTTATACAAAGGTAGATTTTCCAGTGCCCCATCCCTATGGTGAGCCCCTGCCAACTCACACCTCCAGAAAAGGTCCTCCAACTACCTGTTAGTAGCAGGTAGTTTTGGTTCAGTTTCCTGTGAAGAAAGTGCTCCTCTCTTCTGGATCTTGCTGAAAGCAAAATTTTATTTGTGCCCTTCAAGACTGGAGTCTCTGTTTCCCTCAGGCCTCTGATTGGCCTATAATCAAATCTTGCTGGCCCTCATGGCCAGATTCCCTGGAGATTCCCATTCCCTTGTCAGATCCCCAGGCTGGAAATCCTGACATGGGATTAAGAATCTTCATAAAAGTGGGAGAACTTTGGCATTATTGTTCTCCAGTTTGTAGGTCACCCACCCAGCAGGTATGAGATTTGATTTTATCATGATTGAGCCCATCCTACCATCTTGCTGTAGCTTCTTCTTTGTTTTTAAATGTGGGATATCTTCTTTCGGTGGGTTCCAGTGTTCTGTCAATGGTTGTTCAACAGCTTGTTTCAATTGGTGAGTGTATATCCATTTACTCCTGAAAAATACTCCCCCCGACCCCGGTGCTAGTTCTAGATCTTGTAGGTCTTTATAGAACTATTCAAGGTCACCTTCTTTGACATCAGTGGTTGGGAAATTGACTTGGATGTCTGTGATTGTTGAATGCTTTTCCTTGGAAACAAATCGAGATCATTCTGGCATTTCAGATATTTCACTCGTTCACTGCATTTTGGATTCTTCTGTTGACTACGAGGGCTAATCCACTTCTTCTAAGGGATTCTTGCCAACAGTAGTAGACATAATTGTCATCTGATTTAAATTCTCCCAATCCTGTTCATTTTAGTTCACTGATTCCTAAGACATCAACATTCACTCTTCCCATCTCCTCCTTGAACACCTCTACTTTACATTGATTCATGGACTTAATAATCCAAGTACCAATGCAATATTGTTCTTTATAGCGTTGGACTTGACTTTTAACACTAGACATATCCACAACTGAAAATCATCACTGCTCGGCCTAGGCACTTCATTCTCTCTATAACTCTCTCTATGTGGCATATTGGACACTTACCAATCTGAAAGGCTTCTCTTCTGGTGTCATATCTTTTTGCCTCTTCATACTACTAATGGAATTCTTGAGGCAAGAATAACACCGTTGTTTGCTATTCCCTTCTTCAGTGGATCATGTTTTGTTAGAACTCTCCACCAAGACCCATCTATCCTGGATTGCACTTCACAGCATGGTAGCAACAATCCTGGGAGGTGTGAGTTGGCATAAGTCCTTTTTGGAAGTCACCTTCAGCCCTAACAAAGAGCCCTTAGATTCAAGGACTGGGTTGACTCAGGACAAATAACTAACAGGGAGGGAGCACAGCCCCACACATAAGAAGAAAATTGGATTAAAGATGTACTGGCCCTGCTTACCAAAGCAATACCCAGTTTTCCCCACAGCCAGTCCTCTCATTAGGAAGTGTGCACAAGGTTTTTATCCTCATCCATCAGAGGGATGACAGAAGAGGCAAGAATTATAATACCACAGCACCCAGAATGAAAATCACAATCAGAAAGCTAATAAAAATAATCATATGGATCATAGACTTGGGTAACTCAATGAATCGATGAGCCATGCCATGCAAGGCCACCCAAAATGGACAGCATGATAGTGATAACTAAAAAAAAAAAAAAAAAAAAAGAAGAAACAAACCTGTATCAGTGATATTAGTTCAGTTAGTTAAGTTAGAATATCTCAGTCTGAATGTGCTGCTATAAAAAAATAGCATAGACTGAGTGGCATATAAACTACATAATTTATTGTTCTGAGAGCTAAGAGATTCAAGATTAAGGCTCTTCATGGTTACATTCTGGTGATGTCCCTCTTTCTGGTTCATAGCTGATACCTTTTTATCCTGAGTTCTCACATGATGAAAGGAGCAGAGACATCCCTAGAGACCCTTTTATAAGGGTGCTACTACGCTGGATCATGGAAAAAGCAAGAAAGTTCCAGAAAAAACATCTATTTCTGTTTATCGACTATGCCAAAGCCTTTGATTGTGTGCATCACAATAAACTGTGGAAGATTCTGAGAGAGATGGGAATACCAGACCACGTGACCTGCCTCTTGAGAAATCTGTATGCAGGTCAGGAAGCAACAGTTAGAACTGGACATGGAACAACAAACTGGTTCGAAATAGGAAAAGGAGTATGTCAAGGCTGTATATTGTCTCCCCACTTATTTAACTTCTATGCAGAGTACATCATGAGGNCAGAGATCAAATTGCCAACATCCGCTGGATCATAGAAAAAGCAAGAGAGTTCCAGAAAAACATCTACTTTTGTGTTATTAACTACGCCAAAGCCTATGACTGTGTGGATCACAACAAACCGTGGAAAATTCTTCGAGAGATGGGAATATCAGACCACCTAACCTGCCTCCTGGCATATCTGTATGCAGGTCGGAAGCAACAGTTAGAACTGGACATGGAAAACAGACTGGTTCCAAATAGGGAAAGGAGTATGTCAAGGCTGTATACTGTCTCCCTGCTTATTTAACTTATATGCAGAGTACATCATGAGAAATGCTGGGCTGGATGAAGCACAAGCTGGATTCAAGATTGCTGGGAGAAATATCGATAACCTCAGATACGCAGATGACACCACCCTTATGGCAGAAATCGAAGAAGAACTAAAAAGCCTCTTGATGAAAGTGAAAGAGGAGAGCAAAAAAGTTGACTTAAAGCTCAACATTCAGAAAACGAAGATCATGGCATCTGGTCCCATCACTTCGTGGCAAACGGATGGGAAAACAATGGAAACAGTGACAGACTTTATTTTGGGGGGTCCAAAATCATTGCAGATAGTGACTGCAGCCATGAAATTAAAAGATGCTTGCTCCTTAGTAGAAAANGGCATCTGGTCCCATCACTTCGTGGCAAACGGATGGGAAAACAATGGAAACAGTGACAGACTTTATTTTGGGGGGTCCAAAATCATTGCAGATAGTGACTGCAGCCATGAAATTAAAAGATGCTTGCTCCTTAGTAGAAAAGCTATGACCAACCTACACAGCATATTAAACAGCAGAGACGTTACTTTGCTAACAAAGGTTCATCTATCAAAGCTACATTTTTTTTCCAGTAGTCATGTATGGATATATAACAGTTGGGACTATAAAGAAAGCTGAGCACCAAAGAATTGATGCTTTTGAACGTGGTGTTGGAGGAGAATCTTGAGAGTCCTTTGTACTGCAAGGAGATCCAACCAGTCCATCCTAAAGGAAATCAGTCCTGAATATTCATTGGAAGGACTGATGCTGAAGCTGAAACTCCAATATTTGGCCACCTGATGTGAAGAACTGACTCATTGTAAAAGACCCTGATACTGGGAAAGATTGAAGGCAGGAAGAGAAGGGGACAACAGAGGATGAGGTGATTGGATGGCATNTGGGATTCTCCAGGCAAGAACACTGGAGTGGGTTGCCATTTCCTTCTCCAATGCATAAAAGTGAAAATTCAAAGTGAAGTCGCTCAGTCATGTCCGACCCTCAGCGACCCCACGGACTACAGCCTACCAGGCTCCTCCGTCCATGGAATTTTCCAGGCAGGAGTACTGGAGTGGAGTGCCATTGCCTTCTCCTAAATATTGCTCTACCGTCTAAAATTCCTTGAGGATGCCACAGCATATGTCTTCACTTAAGTTTTTTTCTCTCCGTTGTACACCAGTGCTTGAGTTGCTGAGCACATGCATTTTGTATCTGTTTTGAAAATGAAAGTTATGTCCAAATCTTTGCAACCCTATGGACCATACAGTCCATGCACTTCTCCAGGCCAGAATACTGGAGTGGGTTGCCTTTCTCTTCTCCAGGGGATCTTCCCAACCCAGGAAATGAACTGAGGTCTTCTGAATTGCAGGCTGATTCTTTACCAACTGAGCCACAAGGAAAGCTCAAGAATACTGGAGTGGGTAGCCTATCCCTTCTCCAGCAGATCTTGCCAACCCAGGAATTGAACCAGAGTCTCCTGAATTGCAGGCTGATTCTTTACCAACTGAGCTATCAGGAAAGCCCTCTGTTTTGAAAGGCAATGTTTATGTACTACATTGAGCCGTACATGTTTTTTAGTGATTTTTCTTAGTTTTAGAGATTTTTGAAAAAGAAAAAAAAATTGTTTTTTTTGAATTCCTGAAACTGAAGCAGTGGAGCAGCTGTAGCCATGGCAGTCATTTTCTTTGCCTTACTTTTTCATGCTTATATCTTCTCATGTCTTTTTCTGGCTCAACATTTTGAATATCTTCTTGGGCAGAATCAATGCACCATCTAATATGTTTGCATCTTTTCTCTTCCCTAGATCTTGCTGATATTCTTCCATCTCCTTTTCTCCATGCTTGTGATTTTGGTTATGAGTTCTTAAAATAGACTTCTTACTGTAAGAACAGAAATATCAATAAGGACAGAAAAATAGATCTTTATTAAAGTAACTTCTACAATAGCCATTTCCCTTTCATCTGTTTTCTTTCATTACTTTCTTTTGATATTCTTGGACAACTGTGATTAAAACAAAAAAGTTTGGGAGGAAAAAGAAGCTGCTTAATTTAAAAAAATTAGTAAAAGTTAAAATATTATTTAAAAATGTGTTTTACTAATTTGGTGAAATTTTAACTCAGATATGTATAGATCAAAAGGATTTTCTGTGTTTCTATGTGACTTCACTCTGATCTTTCTTTAGCAATGTGTAATTTTTAAAAGACCAGTGAGAAGCTCCTTTTAACCCATTTTGAAGTTGGCAGTTGTGGTAACTTCTAACTAAACTCTTAGAAGTTAACTGAGAGGAAAGCTGAGGGTTTCTTTTCCCCTTGCCTACATGATTGAGATGAAATTTTAACAAATGCTACCAAGAAATAAAACTTAAACTATGGGACTACAAAGTATATTTCAGTACACACATATATTTATATGTGTATAAATATGTGTATAAAGGCTTTCCTAGTAGCTCAGACGGTAAAGCATCTGCCTACAATGCAGGANATTTTAACAAATGCTACCAAGAAATAAAACTTAAACTATGGGACTACAAAGTATATTTCAGTACACACATATATTTATATGTGTATAAATATGTGTATAAAGGCTTTCCTAGTAGCTCAGACGGTAAAGCATCTGCCTACAATGCAGGAGACCTGGGTTTGATCCCTGGGTCAGGAAGATCCCCTGGAGAAGGAAATGGCAACCCACTCCAGTATTCATGCCTGGAAAATTCCATGGACCAAGGAGCCTAGTGGGCTACAGTCCATGGGGTTGCAAAGAGTCGGACATGACTAAGTGACTTCACTTCATACTTATGTATAAATACATATGTATACATGTAAATATGTGTACACATAGGTATACATATAAATATGTCAGTTTAGACTTGAATCTGAAATCAAAGGAGATTTTATATTAAAAAGCAGGAATGTTGAATATTTCTTTCACACTTAACTTACAGGTAAATTCTTGTAAAAATTGTACTTTGATATTTGTAAATGCTGAAAAATTTGTATCTCAGTAAAGAACAGAAATCTACATTAATGTTTTAATAGATATCTTTATATTTTAAAGAAATAATATAGTCTTTCATGGGAGGTAAATAAAATAGTTAATAGTGGGTATATTTGAGTGATGAGATTGGGGTGGATATCATAATTATCTATGTGACTTTTCAAGTTTTCTATAATGAGCATGTCTTAATTTTATAGTCAGAAAAAAATGTTGATTTAAAATGACTCTCATTTATTTATTGGAGAAGGCAACAGCACCTCACTCCAGTACTCTTGCCTGGAAAATTCCATGGATGGAAGAACCTGGTAGGCTGCAGTCCATGGGGTCACTGAGGGTCAGAGACGACTGAGCAACTTCACTTCCACTTTCCACTTTCATGCATTGGAGAAGGAAATGGCAACCCACTCCAGTGTTCTTGCCTGGAGAATCCCAGGGATGGGGGAGCCTGGTGGGCTGCCCTCTTTGGGGTCACACAGAGTCGGACACGACTGAAGTGACTTAGCAGCAGCAGCAGCGGCATTTATTTATAAAGGCTCTTATGAACTTGTAAAAGTTCTTTTTCCATAGCCTTTTCATTATTGCTACTCTTTTTATCTACAGAGTTAGCATAGCTTAGAATTCAAATGAATCACTAAGAAGGACTCCCTACATTTATCAGCTTGGCCTGCTATGTGAAAATACCACAGGCTGAGTGGCTTAAAAAACAGAAATTTATTTTGTTGCAGTTCTGGAGGCTGGAAGTCTGAGATCAGGGTGCCAGCATGGTTGGATTCCTGTGAGAATCCTGGCTTTCAGTCACCCTCTTGCTCTGTTCTCACATGGCAGAGAGAGAAAACAAGCTCTCTAGTATCTCTTCTTATGAGGATGCTAAGCCCATCATGCGGGTTCCATACTCATGACTCCATCTAATCCTGATTACCTCCCAAAGGCCTCCTTTCCAAATATAATCACATTAGAGATTAGAGCTTCAACATATAAATTTTGGAGGCACCTAGACATTTAGTCTCTAACATTCTTCTCACTCAAATTGGCAGTATACAAGATTAGATATGCATCTAACATTGAAAAAGATTTGCAGGCTATAAATAAAAACATGATAGTTATCATTGGATGATAGAAATAGGAATTTTCTCCATTTTTTTGTGAATTTCAAGTATATTACTTTTACAACTGAAAAGATACAATAAATACTATTTTAAAAGGAAAATGAAATACTACATAATGGAATGTAATATTCCATAATAATGTTGTAAATTTCAAAATAATTTTCTTTCATTATCTTGCTTTTTTTTTTTCTTTTTAAGAATTAATAAGTGTCTTCAGCACTTAGAGCACCCAGGTATGGGAACACAGTGGAGCTCAGTAAGCTGCTGTTGCTGGTTCTCATTTTTCTACTTTTAACAGTGATGGCAATGTTCATGATAATGAAACATGCCATTGGGCATGTAATATAGGAAAGTAAAATAGAAAGTAGCTACAAAATCAGGACAGACATAATTATTAAAGTTTTTTCTGAGTTGTTATAAATAGAGTAGCCCATTCATTGTCTCTACTTTTAGAACTCTTTAGTTTCTTAGATTCTAAAAAAATGAATTGGTGAAAAAAAAATGAGTTAGTGGCTCATTTTTCATTAACTTCCAATTGCAAATGTAATATAACTTCCTTGAATCTACACAATAAAATGGCAGGGAGATGGTGACAGTGAGAATACTTGACGTCAAACTTCCAGTGTGTTTCATTCAAAGTGCTGATTTGAGTTTAATACCTGAGGTTGAGGAACTGTTTTTCCCTCTATAATGCATCTCCTCTCTCCTCTCCTCTCTTTCTAATGCATGATTTCTTATTACACTCTACCTTGTGTGTAGAATCTGTCATTTCCTTCTTTAAAGAAAATTACCTATGATTTGTCCTCAATTAACCCCACATTTGAGTGTAATATTTCTAGTTTTTTTTTAACTCTGTAAATCAATAGGTTAGAAGTGCCCTTCAAGATAGTGATTTTTTTTTTGTTTTTTGTCACACAGGAAGCTGTCTGCTTGCCAAGTAAATCATGATGTGATATATTATTTCCAGTTGCTATAAATTTTCAATATTTAGTGTGTCAGTCATACTAGGTCATGATTCAGTTATTTAGTTTCACTTATGTCTGTATTTTAGATGAGAATCCTTTCCCCCATTAGTAGATTTTAATTTCCTTCTCTTTCACAGTCAAATTCCAAGCATGCCTTATAAAACTAGCCACAAAATACACACATGAACAAACCGTTTTTGTGTGTACAAGTAGACTCAAAAATGTTCACTAGTAAACTATCTATGAAATTACAAATTTGTCTTCTTAAATGTCATTTTTGTTTTTAACACTTTAGATCACTTTTGTCACTATTTCTTTATTAATTTGATTGCTAGATATGCAACAAACATATCTAGGTAACTCTCTATCTTGCATTGACATAAGCTGTTTATTGGGAGCTTAAAAAATAATCTCACAAGTGATCTTTAGAGGTGAAAAAAGTAAATTGTTCTGAATTCAGGGCTGTGTGTACACCATAGTTAATCTATTACTATTGAATAAATTGCTTTCTGAAATTGTTTTGATAATATTGAAAAAGCAATTTTCTTTCTCTCTCTCTCTCTCTCTCTTTTTTTTTTTTTACCAACAGGACACAAAAATCGCTTCATTGGAGCGAAACATAAGGGATCTTGAGGATGAGATCCAGATGTTAAAAGCCAATGGTGTGTTGAACACTGAGGACCGTGAAGAAGAGATAAAACAAATAGAGGTTTACAAAAGTCACTCCAAGTTCATGAAAACCAAGGTATGTATAGTCCAAAGTTATAAACTTTTATATTCTTAATGTGACTGGAAAGTTATGGTTTATACACATACTTTCCCCAAATACTCACATAATCTGCTTTATATGATATTTGAAATATATGGACAATAAAGAAGAATGAGGAAAAATTTTAGTTCAAAAGCATAGATTCCAGAAAAATCAGGTAAAACTTTTGGTAGAATTTCTACTTACTAAGGGGTTCAGGATTTTCTAATGAGTTCTTTCAGTGTCCCTCTGTCTTGGGAATTAACATTTATTTTTAATAGTCTTCACTCTCCAAATTTCCTGAGATTTCATAAGTTTGCTATTTTTAAAAGTTTCTATCTTTGCCAAATTTCTGGCCCATCCCTGGAAGGTGATGGTCTTAAAAGGTGTTAATCTTGGAAGCCAATTTAACAGATTTCAGTGGTATGAGATATTTTGGTTTTAATATAGTATTTGACAGAACTGATTTTGAGTCTCAGTGCTATCATTTGCTGACAATATTCAATCTCTGTGAGCCTCAGTTTCTTCATCCATGAAATACTGATAAGAAAAAGAAAAATACCTTTATCACTGGGTTGCTTTGACAATTCCAGGAGATTATGCATTTAAAATACTTACTCCCTTGACTGATCTCTAGAAAGCATTCAGTCATGTGAGACATTGAGTGTTATTATTGTTACCTATTGCTGTGGAATATTTATGAAATATTATTATAATAATTGTTTCCATTTTTATCAGTATTGCTAGTTTTAAAGAATTTGGCTTGTATTTTTCAAAATGAAACTTTGAGTTGCAAATGGACAAATCACCTGAAAATCTGTTCTTTTTATATATGCAGAATTATTTAATTTCTGAGCAGCCCAATCAGCCTTTAGAGACTTCGAAATACTTTTATTTTTTCCTCTATTTAAGCCATTTTATTTTTGAAAACAATAACCACACCAATTAAAATTTTTTTTTTTTTACCACTTCCTCTTAAGTACCCCTGTTCTTATTCTAGGTTTTGCTGTTTGTTGCCTTATAAAATGCAGCAGAGTTGAGTGATGCACACTTCTGTGAGAAGGCAGTGGGAAGTTGAGAGGATAACTGCTTAAATAATGGTTATGATTTTTATCAGTTGTGGAATACATGGATAGTCTTTGCAGAGAATTTGCAAAATTACAGGAGAGAAATAATAGGTAGTGTTTACTTTACTCTGTATGTGTGTGTGTACGTGTGTTTCTCTAGGAAAAACAAAAACCATGCTATACTTCTGTCAACTTCTATCTGTAAGTTAATGTTGAGATTTTGACTAAAAATTTTCATCAAGGAGTAGAGATATGAGAAGGAGAATGTCCAGTATATTTGAATGTAACATCTTGCTTTTAATGATGGCCACAAAATGCAGAGCAGGTTTCCTTGCTAAGTCCTCCCTTCTGGTTTCTTTTTGCAGTCCTTTCCTCTTAAGAGAGTTGAGCTGACATGCCCCAAGCACAGTAGTAGGGTGGCCTGCAGACAATGGCCAGATGACTCCAGGAATGAAGACCAGATGTACAGATCTGAGTGAATCCATGAAGATTGGGGGAAATGATTGTTTTGGCTCAAACTTTCCCTCCACACCCTATCCTGTCATATATCAGTGGAAGATAGTTCAAGCCACTTGTACAACTGAAAATGCCTTGAAATTTGTAAACTCTGTCCCTCAATATAGATTGTGTCCCAGTGAATAAAACATGTATATGGTCTTCAGGAAGCAAGTGATGGCCTTTATTAGCCCACAGTCTTCTGAGGCACCATCAATCCTTGAGCTAGTTTTAACTTTTAATGGTTAGTTACTTTCAAGGGTTCCCAGAGTGATCAAGTTGGAAGGATGTTCAAGGAGAGAAAAGGAGTTGGGTGAAAAGAGTGCAGGCTGAAGACTGAAGTAGACTCTGGCAGATTTCTAACCTGCCCTTGATAGCTGCAGGACCTTCAGGAGTGACTTAAGTCAGTCAGCCACACTTTCCTCATCTATGAAGTGGGGACAGCACTGCAAAACTTTAGAGAGTGACTCAAAATGTTAAACGAAACTGTAGTTAAAGCACCTGAGTCAAGAAAGTAGGCAATAACTATATCCATTGTTATTGAAGAAATATAATAAAATATATTAATGATTTTAGTAAGTACAAAGAGGAACTAAGGAGCCTCTTGATGAGGGTGAAAGAGGAGAGTGAAAAAGCTGGCTTAAAGCTTAACATTCATAAAACTAAGATTATGGCATCTGGTCCCATCACTTCATGGCAAATAGACGGGGAAACAGTGAAAGCAGTGACAGATTTTTTTCTTCTCAGGCTCCAAAATCACTGCAGCTGGTAAAATTAGAAGATGCTTGCTTCTTGATAGGAAAGCTATGACAAACCTAGACAGCATATTAAAAAGCAGAAACATCACCTTGCTGACAAAAGTCCTTGTAGTCAAAGCTATGGTCTTTCCAGTAGTCATGTACAGATGTGAGAGTTGGACCATAAAGAAGGCTGAGCACTGAAGAATTGATGCTTTCAAACTGTGGTGCTAAAGAAGACTATTGATAGTCCCTTGGACAGCAAGGAGATCAAACCAGTCAATCCTAAAGGATTGGGCTTCCCTGGTGGCTCAGCTGGTAAAAAATCTGCCTGGAATGCAGGAGACCTGGGTTCAACTCCTGGGTTGGGAAGATCCTCTGGAGAAGGGAACAGATACCCACTCCAGTATTCTGGCCTGGAGGATTCCATGGACAGTATAGTCCATGGAGTCGCAAAAAGTCAGATACGATTGAGTGACTTTCACTTTCCTAAAGGAAATCAACCCCAAATACTCATCAGAAGCACTGATGCTGAAGCTCCAATACTTTGGCCACCTGATGCGAAGAACTGACTGATTGGAAAAGACCTGATTCTGGGAAAGATCGAAGGCAGGAGTAGAAGGGGACAATAGAGGATGAGATGGTTGGATGGCAGTACCAACTCGATGGACGTGTGTTTGAGCAAGCTCTGGGAGTTTGTGATGGACAGGGAAACCTGGCGTGCTGCTGTCCATGGGGTCACAAATAGCTGGGACTCAACTGAGTGACTGAACTGAACTGAAAATTGAATTGCTAGTGTACTTCATGGTCTGTTGTAGCCTATTTGGATAACTTTTCTACAAAGTCTGTATGAATGTGTTGCTTGTGGACATCACAGATATCTGAGGAGTTAATTTGTGCAATAGTTGTTTACACACATTGACAAGGAAACTGTTACGAGTGTCACCACTGGAGTTTCTTGAATTCTTTTGTTTATATGCAGGATTATATGGATAAAGCTTTCAACAGTGGATTTTGAGTTCTGTGGTCCCCAAAGGGGCACTAAAAGTTGTGCATGTTCAAAATATTTTCCATTTCCCAATGCTTACCACTTAGTTGGGAAAGTAAGAAATGGACTCAAAACATCACCCTGAAGACTTGATGGGAGGAGAGTTCATTTCTGGCTGGAATAATGCAAGTTGTGCAAGGTTAAAGTTAGTGTTCTATTTTTTGTTTTGGTCAAAATAATCAGATTGGTAAAACTACAGTGATAGGTCTGGGGAAGATTGCCAACTCAAATCTAGGTCTGAGCATACCTAGAAGGATATGTGAAGATACCATTCTATCCCCAATTCTATACAGTTAAGGAAGTAGGAAGAACTCAAGTCTATATGAAATTACAGACTTTTTCAAAAAATAAATGTTAGATTTAAATTGCAAAAATCTACAGATTCTGAAATGTATTTTGGAAATGGAAATGTAATTGTTAAACTCATTTGGTTTACTGAAGCAGTGGTAGAAATGGAAATCAGAAGGTGATTTTGGATCCCATCTAGCAGAAAATGGTAAGTTTAATGCAGGGACAGTTGACTTCAGAAACTGTTGTTTTAATAGTTCACAGAGACTCAGAGTCATGGTAGAGGAACATTTCAGAAATTTTTATGAAAAGCTGCACAAGGAGGGGACTAGAACTCTTTGAAGCTAAATCTGAAAATTGCAGCTGTATACTGTTACTTCTGCCTGTGGCTTGTAATGAACATATAGAAAGCTTTTAAGAATGCCCTTTCTTTTACCAGGTCTTCTGGAGAGGCATCTTCAGGGTTTACGAAGGTGCCAGGCCACTGATCTATTACTTTAATAGAGGTCTAAATGTGTTCTTTCTTAATTACTTGGAAGCTTACTATTTTTTTTTTAATTAGAAAAAAGATGTTAAAAGTTTTAAAGTCAACCTAATAATTAAAAAATAGCTCCTAGAGTATCTATGTTCTTATTTGCTTATATTTTTGAAATTTTAGCTAAAAAGTACTTTCATGACCCATTGGTGATACAGTTAACTCAGCATTTGATTCTTTGTCATTAGCAGGGCTTAATCTCAATCGATCTCAATTTCTGTGTGTAACTATTTGCTCCAAATAGATAATCGCTATCATTGTTTAGTCACTAAGTCATGTCCGACTCTTGCAACCCTATGGACTGTGGCCCGTCAGGTTCCTCTGTCCATGTTATTCTCCAAGCAAGAATGCTAGAGTGGATTGGCATTTCCTTCCCCAGAAATATATAATAAAGGCAGCTAATAGTGATATATACAGACTCATTTTCAGAGATAGAAGCATATTGAAATAATTTTAAATGTTTCAGTGAAAAATTGACATTGTTGTTGTTCAGTCACTAAGTTGTGTCTGACTCTTTCAGACCTCATGGACTACATCATGCCAGGCTCCCCTGTCCTTCAGTATCTCTTGGAGTTTGCTCAAATTCATGTCCATCTAGTCGGTGATGCTATCTAACCATCTCATCCTCTGCCATCCCCTTCTCCTTTTACCTTCAATCTTTCCCAGCATCAGGGTTTTTTCCCAATGTGTCAGCTCTTTGCTTCAGGTGGTCAAAGCATTGGAGCTTCCACATTAGCTGAGAATTTGATATAGAAACAATGTTGTGGTATGCAAAGTGAGTGCTGCTTGGATTAATTATTAAAATGAGTAAAGACAGTAGGTTGGAGGGAAAGGGAGTATTCTAAGTAGTCCCATGAAATAGCATGTGCTTCCATTTTGTTGCTGAGCAGATGACTAGGACTGGTAGGGCCTCTTGCAAGCTTTGTGATTAGAAGAAGTAGCAGTGAAGACCTAATTGCTTTTATAAATATGATATCATAAATAGCTATGACCTAACATTTTTGAAATAGTAGAAGGTGAATTTCAAAAATGGAAAGGCAGAGTTTAGAATCACAACTTGTGCAAAGCCTGGGATACCAGACATAGTCAGAATGAAAAGATGTGCATCTTTCAAGTCCTGTGGCACATGCATGTTGTCCCTGAGAACTGAGACTCTGGGAGACCTCCCAAGCTGGGAAACTCTCCCCTGTTGGAAAGTCCAATTTCTACCCATACTCACAAGGTTTAGAGGAATCAAACTGTGAGGGCAGAATGTAAGAGGCTATGAAAAGCATGAGTTACCTTCAGCAGCACTGTTAAGGCTTTAAGAATGGAATGTACATTTTAAATAATTGTTTTCCTACTAGGGAAAGAATGGTGGCATCCCCTGCTGTATACAAGGCTTTGTTCCTAGTCTCACACATTTTTCATCTACTGACCCCACTTCTTCTCTGTTAGCCACTCCCTCTGCAGAGTGCCAAAGATACCACTCTGCTGTCTTAGATCTCCCCCTTTATTCTCAATTTGTAACACATTTTCTTATTAACCTCTGATGGATTACAAACCTCATAACCCAAACTGCATGATAATAAGCACATCACTTTCTAGACGTGAGGGCCATATCTGCAGTGAAAAAGAAGCTGTTTTCCTTGGCGGAGTAGGTTTTATTGGTGTTAGTTGTGTCACAGATGTAAGTGGTGGAAGAACTTTCAGACGAGATGAAGTGTGCTTGATGTCCACATGGACTTCATATAAAGCATATGATGTAATTCCGATTGGTTTTTTTCCTTCCCATCATGGAGACAGACCTTCCCCAGCCTCAGTTCTCATGTATGTTCGATTGCATCACTTTCCATTTTTATTGAGTTTATGGCTATAAAAGAATCCAAGGCATATTTTTATGGAAGGATATGTTTTTTTTTAACCCCACAACTATATTCCCCTTAGAAAAACTTTTTTTCCTGTTATTGTCTACATAAAATACTTAAGATTTACCTCACGGCAGTGATAGTCTGCAAGTTATTTAAAGCAACTGCCTATTAATATTTATAGACTGAGATAGTTTTATCATTATCAATCTATTTCTATTGAATGAAGTAGCTAAAGGTAGAACCTTCCATGTCTTCCTTCCTATTAAATACCATTCCATTGATGTTAATTTTTTTCACATTCCTCTCTCAATACCCCACTCCCATATGCGATTTCTACTCCTATATTTTTAGACGTTAGCACTAATCAGCTTTTTTTCTTTAGTATAAATATCATCATTGTTTCAGCATGTAGAGTTGAAAGTTTTGTGATTTTTATTTTCAGATGAATCAGTTTCATATGTTGAATCAACTATACACTGTAATGTCAACTATTCCTTGAATAGTTGCTGATCACAAAAGATTTAATTCATTTTATAATTTTCTCTTTTCCCTCATTTTATTTATATTCTGTTTTTGTGTGTGAGAAAAAGAGAGGGGTATAGGGAAACAACTTACTTTGTTCTCGCTAAAAATTGTAGACTCGTGATTTGTTAAATTACAAAGAAATAATGTATTTCATGGATTGCACAGACCTGAGTAGTGCTGCCACCTGGACACACATACTCAAAGCATTGATAATCTCCCACAGTTCTTTTTAGTGAACTTTTCAGCATACTCAGAATTCTTCTCAAGACTGCCTTTCGGGCAGCCATTACCAAACCTGTAGATGTGGCAAGTATGATGAAACCTCTATGTCCTCCTATCTAGTCTGGGTTCACCCTGCAAGTGGGATTCTATATCAACTTTTATAGTTAATTGCTGAACCCTGAACTTTTCTGAAGATGGAGGTCTCACTTCTTTGTTTAAGCATCTCATTCTGTTTATGCTCAGTAGTTATTATCAGTAGCTTGGTTCTTATTTAGCTAGTTTCAATTACTGGGACAAAAATGATGGATCAAATATAGTTTTAAAACATACAATTTAAAAATGAACTTATGAACTTTCAAGTTAGAAAGAATCTGAAGGGCCAAGATTAAGCCAAAGCAGGAGACTAGAGTGAAAACTACAGCCCTGATTCTATCTTCTTCTTCTTTTCTGTTTTGTCTGCTTCAGGTCTTAGTAGCAGTGTATGGGATCTTTATCATGACATGCTGGATCTTTAGTTGTGACATCCATGATCTAGTTCACTGGCTAGAGATTGAACCCAGGCCCTCTGCATCGAGAGCGTGGAGTCTTAACCACTGGACCACCAGGGAAATTCCTGGTTTTGTCTTCTTGTTGGCTTTGCTAGACAGATGAGCTTTAGTTTTCACAGTCACAGTGACACTGAAGGAGAGTGACAGAAGCTTGAGCCTGCTCAAAATGAGGAATCTCAAGAAGGAATCCCACTACCACATAAAGCTGGGATTCCAGACAGCTAGACTCTTAATGCAGGAGTAAAGTAAAAATAAACTGCCCACTCTATTCTCCTCCCTCCTAAACTAAGGGGCTCCAGGGAAAATCATTTATTTACCTATTTTAAATCTTTGAGCCAAGATAAAGGTGAAAAAAACTAGCACTGAGAATCTGTAACCACAGCTGGCTCTTATGCAGATGTGCAGTGTGAGGTGATCCAAGAACTTTCAGTATAGAATGTAGTTTAAAGGAGCCCATGGTTGGTAGTGCCCAGGTATTGGCTGAGATAAGTGTTCTGAAAGACCACATGTTCAACTAAGACCTCTCAGTATTTTTCTCCAGAGAAAGTTCCAAAACATGTGAGTAAAAATTTAAAAAATTTACAAAACCTTCAAGAAAGCAAGCCACTGTAAGCAAAAGCCAGCAGAAAAATGAAGAGCAGAACTAGAAGGGAAAGACTTCAGAAACTGAAATTTTAAGACAAACACTATGAAATAAGTATGTTTAGTATGTTAAATCAGAGACACAATGGCACCCCCCTCCAGTATTCTTGCCTGGAAAATCCCATGGATGGAGAAGCCTGGTGGGCTGCAGTGCATGGGGTCACAAAGAGTCAGACACGACTGAGCGATTTCCCTTTCACTTTCCACTTTGATGCATTGGAGAAAGAAATGGTAACCCAGTCCAATGTTCTTGCCTGGAGAATCCCAGGGATGGGGGAGCCTGGTGGGCTGCTGTCTATGGGGTTACACAGAGTTGGACACGACTGAAGCGACTTAGCAGCAGCAGTATGTTAAATAAAAGGAGTTGAAAATATGGCTAAAGGGCAAGAGGCTATAAAAATACCAAGGAAATTTAAAAAGAAGCAAATAAAATGACCTAGAAATGGAAAAATATAAAAATGGAAATTTTAAAGTTTGAGAAATATATTTAATCGCAGAGTCATAGCAGAAGAGAAACTTAATAGACTAGAAAATAGGGCAGAAGAAATTAAATGAGAGATAAAAAGATAGAAAACATTAAGGATGCATAGAAGATAGAATGAGAAGATCTGGCACAAATCTAACTCAAATTCTAGAGGAAAGAGAGATGGAATAGGGACAGTTATTATTCAGAATGCATATTTGAAGAGATAAAAGCTGAGAATTTTCACAGGTATCAGTCTACAAATTCAAAAGTCTTAAAATACCCAAAATAAGATAAATAAAATGAAAATGAATAAATGATAAATAAAATTACATCTATTTGCATCAAAATAAAGACATAAAATCTTAGAGGCAAAGAAAAAGTGTTAACAGAACATTTGTCCAAAGGAGATATATGAATGTCTAATAAGTACGGAAAAAGAAGTTTGATAGCATCTTAGTCATTAGAGAAAGCAAAACCATAAGAAGATAACCACTTTATATTCACTGGAATGATGATGAATGAAAAGACAGATGATAAAAAGTGCTGGTGAGGTTTTAAAGAAATTAGAACCCTCATATGTTTCTCGTGGGAATATAAAATGGTATGCTGCTACTGCTGCTAAGTTGCTTCAGTCGTGTCCCACTCTGTGCAACCCCATAGACGGCAGCCCACCAGGCTCCCCCGTTCCTGGGATTCTCCAGGCAAGAACACTGGAGTGGGTTGCATTTCCTTCTCCAGTAAAATGGTATAGTCAGTTTGGAAAACAGGTAGAAATTCTTCAGAAAGCTAAACATAGTTACCATGTGACCTAGCAGTTTCACACCTGTGTTTATATCCAAGATAAATGAAAACATGTCTCCACACACTTGTACATGAATGGTCTTAGCAGCATTATTAATAGTCAAAATGTGGAAACAACGTAGGTGTCCATCAACTGGTGAATGGATAGAAACAATCATGTATATTCATACAGTGAAGTATTACTCAGCTATAAAGAGCAATGAAGTACTTATTACATGCTACCACATGGATGAAACTTGAAATATTGTGCTATGTTACAGAAGCCAGTGACAAAGTACGCATATTGAAGAGTGCATTTATATGAGATTCTCAGAAAAGGCCAATCCATAATGTAGATTATTGGTTGCCTAGGGCTAGGTGTATAGGATGAGGAATGAAGAGTGACTTTTCTACTTACAGAGTTTCATATTAAGATGATAGAAATATTCTAAAAATAAAAGTGTAATCAAATGTCCTGCACATATATGGAATATCGCACCCAACAATTGTTGGATCCATAATCTTTTTAAGCATATAGTATACAGAATGCTTCCCTGGTGGCTCAGACAGTAAAGCATCTGCCTGCAATGCGGAGACCCGGGTTCAATCCCTGGGTTAGGAAGATCATCTGGAGAAGGAAATGGCAGCCTACTCCAGTACTCTTGCCTAGAAAATTCCATGAATGGAGGAGCCTGGTAGGATACAGTCCATGGGGTCACAAAGAGTCAGACACAACTAAGCGACTTCACTTTCATACAGGATGCATTTATGATTACTGACTACATACTATGCATAAAGCAAGATACACCAAATTTCAAATGAATACTATAGAACAGACCATGTTCTCTACTCACAAAGCAAGTAAGACATAAAAGAAAGAGATAACTAGGAAACACTAATGTATTTGGAGATTAAGAAACATACTTTTAAGTTATTCATGGTTCAAGGAATAATAATAGAGACTGGAAAATATTTAAGGCTGTACAATAATGTTAAGGTATATCAAACTAGAGAGAGTGAGCTAAAATGATACTGACAGGAAAATATATGCTCTTAAGGCTCAAACATGGAAAGAAAAAAGTATGAAAATTAGTGAGATAATATTCCAACTTAAGCTTAGGAAAAGAAAATAGAATAAACCCAAGGAAAGTATGAAGCAGAAAATAATTTAAAAATTAGAGGCGAAACTAATGAAATAGAAAATCAAAGTGTTGGATGTCAACAGAACCAAAATTGGCTCTTTGAAGAGGTTATTTAGTGGGACATGCTTCTGCTGAGATTCATCAGGAAAATAATTAAAAATACTAGGAATGAAAAATGATAGTCATATATACCATAATATCAAATATAAATGAGTTTTATGAAAACTTCATGCCAACAGGGTGAAAATTTAGATGAAATGAAAGTCTTTTAATGAAAACAACTTAGCAAAGTTGATTCACATAATTAGAAACACAGATATTCCCATAATCATTAAAGATGAAGTAAGGAATGGTCTTTGGAAAAAGACAATACCAGCTCTGGATGATTTTTAATGAACTTCAGTAAAAAAAAATTGCAGTTTTACACAGATCATTTCAGAACACACTAAAAGAATGAACACTCCCTACTTTATTTGGAAATTAATACTAAAACTTGATAAAGATAGCACAAGATAGGAAAATTACAAATCAGTCTTGCCCATAAATGTAGAAATGCTGACAAAATATTAGCAAGATGAATCTAGTAATATATAGAAATAATAATGCATCATGATGAAGTAGAATATTTCACAGAAATGCATGGAGAGAGCAATATTTTAAAAATCTATTAATATAATTTATTGTAATAAAGGTGAAAATGTGATAAATCACGAGGTGCAGAAAAATACTTGATAATATTAAGCATTCTTTAATGATTAAAAAAACAACTCTTGGCAGAGTTGTAATAAAAGGAAACTTTCTAAAACTTGAGTGCCTATAAAAAGCTAAAGCAAACATCAAGCTTAATGACGAAACATTGAAATTCTTCCCTTTAAGACCAGGAACAAGACAGAAGCCACAAATTCCACCAGGAATATCAGAAAAGTTCCTCTCTCTTTCTGCATGGCTTGATAGTGTGGCTGCCATAGACTTCTTCACAGCCAAGTGGTCACAGGGTGGTTGGACTTCTGTCTTTGTGGTTAGCTTCAAGTGAGAGGAAGCTAAAGCCACTAGTTCTCCTAGAGGCTGGAACACGCATACTGACACTTGTTCTGCATTTTGCTAGCTGAAGCTCAAGAGGAGGGTATATAGACTTCTCCTTTAGTTGTGAGGAATGGCATAAGTGTATAAATAGGAAGAAATTGGTGGCAGTCATTTTTAGAGGTCTTCTACCATAACTCCTACCAGAATGGCCAAAATGTAAAACTCCAATGACATATGATATTGGCAAAGACATGAAGTGATTGGCACATTTACACATCGCTTGTGACCATAGAAATTAATATGTCCTTTAGAAAACACTTTAATGTTATCTAGTGAATATGAAGATGTGCATACACTGTGTTGCAGCTATTTAACTCCTAGATTATTTTTTACAATGTGTACCAGGTAGTATGTATAAGAATGTTCAGAATATCTCTGCGCTTTCTATTTTGTTCCATTGATCTATATTTCTGTCTTTGTGCCAGTACCATACTGTCTTGATGACTGTGGCTTTGTAGTAGAGCCTGAAGTCAGGCAGGTTGATTCCTCCAGTTCCATTCTACTTTCTCAAGATTGCTTTGGCTACTCGAGGTTTTTTGTATTTCCATACAAATTGTGAAATTATTTGTTATAGCTCTGTGAAAAATACCTCTGGTAGCTTGATAGGGATTGCATTGAATCTGTAGATTGCTTTGGGTAGTATACTCATTTTCACTATATTAATTCTTCTCATCCATGAACATGGTATATTGCTCCATTTATTAGTGTCTTCTGCACAACAAAGGAAACTATAAGCAAGGTGAAACAGC
>SJYV01045160.1:383691-414067 GCA_006410875.1 Neotragus pygmaeus
ATGGAGTATTACTCAGCCATTAAAAAGAATACATTTGAATCAGTTTAATGGTGTGGATGAAACTGGAGCCTATTATACAGAGTGAAGTAAGCCAGAAAGACAAACACCAATACAGTATACTAACACATAGATATGGAATTTAGAAAGATGGTAATGATAACCCTGTATGCGAGACAGCAAAAGAGACACAGATGTATAGAACAGTCTTTTGGACTCTGTGGGAGAGGGAGAGGGTCGGATGATTTGGGAGAATGGCATTGAAACATGTATAATATCATGTAAGAAATGAATCGCCAGTCTAGGTTCAATGCAGGATACAGGATGCTAGGGGCTGGAGCACTGGGATGACCCAGAGAGATGGTATGGGGAGGGACTGGGGAGGGGGGTTCTGGATTGGGAACTCATGTACACCTGTGGTGGATTCATGTTGATGTATGACAAAATTAATACAGTATTGTAAAGTAAAATTAAAAAGAATGTTCAGAATAGCATTTTTCATAATAGCAAAAAAACCCAAACAAACAAACCTGGAAATAAGCACAAATGTCTGTCAACAGCACAGTAGACAAATACTTTTGATGAAGTCTTACAATGGAATACTGTTCAGTTCAGTCGCTCAGTCGTGTCTGATGCTTTGTGACCCCATGGACTGCAGCATTCCAGGCTTCCCTGTCCATCGCTAACTCCTGGAGCCTACTCAAACTCATGTCCATCACATCGGTGATGCCCTCCAACCATCTCATCCTCTGTCATCCCCTTCTCTTCCCACCTTCAATCTTTCCCAGCATCAGGGTCTTTTCAGATGAGTCAGTTCTTTGTATCAGTTGGCCAAAGTATTGGAGTTTCAGCTTCAGCTTCAGTCCTTCCAATGAATATTCAGGACTGATTTCNTCCCCTTCTCCTCCTGCCCCCAATCCCTCCCAGCATCAGAGTCTTTTCCAATGAGTCAACTCTTTGCATGAGGTGGCCAAAATACTGGAGTTTCAGCTTTAGCATCATTCCTTCCAAAGAAATCCCAGGGTTGATCTCCTTGAGAATGGACTGGTTGGATCTCCTTGCAGTCCAAGGGACTCTCAAGAGTCTTCTTCAACACCACAGTTCAAAAGCATCAATTCTTCAGTGCTCAGCTTTCTTTATAGTCCAACTCTCATATCCATAAATGACTATTGGAAAAACCATAGCTTTGACTAGATGGACCTTTGTTGGTAATGTCTCTGCTTTTTAGTATGCTATCTACATTGGTCATAGCTTTTCTTCCAAGGAGCAAGCTTGTACTTTAATGAAAATGAAAATGAACACATTGCACAATTAGGAACTTGATTTAATCTTGAAGATATTAAATTGAGTAGAAAAAAGCAAAAAGCTAAAAAAGAAAACAGTGCAAATAAAGTTAAAAACCATGCAAAATTAAATAGTATAGAATTTACAGGTGCAGAAAAATAAGGTAAGCTTGAAAGACATGAAAAGGATGAACACAAAATTGAGGGTGGTGATTGTTTCTAGAGAGGGAAAGGAAATAGAAACAGGTTGGGAACTGGGTAATGCTGAGCACTGAAGAATTGATGCTTTTGAACTGTGGTGTTGAAGAAGACTCTTGAGAGTCCCTTGGACTGCAAGGAGATCCAACCAGTCCATTCTCAAGGAGATCAACCCTGGGATTTCTTTGGAAGGAATGATGCTAAAGCTGAAACTCCAGTATTTTGGCCACCTCATGCAAAGAGTTGACTCACTGGAAAAGACTCTGATGCTGGGAGGGATTGGGGGCAGGAGGAGAAGGGGACGACTGAGGATGGGATGGCTGGATGGCATCACGGACTCGATGCACGTGAGACTGAGTGAACTCTGAGAGATGGTGATGAACAGGAAGGCCTGGCGTGCTGCAATTCATGGGGCCTGGGTGCTGCAAAGAGTCGGACATGACTGAGCGACTGAACTGAACTGAGTGATCCTTTTAGTGAATTGAATAATGGATGTTTCTTGTATTATTTTTCTATTTTATGTATTTTTGATGTTCTTTTGTATCTTTTTAATATGTAATATAAGAAAAAAGATCCCTCAGTGCTTGTTTTTTGGGGGTGAGGATTCTCTTCTGTCGAATGATGCTCTTGAATGATCATTTCCATTGTGGAGTATCAGAGAAGGTTTAGATTCTGTCTTGAGTAATTACCTTTGTTAGCTCCCTGTTGACCCTTCTGAGGATCGTGATCAATAGACCTTACTTTTTCTTGGATGAGTTGTGGGTTTGGCCAGGAAGCCTTCATTCCATTGTGAACCTTGGTTCTCAGTGGTGTGGCAGATAGAAAGCATCTTGTGGACCTTACCTTTCCTGTTTTCTATTGTCAGTCGCCCTTGAAGAGCCTCCCCAGATCCCTAAGGCTAAGTGACTCCCAAGACTGTATTTTTAAGCTCATGGTCTGCCATGTTGGAGTAATGAAGCTCTTGAAAATTTAAGAGAATTCAGTAGTCCTCAAATGTAAAGAGTAGGAGCTGTAGCTTATAATTTTTTGTGATTTCATTGTTTTACAGATTGATCAGCTGAAGCAGGAGCTTTCAAAGAAAGAGTCAGAACTTCTTGCCTTACAAACAAAGCTTGAAACTCTTAGCAATCAGAATTCAGATTGCAAGCAACACATTGAAGTGCTTAAAGAGTCACTTACTGCCAAAGAACAGAGAGCTGCCATTCTTCAGACTGAGGTAAGGTACTATTTCAGGACAGTAGACATTGAATTGACAGCAAATGTCCTACCCAAACAGCTTTCATTAGAAGACTCCCTTATCCAAATCCCTGGGGCCAGATACATCTTGGATATCAGATATCTTGGGGATTTTGGAAAGGTAAGATCTGTTGCATGAATCACGGATTGTCTAACACTCCCAGTGGGGTTGCAACAATATCTCATAAACAAATATATGAATATTTATGCAGTGAAAAAATTTTTTTACACTTAAGTAGTATAATTAAAGTATATATGAGAACCTCCTATTGTTTGTGTTAGGTCATGTTACCAAAGCAGTTTTCTTTTCTTTTCTTTTTTTTTTCATTTTTTGGAGTTTTTATTTTTTTGGATGTTGGAGCCACAGATAATAATTGTAACTGAAATGGTTTTGTTTTATCAAAAATCATAAAAGCATCAGAATGTCATCTACCTTCCTGTTACTGTGTGTCTGTGTAGGCTTCACTCCTGGCACCCTTATGTTTCTTACTTCCTAAACAGTGTCCTCAGATTTCAAGATTATTTTACCCTTTGAAGAAAGTTGGTATTGTTTCAACTTATTCACGCAGTTTCTTAAATGAAATGTGATTTTTTATTTCTTATTCATACTTAGGGAAAGAAAACCTAAATAACTT
Source organism: Neotragus pygmaeus (assembly GCA_006410875.1). Taxonomy (NCBI): domain Eukaryota; kingdom Metazoa; phylum Chordata; class Mammalia; order Artiodactyla; family Bovidae; genus Neotragus; species Neotragus pygmaeus. The sequence continues at coordinate 387,041 of SJYV01045160.1, forward strand.
GTTACTATCCTACTTTCTTGCTTCTTCTCCTTGAATTATATCTTGGGTCTATTAAGAAATGCAAAACACAAACTAGTTATTATGTAAATAAAACAGTTACTAGAATATAAATTATTACATGGAGTCAATAGCAAAGAATACAGTGAATCTCCCTCATTTTTGTGTTGAGGCACTGTTTTACATGGATTACTTTAGAAGGCAGTCTACTTGAGTTACATATTGTTTCTTGTGCTCTTGAAGCCATGTCTTTGCATGTATATAGTTTGGGGTCTTTGGGGAAGTTTGGATTTTCTGTAGGAGTTACTGGGGCCATAGAGTAGACCTGTGCCCTCAGCCAAGGTGCAGGAAAATGCACAGAGGAGAAGGGAAACAGGCTCCAGGTTGGACATGTCTTGGCCTGGACCTGATCAGTCTATGCACTTCATTGGTCAATAGGCAGTTAATTGGTAGCTTCAAGCCAAAACTGTCATTTAGGCCTCAATGATGTAGATATTTTACATTTAAGAAATATCGTTTTTAGTTGTGTATAGTTCCACTATGAATGTAGAAGCTTGGATATTTAAATTTTTAAGGCATAAATGTGAACTACACCTTAATTGAAGATTGACTTGTATAATATTTGAGGAAACAGCAGTGAAGAGCAGTGAACTTGGAACTGTGCTAATACTATACTATATTAGCATATATTACTACTATCTAGTATAATATATACTATAGAACTATGCTATCTAATACTATAAAACTATGCTGTCTAATACTATAGCCACCAGGCACATGGATCTATTCAAATCTAGATTAATTAAAGTGCAGTTAAATTTAGACTATAGCTTCTCAGTCACACTAGCCACTTTTCATGTATTTAATAGTCACATGTAGTTTGAGACTAGTGTATGGGATAGCATAGCTATATATAGAACATTTCCATGTAGTACTTGTCTGTTGGCTTATTGGGACAAATGCTGCTCTCTGCCTGATTTTGTAAAGTTTTAGTAGAACACAGCCATACTCTTTCATCTGTGTGCTGTCTTTGGTTGCTTTTGTGTTGAAAACATTTACTCTCTGGTCCTTTACACAAAAAATTTGCCATTTATGGCATATGATTTCTTGGTGAGAGGATTGATTGGGAATTTGCATGCCTGGTTTGTCTTTTCTCTAACAGTCTTACTCTGAACAGGGCCAGATTTGCTAACTTCCTTTCTATGAGCACAAGCTTTTCTTTAAAGTGGACATACACAGAGCAACAGGTTGTATCGCAGTTGTCTTACATTGACAGTAATATTATCACTAGTAATAAAGTTACTGTAATTGTGTGCTGTGTATTGGGTGGAAGGAAACTTAAGACGCAAGGCAGTCTGTTGAGATATGGCCCAGGCTTCTTGATAGTTACCCTCCAGAAGGAAAGAATGAGAAAAATCAGCTTAGAAAAACTTACTGTCTTCCTTTCACTGCCTTGTATTGATGAGTGCTCTATTCCCCAGCCTCTTTCCCTTTTCTTATCCTGTCCCCTTGTATTTTGCATCTCTCAAATTAATGTAGTTCAAATTAGACCTATATATATTTCATGAAAAAGACAGTGGTGACATTATATGGATAGCTTTCCTCCCACATTCAATAATTAAAATGACCCAATAAAGAGACGGCACTTTGAAGCAGAAAAAATTATTCTCCATGTGTAGAGAAAGTGAGATGATTTTCTGGTTTTCTGCTTTGAAGTTGGGAGTGTGAGATTAATGATTTTATCAGCTGGAAACATGCAAGGAATTTTCTTTTGCATTTTTTCTTCTTTTAAAATCTTCGTAAATGGAAATGGAAAGAGTTATCTAATGATATCCATCTCTTAGAGGAAGCAATTTAGGTTGAAATTAGCTCTAATTGTTGGTTCATAGGGAAAGGACTTTGGCAGCCCAGTAAAACACATTAAAGTGATTTTCCTGCTTCTTGGCAAAACAGAGGAAAATAGGAGTCTCCCTACCTAATGTGGGTTAGTGGGTGAGTATTCAGTACATGAGATGTTTCCTTGTGCCCTACAAAGAAAGAACCAAGCTTACATTCCTGTGAAAGGTATAGTTTCATCCTTGGAAGAGGTTATAAGTGATAGCTCCTTCCAGGTAGATTCCTCAGTCTTTACTGTACGCTCTTGCCAAAATAGAAGACGACTTTCTCTAGAATGGGAAGAGGCCTTCCTGCATCTCTGGAAAACCTTTGCCATTAGCTGTCTTTGGCTTCTCTTTTAGAATATGGTGAAAGTGACAGATGTTACTGACTCAACAGTTCATCTCCATAAGGAAGGCTTTTTACCACCATGCAATTTGCATTTGGGAGGTGGTAGGTTGAAAGGTGGGACAAGGAGGGAGGCAAGTTGCCTGGGTTTGTGGCTATGTGGCTTGGCTCCTGGATAGATTTGTTTTAACTTGTACAGATGCCCAGATGCTCTTTGACATGTGTGCAGTAAATCAATGGAATAATAATTACACATACACACACACACAGACACCACATAGCTCTTAACATAGCATTTTACTTTTTAAAATAGCTTCAAAGAACCCTAACGCCAAGTATCTTATTTTGCTACTTCCCTTGATGTTTTCCACGTACTAACTTACCCTTATCAACCAACACATTAATTTCATGTGCATAGAGATAATAATAAATTGACTTTAGTGCTTTGACTTTTATGAATTTCAATGAATAATTGCCAACATATCCAGAAATTACAAAGAAGAAAGGCCTAGCTATTATTTTATCATCTGAAGTAAAATGTGATATGAAAAAGCAGCATTTAGAAGTGGGAGATGTGTGCACATGCCTTAATCTCCCCATTTAATCACTGTGGCGTAAACAAGACTTAAATTTCTGAACCTCCACATCTTGACTGTAAAACGGCAGCATTGTGCCAGGTTGGTGTGTCCATATGAGAAACGTTTAGATTCTTCTAAAGGGTTTTAACTATCAGTTGCATTGACTATCACCATTGCTGTGATTTTTATCACTATTGTATATCAGGATATTTGGGGAACACTCCACCTCACTTCTCTTACCATCCATTCTGTGTGTTCTACCTTTGTGCGTCTCCTTTGAATTTTTGGTATCTGCTTTTACTGAGTTCAGACTTTTATATTTCAATTGAGTCACTTTTTTATGTCTTAGAATGATGCAGAGAGATGAAGATACTATGAAAACGCCATCTATTTTGTTCTGGCTTCAGATTAAAAGGTGTCTGTGTGTTTTCTTGCAAGTACACTTTGCCCCAGCCCAGCATGATTCCCAAAGTGCCAAGACTGATGTCTCTTCTGTATGTTTTCTAGAAGATACGTTATATGATAGTGGCATATGATGGTTGCTTTTATACTCATTTCTGTTCCAAGTAGTTAGGGAAACCTCCTACTGGTCTAAAAGAAAACACTTGACAACCTGTTAATTAAAAAATGTATGGGTTTAGTGTTGAGAAGGTGAGAGGCAATACATGCAGGTTAGGTTAGTGGCAGCTCCTTGGCAATGATCCATAACATTTTTTATTTTGGTTTTTAAATGTCATCAATATAAGAAAATGTCATGCAGTCTTTTGGTTCACTCCTCAGAAAATTAACCTCAGCACATCCATACTTATATTCACATGCCATAACATATATACTTTCAGGTGGTTTACATATACCCTGAAGCATTTCCAAGAGTTTCACATTAAAGATCCCCGCCCTATGGATTTCATGAATTTTTCATTCAAGATATATATTTTGAATGACTACTATGTGCCACATTTGGCTCCTGCCATTACTGAGTCAACATTATAGTGGATATATGGATATATGATAGAGAGCTGATCAGAATATCTTGAATACTCATTGAATCCATTATTACTTGTTGGTAATAATCCCACACAAAATCTTAATTGGACTTCATCTCTCTTTGCTTCTTTAAAAGCAGACCAAAGGAGACAAAGAAGCTAGAATTAAATGTTTAGCTCCTTTGACAACTGAAGTATGCAAGCTATATGAAAATAGCCATTTATATCTCTTGTACTTTAAGGCTAACATTGCTAAGGGTTCCCTCCTGGTTCAGTGGTAAGGAATTCACCTGCCAATGCAGAAGACGTTACTTTGATCCTTGGGTCAGGAAGATACCCTAGGGAAGGGAATGGCTACCCACTCCAGTATTCCTAAGGTGATTACACTGTTAATGTTAAGATTTTATGTTTTGATTTAAACTGATCCTCTGGCTGTCCTTGAGAAAAAGAATTATATTTATAGACTTACAGATTATTTCAGGAGTTCCTGCATCTACTTAGAAATACTTCAGTCAGCTATACTTTAGACAGACCCTCCCCTGAACTTGTCGGAACAAGCAGCATATTATTTGATAATATTTTATTAAACATCTATGACACACAAAGTGCTGGACAATGTGGGATCCATAATCTCAGAGGATACTGGTCTTGGATTTAGTAATTAACATTGTTCGAATGTCTACTAAGTACCAGACATGACTGCTCTGTTGACTTTCAAAAACTGTAGCTATTTTCCACACAATATGTTATTTTAAACTTGACTTACAGCTTGTGAATTTGGTATTGTCCCCCTTTCTTAAGACTAGGAAATAGAGGTTCAGAGAGAATATGTATCTTGCTCAAGGTCAAAGAACAGTGAGTGACAGACTTGGGTTTTCAAGTCCTAAAACTCTTTAACTAGAAATCTAGCACTTTTCAAGCATCCCAGTGGACCAGGGATTTTCTTTGTGTTAAGTAAGTGATGTATATTATCTCATTTAATATTCATGGCAAAGGTTATGCCAGATTTTATAATTCTGTATTTAACAGGGAGGTTCACTAGGGATTCAAGAATGCTCACTAGATACAACCCTGTACTGTCTATAAATAGGGATAAGAATGAATAACTCTGAGATCGTAAGTTCTTACAGTAACTTTTTGGCTATAGCAATAGCGCTGTGGGCATATTAATGTGGGATATTGTCCAAACTTTAGGGAGAATACCATTTTTATGAGGTCTAGAATTCCAGTATATTAAGAATTTATTGTATATTATTTAATTTTTATTTCTTTAAAAATGTTTAGGATTGTGTATATATGTACATATTCATACATGCATTCATCCTTTGTAGGAAAAAAAGAAAGGAATGGGCAACAGTATCTTACTGTTTTTTATTTTTGTTAGAGTCTCAGGTGATCTTTAAATTGTCTGTGATACACTTACTGTACATATGTAGTATAAAAATTAAATGCATTCTTAAGAGAAATGGTGATGATGATTTCTTCAGGGAGACATGCAAGGTACTGGTGGAGGAGGAGGTGCTTTTTAAGCCCACGGCAGCAGTTTTTGTTCCTCTGAGTCATGGATGATTCAGTGTGATAACACAACTAGTGGAGCTGTCAGTTCTCATGATGAATCATAAAGCCAAGCTTTTGACTGTGAAAATGGTGTTTTATGGAGACAAGACACATTTTATGGGTCCTTGTTTCTGGGTTTGTTTCTCACTGAAATGGGTCCTCCACCCACTTCAAGGTGAGGCCAGGACTCCTGGATATAAAGGTCACCCTGACAAGGAGTTGGGAATGCTTTATGGTGTCCAGGGGCTGTGGGAAAAGATGCATTCACATAGGGCTTTGTAACTGTTCATATACTTGAGGAACTACTCCTTCTTCTAAACTCACACATGTGACCAAAGGATTTTTTTCAATGACTGGAAATTGTATTTTCCACAGTATGTAAGATGGGATTTACAAGGAGTGCTCCTTTACTTTAAAAAAATAATTGCAGTTTTCCTTTTTATCTCTGGCCCCTGTTGACTGGCAAGCAGTAAAGTCCTTTTTAATCACTTTAGTCCAGCCTTGAAAAGATAATATTAGAATTGTCCTTTTTGAGATAGACTTTTGTTTAATGTCCTTCATAATCACAGCGTTTAAAAGTGATTTTTTTTTTTTTTCAAAAAGTTAGTAGCAAATGATGGAACCAAATTTTAAGACTGTCAAAACACCCCAGTGCCAAATCAGGGTGCATTGTATCACTTTTAAGAGTTGCAAGGAGTGTCTTTAAAATTAATAAATGAAGGAGGTTGGTGAAAAAATATACAAAACAAAATCCTGGTGTCACTTGTATTTTTCATTCTAATCTCATCGTTGGCTTCACATTTTAAAATGTTTTTATTTGACCAGGAAAGGCATCATTTGAAATTTTTATTGATAACACTCTTAACTTCAAGAAAAAGGCATAAACCTGCAAAGTTGTAACTATCATGGTGGCCACAATTGGGAGGTCTGCAAAACAGTTTATTACCAGTAGGAAAAAAATCTTGGGAACCACAGTCATTATAGGGGTCACCACCTCTGCTACGTGCATTTTATTTTTTTCCCCTTTTCATTTTGAAGGTATGTATGATGCCAGTGCCAAACTACACACATTCCCCTCCCCTAATGTCTGTGGGCTTTGTTTTGATTCTCTCGTTATTAATGATGTGAAAACTTTGGGGTCACACAAAAATGAGCCAGGGTCAGCCTTTAGGGGCCCCAGAATGCTGAAAATGTCCTGATATCTAGCTAGTGAAGACATTGTTTAAAGGAGCTAGGTTTTACTTGAGATTTTTAGCTGTTGTGCAGATTTTAGACACCCAGGTAAACTTGGTAAGTCAGCTTCATACTCTTGCTTTCTTAAGGTGAAATACGAAAGACTTGTGGTGGAGGAATTAAAATGTGTCCTGATTGTTGGCTGCAGTTCAGTGACTTTTTTTGAGGGGTCCTGTTAAAGGATGGTACAGGTAGCTACAAACATTATTTTATTGCATAGGTCTAGAGCCCAGTGCTTTTGTTGTCGTTGTTCAGGCTTTCAGAAAATGCCATGTTTAACACCTTGTTAGTATAAAATTGCTTTTGACTTCATAAACACAGGTGTTCAGTTTGAATCTTAATCAACTGTGAAATAGGTAGATGTCTAAAAGGAAATTCTATAAATTGTGAACATGACTCTGTCAGCACACTAAATGGATTAGGAAAATTCATTGTCTGCCATGTAACTGAACACCAGTATGATGCGTAGACAAGAATTAGTCTTGAAAAGCCAATAAAATGGAGGAAAAAAGCAGAGCCTAGGAGATGTTGATTGTGTGGGTTCCCCCCACCACAAATGAATGCTGGTGCAGAAGAACTTGGACATCAGAATGGCTATTTAGAAGATGGCCAAGAAGGAATACATATGAGCAGACAACACAAAATTTATAGAGTAAAACCACAAACACCTTATTTTCCATTGTACTAAAATAATGATATTTTACAGTACCATTTTATATGTAATTCTGCTTTCAATTTTATATTGTTACTGCAGCTCAAATCTCATTATAAATGTTCCAACAAAAATCCCTTTTTAATCAAAAACTTTCCAATCCTTAGCCCATTGTCAACTTACTTTGAACAACGTATTTTTCTAGTGAAACAAAGGAATTTGGTCCTTCTATCTGAGCTCTTTGGGATGTTATTTGAACTGTGTGTCTCAACATGTAATTAAGATAACTGATTCATTTTAATTTCTGTATTAACATCCCCTCATAATCTGTATCCATTTTTGGTGGGGAGTATAGAGATACGGGGTCAGAGCCCCTTATATTCTTTGAAAGAAAATCAGTAAATCAGTAGTGCTTTTTATTTCTGTTTTAGAAAAGATGTCTATACTATATTAAGCTGCAACTTAAAGTGACAATATGCAATTAGTTAATCATCTGTGAGAGAGTGCATGTCCATAGTAAGTGTTACCTACTGGTGAATGGTTTGCAGGAAAAAAAGAATATATTTATGTCATGTCTGTGGGAAGCCGAAAATTGCCACTTTAGTAAAGGAGATGACAGAATTTAGGAGGAGGAAAATCCAACCAAACTCTCACTGACCTCCAAGCTCACTTTCTTTCTTTTTTTTTGGTATGAATTTTATGGAAAACAGAATTTATTAAGTACTTCCATTTACTTTTTTTCCTTTTGGGATCACCATTTGGAAATAACCAGTGTACATTGTGATTAAGTTCTCCCTGACACTGGACCCACATTTGTAACACTTGCCTCTATTCCTCTGGAAAAAGGATAACATTTGCTGTGGTTGGGCTTCTTTATGTGTGTATTTACATATCAAACCAAAATGTAAAGAGTGAAGTTAAATTGCAGGGCTTCTGCAAGAATCTTTTACCAATTCTCATATGAACTTTATTCTTTTTAAATTAAATACAGATATTTATTCTATACAGACATATATCTCACCCTTCTTTTATTTTTTTTTAAAGGGGGAGAATACAATATGAGGTAATAAGTTGTGTAGGGGAGGATCATTTTAACTCTAGAAATTTGTTTCTATGGCCAGCATTTCTTTCTTGAAGTATGTGAAATTTATTTTCTTCCATTTATTATTTTATATTATTTAAAATTTTCAGTGTAAGTGATTTATCAAATCCTTGTTAACAAAATAATATTCAGCCTCTAAAATACTACTTGGCAGTTGTTAATTTGAAACTGGACAGATCGTAAGTTCTGTTAGTAAGATCTTGTGAAATGTGAAGGGAATAAGAAGACCCAGCTCCTCATTTACTGAGTGTGACTGCTTAGCTAGTGCCAGCAAAGCTGGGTGTCAGAGGGTTGGTTCTCCATAGCTATGACCACCTTTGGCAACTCTTGTGAGAGCAATTGAGGAAAAAGGGAAAGGTATGACTAGGAGAATTGCTTGGGACTGCCAGAGATGTAGACATTAGGGTTTGTCAGCACTTCAACCTCACTCCCATCCGAAGTTTAAAAATACATTTATGGAAAGATGTACTTGAGTTTTAAAGATGTAATTTGGAAAAATTTAGTCATATTTGGTCTTTTGCTGTGCATGTGTGTGTGTGTGTGTGTTGTATGTATGTATTAGAAGAAACAGAACACTAAGATATGGAAGCTAGATAAATAGCATCATTTTGGCAACCTTCTTTGTTGGATCTCCTGTAGATTAAATACGCCTACTAAATTAAATGCCTTCTGTGGGTTAGGTGTTAAATGCCAGGAATAAAAAAATGAACAAGAGATAAATGTTGTCGGCATTACCACTCATAATATGATTATTGAGAAATATTTAAGTTTTTTTTCATACTTCTTTTTGTCCCTGAATATCTACTAGGGTTTATTCATGGAAAATTCAATCCAGTGAACTGTTAGTTGCTTATCAGAGCAATCCATAAAGACTTTGAGCATGTAACAGGGTCTTTGAGTAAGACCATGGAAGTAACAAACTAGAAGGAAAACTTGTCTCTATGCTCAGAGCCTTTTTCATTTATAGATCTTTAAATTTTCAAGTGTCACTTTCTTGGACAAAGTTTATAATATAGATTGTATAGTACACAAAAAATACAATCTTATTCCTCAGAGACATTATGGCCTAGCTGGGGTTTTCAGTACTGTGCTGCATTCACTTCAGTATTTATTTTAACCTTTTGTTAACCTAATATTTATAAAGAAGGAAAACATCATCACAACATAAATTTCTTGAAGAAAGGGATTTTTTTACTTACTCTGTGAAGTATCTGAGCTCTGAGAGTAGTGCCTGGCACAGTGTAGGAACTGCAAAAATACTTGTTGAATCTATTATTGATCTTTGGCATCACTAGTGTAGTGGGAGGATTAGATGAGATATTGCATCATAGTAGCAATGGAAATATTCCTTTTTAGGTGATGCTTTAATATTAGTATTATGAGAAAACATGAATTAACTCTTCTGTAACTTTGTTATGGGGAAAATATTGCTAACTATGAATCAAGATCTGACAGTAGCAAAAGTATGTTAGATTGAGAAGCTTGATGACATGAAATAAAGAATTTGTGCTTGGCAACAATTATCATAGAATAAAAGGCAAGTAAAAACTTGGGCAATATACTTGCTAGTTATGCTGCAAAAAGAGGGTTTTTATCTCTAATAAACTTTTTAAAAACAACCATAGGGACCAATAACCTATAGAACCAAAGGGTAACAATATGTAGATAGAATAATGGTCATAATATTATAGGTTATACACAGAAAAATAAATGTGAGTAGTCCTTAATATTTGATGCTTAGCCTGATACATAAGATAAATGCATATTAAAATTATACTGAAAAATGATTGCTCATTTGTTAGATTAGCAAAAATTCCAAGATTTGAAACATATGCTACTTATTGGTGGGGAAAAACTAGCCCTACAGTACCATTTCTGTTAGGAATGCAAAATGGTACATCCCCTTTCAGAGAGGAATTTGCCAACCCCTAGCAATTCACACAAGTTTGCCTTTGATTGAAATCCAAATTCTAGGAGTAGATTTCAAAGATACACTGACAAAAATATAAAACAGCCAAGATTTTTCATTGCAATATCATCTGTAATAATAAAAGACTGGAAACAACCAACATGTCTGTCAGAATGGGACTTATTGAGTAAATCACTGTGATCCACAAATGGATGACTATGTAGCTATGTAAAAGATGAAGAATATCTATATATATTGATATGGAGCGACCTGTGGGATCCAGGGACTGTAGGATATATGGTGAGGTGGGGGAAAAAAAAAAGATTGGTGAAAAGTATATAAAGTTGTTGTTTACCTAAGAGATTGAAGAAATGTACATGTATGTATAAATATATGTATGAATATATATATTTGTTTAGATTTTAAAGAAAATGGTGGACAAACTATAATATTGAAAACCAAATTTGAGGGGTTTTGTTAATTGAATGAGTGAACATGGAGAGAATTTAGACTTCTTTGAATATAGTTTATTTTGTAGGTTTTAGTTTGGAACTGTGTATTTTACATAATTAAAAAGCAAAATTAAATCCAAAAAGGCAATTTCTGAAAGGTCAAAGGAAAATGAAACAAATGAACCTATCTACTAATGTGAGTGGTGTTATCCCCACACAGTGAGGATCTATTCCAGGTGACTATAAAATACAGTACTTTGAATAACATCTCTAGTGAAATACTGTATGCTGCTGCTGCTGCTAAGTCACTTCAGTCGTGTCCGACTCTGTGCGACCCCATAGACGGCAGCCCACCAGGCTCCCCCGTCCCTGGGATTCTCCAAGCAAGAACACTGGAGTGGGGTGCCGTCGCCTTCTCCGAAATACTGTATAGTCCCAGACAAAAAAACTGCATAGAATCTTAAACTTTTTTCAGTGATTATATTATTGGTTGTAATAGATATTATTTATTATAGGAAATTTTTTATTCTCAGACAAGTGTATGCAAAGAATGGGGTAAAACAAATGAGTGTTTCTGTTGGCATCATTAAGAGCTTGGATTTTCAAAACTTGGGAAGAAGATACAGATGTGAGATTGATCAAGTTAAGTAAAAATACTATAGTCCTGTGATGTGTGTTTTTAAAAAATCTATATCAACACATCAATATCTATGTAATTTATCTATTTCTGTTATATCCTAGCTGTGTCCCTGCAAAGTCCTAGAAATAAGAATCCATCTCTGGTAGTGATAGCCTTTCCAAGCATCATATTTGCTGTTTTCCCACTAAAGGCTTCTGTGGAAATGGATAAGTCTGTGCCTGGGACATGAAATGGTGAAATCTCATCATTTCAGAAAGTAGTGAAAAAAACAAAAGTTAGTTGCTCAGTCGTGTCTGACTCTTTGTGATGCTATGGACCCTAGCCCACCAGGCTCCTTGGTCCATGGGATTTTCCAGGCAAGAATGCTGGAATGGATTGCCATTCCCCTCTCCAGGGAATCTTCCTGACCCAGGGTCTTCTGCATTGCAGGCAGATTGTTTACCACTGAGCTGCCAGGGAAGAGTTTGGAAAGTAGGGAAGCTCTCAAAGATTTATCAGTTCAGTTCATTTACTCAGTTGTTTCCGACTCTTTGCAGCTCCACAGACTGCAGCACATCAGGCCTCTCTGTCCATCACCAACTCCCAGAGTTTATTCAAACTCATGTCCCTTGAGTCAGTGATGCAATCCAACCATCTCATCCTCTGTCATCCCCTTCTCTTCCCGCCTTCAATCTTTCTTAGCATCAGGGTCTTTTCAAATAAGTGAGCCCTTCACATAAGGTGGCCAAAGTATTGGGGTTCCAGCTTCAGCATCAGTCCTTCCAATGAATATTCANAACGGCACTCATTGCAGATTCATTTATAATAGCAAAATAAATAAAATAAAATAACCAAATGTGCTGCAATAAAGATTAAGTAAACTTTACACTAGAATACTAAACAACCACTAAAAACTATGTGGTTTGTATTAGTTATCTATGGTTGTATTACCCCAACACTTAGCAACTTTAAACAGTAAACATATTATGTCACAGTTGTGGGTCAGGAGTCTGTGAACACAGATGAACTGGGTCCTCTGACTCAGGGCCTCTCCCAAGACTACGGTCAAAGTGTTTGAATAACCTCAAGGCTTCATCTGGAGAGGATCCACTTGGAGGCTCACTCCAGTGGGTGTCGGCAGGAACCAGTTTCCCTGGGAATGCGGACTGAAGCTCACCCCCAGTTCCTCACTCCAGTTCCACTGTCATCCTTTCTGCAGGATGGTTCACAATGTCACAGATGCTTTCCTCACAGTAAACAAGTCAGCGAGCAGGAGGAAATGTGCACAAGAGCAGCCAGTTTTTGTAACCTTGTCCAAGAACTGACATCCCATCACTCATGCCATACTGGTTAGAAGTCAGGCAGAGGTCTAACCCACACTCCAGGGGAGTGGATCACATATCAGTGAGAGTGCAGAGGGCAGGGATCATTTGGAACCCTCTTAGGAGCTGTCTACCACAAAGCTGAAGTTTAATTATTGACAAAAGATGCTCATCATATCTTAAAGTCAATGAATAAAAAGTATGCACAGTATACCTCAGTGTTATAACTAAAGTATTATAACAGATAAATATATATCCATATATATATATATAAATATCCATGAACTACCTATAGGAGCTCTATGGGTTAATAGCAGTTATATCTGAACAGTGGGATCACAGATGAGTTTTATATCTTATTTTCTAATGTGTATTATCTATTTTTTTCCTAAAATGAACATGTATTGCTTACAAATATTTTAAAAAGTAAATGTAGTAAATTAAAAAGCAAAGTAATAGAATTCTCTAGACTCTTTGTTTCTGACCTCCACTGTCTATCTTTACAGGCCTGTTTCTTGCATGCTGCTTGAAGTCAACTAAATAGAAGTTCATAAGATTCTCTACAGAACCCATTGAGCTCACTGTGACCAAGGTAACTGTGTGTTCTAGAACATGTTGGTGCATCTATGTCTTCTAAAACGACTGTTACCACACATAATGCTCCCATGAAAAACTAAAATTATTTTTCACCTCTGAGGTTATTAAGGGCCAATGAGAACTGTGACTGATCCAAGAGAGCTGGGTCCTGTGAAGATCTCCCCTCGAGCCAGTGTCTTAGCAGCTCAATTCTGGTGGCTTCTAGATACAAGTTAGTATGATCATGAGGCAGTCCTCCTCTCTGCAAAATTCCAGAGGGATAGATTCTACTTACATGTCAAAAATAGATGAACAGATCTGACACTGCTGAACATATTTGCAAGTTTGAAAAAGGGGAGGGGATGGATGAGAAGATGTCATTAATAGTCCTCACACTTCATTCGTTTTCCTCTCTCATGTCATCAGGAGGGCTGGAGTTGGGATGCCATTGGTTCAGTGTTGGGATGATATTTCAGCAATGCAAATGTTATCTTAGGGTCACCTACTGATAAAAACTACTGTTTTGTCAAACATAGACTTACTGGTTTTTTGACAAGCAGATCAGAGGCTCTGCAACTATATATAGGATGGCTGATATGGTATCCACAGGGAAGGAAGTCAATGGTTACCAAGATGGCAGAGGATTGGGACCAGGTCTGAGGTACTGGTGGACCTCTTTTCACTAGGATATATAGTACAATGGCTAATATTACATATAACACTCAAATCTTGGTGCTTTAACATAATAGATGTCTCTCACATAAGGCCCAAATGAGGGTTTGTCAAAGCAGTGATTCAGAAACCCAGATGCTATCTTGCGGCTTCACTGTCATCTAGGGTCTCTGAGGTTTATGCTGGATCTTCTGCACCTACCTTGTTGACAAGGAAGAAGAAAGTAAGAATGGCACACTCACTTCCTACCCACCTGGACACATATCACATCCCATTGGTGAGACCTAGCCACACGGGCGTTACCTTGATGAAAGAGGCCTTGGGTTAGTCCCTGCGTGACGGTCACCTCCCCGAAACTTCACCCTGTGGTGGGAGAATGCACAACAGGGGCGCTATCAGGAAAATAGTGCTAGCAAGTTCTTGCTGAGGAAGTTCTTGGTAGACACACATGCATCTATCATAGGGCAGGGATTAGCTGACATATCAATGACTCTTTGAATAGTGGATCATTCTGCCTTATATGAAGGAAGTTCTCATACCAACTATACTTCCTTCTCATGATGAAGGTGACAAGCTACTGCATGACGTCTAAGGGGTCAAGGTTGCTGTGCGCTGGAAGTGTTCAGTGTGCCTGCCAAATGCGGGAGACTGCAGAAGCCACTGCAGGCTCAAGATAACAGATTTAAACCCACAGCCATCTCCCTCTTAGTTTCTTCTCTTCGCTTCTTGTTATATAAAGTGACAATAACAGTAACTACCTCTTAGGATTGTTGTAAAGCCCCAAGGAATCAATTCAAGAAAGGTCACAGTACACATTTTCTCTGCACCAGTGACTTCTCCAGCAAGTATCCCCACACGATGAATAATTTCAGAAGAGCCTTCCTAGCACCACCACAGTGCCAACTCTTGCCACCGTGGTTACTATCAGGCTACACTTGCAATGAGAGCACCACAGCCAACAATAAAGTCCTAACATTTCTCTCCCATGACAAACTGAAAATGTTACAGGAAAGGAGACTTGATATTACCATCCATTTCATGGGCAAGAGAACTGGGCCTCATGGAGGCTAACTCATAATAACCAAGATCATATTACAGCCCAGTCAGATACACCACTTGGCTCTTGAAGCCAGATCTTTTAGATCAAACTATACTATTATACCAAATGTAATGTCTCTGCTTTTCAATATGCTTTCTAGGTTGGTCATAACTTTCCTTCCAAGGAGTAAGCGTCTTTTAATTTCATGGCTGCAGTCACCATCTGCAGTGATTTTGGAGCCCCAAAAAATTAAGTCTGACACTGTTTCCACTGTTTCCCCATCTATTTCCCATGAAGTGATGGGACCAGATGCCATGATCTTCGTTTTCTGAATGTTGAGCTTTAAGCCAACTTCTTCACTCTCCTCTTTCACTTTCATCAAGAGGCTTTTTAGTTCCTCTTCACTTTCTGCCATAAGGGTGGTGTCATCTGCATATCTGAGGTTATTGATATTTCTCCCAGCAATCTTGATTCCAGCTTGTGTTTCTTCCAGTCCAGCATTTCTNAACATCTTCACTCTCCTCTTTCACTTTCATCAAGAGGCTTTTTAGTTCCTCTTCACTTTCTGCCATAAGCTAGTCTAATTAACCTAAATTTTTGAATTTATGAGCATTAAGTATTTCATAGCATACCCTTATTGCACTTTTAATATTTTGATTCAGTATTGATTACTCCTCTTTCATTTCCTTTCAGTTTCCCTATGTTTTATTTAATCACTGTTTTCTGATATTTATCAAGTTCATAGATCTTTTCAAGGAACAATCTTTTAAATTTATTGATTATGGTTTTTCTGTTTTCAATTCCATTGAAACCTACTCTGATACTTTATATCCTTCTTTCTGCTTGATTTGGATTCAAGTTTCTTTTTTTCTAGTTTCTTAAAGCTGGGTCTCAAGTTATTGTTATTCACCTTTCCTTGTTTCCAATAATAATATTTATTGNATTATGGTTTTTCTGTTTTCAATTCCATTGAAACCTACTCTGATACTTTATATCCTTCTTTCTGCTTGATTTGGATTCAAGTTTCTTTTTTTCTAGTTTCTTAAAGCTGGGTCTCAAGTTATTGTTATTCACCTTTCCTTGTTTCCAATAATAATATTTATTGGTATGTACTTTATATAAACATTAGCTGTACTTTTCAAATTTTGATACATGGCATTTCATTTTCATTGTATTCAAATTATTTTAAACTTATTTGAGACTCCTTATTTGATGTGTGAGCTATTTACAAATATATTGTCTAATTGCTAAATTGTATATATTGTTTAGATATATTTTCTATTATTGAATTCTAAGTTAATTCATCATGGTCTGAGAGTATACTTCATATGACTTCTACTCTTTTATGTGCTTTTGGGTGTGTTTTATGGTGGTCCAAAATACTGTCTACCTTGGAAAAAGTTTCTTTTGTGTTTGAAAAGAAAGTGTGTTTTCTGTTACTGAGTGGAGTTCTTAATAAACATCTACTTAAACTAGCTATTGATAGTGTTGTTTAGTTTTTCTATACCTTTACTGATTTTTTTGTACTCTCATTTATTACTTATCACATTAATTATTGATAAGGAGTGTTGAAGTGTTCAAGTATAGTTGTAAATTTACCTATTTCTTTATATAGTTCCATCAGTTTTTGTCTTGTGTATTTTGAAGGTTTTTTCGGTAGGAACATTAACATTTAGGATGGTAGGTGTTGGAGAATCTCCCTTTTTTCATTATTCCTCCCTCTACCTGATCATCTTCCCTATTCTGAACTTATCTTTGTCTAAAAGTAATACAATTATCTTAGCTGTCTTTTGGTTAATATATGTTTATGTTGTTAATGTATGTTATTAATTTGGTTAATTAAGTATGTTTATTTTATTTATTTACATCCATTTATTTTTACCTATCTATTATGTCTTTGTANGGTGGTGTCATCTGCATATCTGAGGTTATTGATATTTCTCCCTGCAATCTTGATTCCAGCTTGTACTTCTTCCAGCCCAGCTCTTCTTAGAAACCCCTATCTGATTACTAAGCCTTGTATATGTTATATCAATATTATTACTGCCACTACTAACAATAGGACTTTACATTTACTGCTTACCTATGATGTTTAAGGTATTGGACTGGGAACTTCATGTGTCATTATCTTGAACCCTTACAGTGCTTCTTGAAGGAGAAGTATCCCCACTTTATAGACCCTGCTCTTATTAGTAACAAACCCTAACCATAGACTGAGCATTTATTCTATGCCTAAACATGTGCTCCCATAAGTAATAGGTCCTTATAAAACCATCCCATTTTACAGACAAGGAAGCTGATACCTAGAGAGGTGAGTAACTTGCTCTGGGCACCATGTTCTTCTCTGAAGTGGTAGACATGAGGGTCTAACTGTAGCCCTTCCAACACCAAAGCCTTAATTGTATTTTCTTCTATATACCATCCTATATCCCATGAGTAGTCAGGATAGAGGGATTAAAATGACAGCTTCAGTCACCCCTTCGCCAGGCTGGCCCATTCTTCATCCCCGGGACAGCTTCTCAGCTGCTTTTCCTCTGCTCAGAGTAGTCTTGCCTTTTCCTCCCCAACATGTACAATCTGCTCATCACTGAACCCCTGTTTTTAAAGAAGCTTGTTCTCATTGCCATCATTCCGTCTCCTTCCACTGACTTAGGTTGAACATTTGGACAGCTCATTAGATGTGAAAGTAACAGAGTAGACTAGGACAAGCCCATTGTGAAGTAGGCACTCATTTAGTGTTTTTTTTTTTTCCCCTGTAGAGTTAATGATCTTCACTAATCACTTCTCTTCCTTCTCCTTTTTAAAAAATAGCTTATTGAGCACTTTATATATGGCGATCATCATGCCACATACATCATGCCATTTTCATAGCACCCCTGTGAAGCGGTTCTTTTACTATCCTGACTTACAGTGCAGAAGGGCTTTCCAGGTGGCTCAGTGGTAAAGAGCCACTTTTGCCAATGCAGGAGACATGTTTTGATCCCTGGGTCAGGAAGATCCCATGGAGAAGGAAGTGGCAACCCTCTACCTTCTTGCCTGGAAGTTCCATGGACAAAGGAGCCTCCTGGGCAGCCTACAGTCCATGGGGTTGCAAAAGAGTCGGACATGACTCAGTGACTAAGCAATGCTTATTGGGCTTCCCTGGTGGCTCAGATAGTAAATAATTTGCCTGCAATGTGGGAGACCTGGGTTCAATCCCTGGGTCGGGAAGATCCCCTGGAGAAGCGAACAGCTATCTACTCCAGTATTCTGGCCTGGATAATTCCATGGACTCTATAGTCATAGGGTTGTAGAGTCAGACACGACTGAGCGACTTTCACAGGTACAGAAACCACGGCTTGCCTAAAGTCTTTCAACTAGGGAGAGAATATTCATTGAGGATAAAGATATTCGTTGGCCCAGTTATCTTTACCTTAGCAGCTACTTATGTGGAATGAAGTCCAAATGGTTCCCTTCTGAGGATTATATCAAATTCATATTGACATGGAGAATCCAGACAATGGCTCACTACCAAATAAGTGACAAAACACAGTGGATGAATAATTATAATCTATGATTTTCAAACACAACTAGAATTATCATTCAACTTCTTGGACACTAAGTACTCACTATCCTCTGTGAGTGAGCACTGAGCTGAGCATAGTGTGGGCATCTGCAAATACCTGAGGCATTCTTATGCTCCTAGGCAGTACCTAGCTCTGGTGAGGGCAGCATCACCTATTAAGAGCTCAGGCTTTGTGTCTGAGGGAACCAGGATCCAATCCAGCATCTTTCACTTGACTAATATTGGAATCTTGGGCAATTTGCCTAACTTTTCAAAACATTCATTTTCTCAGCTGTAAAACAGGAATGTTGGGAATACTTGCTCTAAAGAGTTAGCATAAGCATTTACAGATAGGTTGTAAGTAACACAATTTAGCGCAGTACCTAAATGTGGTATACATATATACCATATACAGATCACCCAATAAAGTCTTAAGTACTAATATATGTAATCTGTAATAGAAACAGGGTCCCCAAGAAAATGCAAACAAGGAAAGAGGTATAGGGGAAGAAGAGTAATTCCTTTGGGTTAGGGGCTATTGGGAATGCTCCACTATGGAGGCGAACTAGAACTTGAGCAGTGATAAAATTCACTGGGCAAAATGGTCAGGAGAGGGAATAGCATCTCAGGCTGAGGAGGCAGTGTGAGCAAAGATACGGAGACAAGAGTCAGGAGTATGTTCAAGGAATTCCTCATGGTATTAGGTGGCTGGAAGAGGGAGGGCAAAGGGTAAGATGTGGAGAGTCTGATTATGAATGTTGAAAAAAACATTTCTGGAACACACAATTGCAAGTATGTCGTGGTGTCCCGATGAATGTGCAGCTGTTCCTTCTGTGGATGCCCGCCATTCCTGGAGGCTGCAGAGTGATCCCCTTCTCCTGCAGGAAGATATAAAGGCTTGCTATTCTGCTCTCAAGACATGAGTGCCTTGACTCCACGGTACTGGCAGGCCAAGTTTGTCCCTCCCAGGTCCACTACTAGAGATACAGCTGCTCTTACAACTTGTAATGCCATGGCACAAAACAGTTCCCTGTTCATAAATGTTCTCAAAGTCAGGCTCCTGGGCCACACTTGCCTAGGTAAAGGTAAAACACCATGGACTGTGGCTTTCTTCTTATTTTAAAATGTAGGTTTTATTTTATTCAGCTCTGGTGAGGTCAGCAGATCAGGAGAAGACTGCCATTGAAAAGACAGTTTGTACTCACCATTCCCAAGAGGAGGGGACATGCCATCCCATGCCAGGGGTGGTGAGGGGGCACACAAGGAAACTAAATTAGAGTCAGTCAGGAAGTAGAGGGAGTGAAGGGAAAACATGCACAAGAGCCTTTATTGTGGTTTCCATGGGAAGGAATGGTTGAGGCGGGGTAAGCAGGGTTAGAGTTGGCTAGTTTGAATAATTTCAACAGGCTCTGGAGCATGAAGACTGTCCCCAGTTGTTTGGTACCTGGCCTTTGGGTGATTAGGACTGGGAAAAAGTGGCCCTGAATATGAGATCCTGATATAGGTGGTAGTGGGGGTGTGGACTCTGGATTGATTGGTTTGCATATGAAAATCACACAGGAGAGCCCTTTACTGTTTCTAGGCATTGGCCAGCCCTGAAAGGGAAAGTCTCTTCAGGATCAGCAAGACCACATAGGTCAAAGCATCATGATAACAGAAAATATACAAAGTGGTTAATACAGTTATGTCCTTGATAATGTAAGAAATCGGTGTCCTTCAGGAATTTACAGAAACTCTAATATTTCTAATACGTATACATACGCACACATGGTAGTCCAGTGGTTAAGACTGTGTTCCCAGTGCAGGGGGCCTTGGTTCAACTCCTGGTCAGGAAACTAGAGCCCACATGCTGCAACTAAGACCCAGCGCACACACATACACCACACCACTGCAAAGCATGTAGTATTTCAGCCTGTGGGTGTTAGGTCGCAGAGGGCTTGTACATGAAGGCATCTTTTCACCTGCTTGCTTAGCACCAGGGATGAAGCTTTCTTATGCCTGGAGGGGACTGATGGTCTTTTCCACATTATCCACATGACTGCTTTCATAGAAGCTTTTCTTTTTTTTTAATTTTTCCTTCTTCATTAACTTGATTTTATTTATTTTTTCATTTCACATATGATATTTTGCATGTTTCAATGCCATTCTTCATAGAAGCTTTTCATAGTAATGTTTTCAACGTCATTCTTTCATTTATTAACACCATTTAAAATGCACCCCTTTTTCTTCCTATATTCAAGACCTTAGGAAAGAAGGTGTGTCTTCACACAAGACACTAGTACAGCAGCTGATGTCTCTTGTGAATTGGAACTTGTATGATGGGCCCTGTCAAATTGTTTTAACTCTCAGAATATTAACACCCTCATGTGGAGATAGAGATACATACTTGGAGTTGCTGTCCAGGGTTTTATACCCGAGAACCAAAGAAGCTCTTCCTGACTTTTCATATTGCCTGTTTGGAGACCACCTCCCTAGAAGAACAAATGATTTTGGTCTACTTTTCCTGCCCTTGTATCTAATAACTCTGACGATGGTCCTTTATAGGATACTGCTCAGGTTTACTTATTAGGTCATGTTTGCAGGAATATTAGAATTTTGCAGAGGAGTAACATGTTGACCTGGTAGTGGAAATGGGGAATTCAGTTTCTCTCCTCCCCTGAACACCCCACATCTCTCCTCCTCTGAACACCCCATATCTTGAACGTGTATTATCTTTATCATAGTAAAGTACTTTGTAACCATCCCTGCTGTTTTTCTCATAATGTATTAAGTTAGCTAAATGAATGAACTCTACTTTCCAGCTTGTCCCTGAACTTACATATTTTGGATTGTGATTTTCAAACTCTAGGATCATCTTTTAATGATAACAACCATCCAGAACTAAATTGTTTAACATATTTTCCTTAGAGACTAAAGTGGAATTGATAGCCTCTGTAACAACAATTTTGTACCTTTCATAAATATGTATGTGTGTGTGTGTGTGTTATTCTCTCATTCAAGGCTTATTACTCTTTGCTAATATGCTGTTGCTTGGGATTAGTTAATTAAACATGACTTAAAAGTTTGCATTATACTTAAACTAGTGACAAAAATTGCTTAACGTGATTCCTTGGTTATATGCTGCTTTTGGAATGGCAAGAAAGCAGAGTCAAGAAAATACATTCACTCTGTTAAATCTTTATTTATTTTCTAAGGAGTGAGAGAGCATTTTTATCCAAGTGGTGAGAACCTCCTGGAGTTGATTGACTTAAATTAGCTTGATTGCTTTTTATCAATCGCAGCTGCACTGTTTAGCATAAAAATGCAAAACATCTAAAAAGCATTTGCCTTGCAGCATCCTCGAAAGATGTTTTTAGTTAGTTTTAAGATGTTTCAAATTTTTATTCTGCACAGATTCTCTGAGAATGTATCCAGAACATATCTAGTTACAGAGAATTAGTACAGATATTGTAAACTTTGAGAAAATGAATTAAAGAAAATATGCTGTTTTATGAATTACATATTTAGAATTTGGGCTTTTTAGCTTTTAAATGTCTCTCGTAAGTTAAACAGTTCAGCAATATTTGTTGCAGTGGCCGAGCCAAGCAAACCGCTGCTAAACATTAAAAAACAGTCTTTGGAACTTTTCACATAATGAGCCATTTGGCCTTTCTTGTGGAGCTGTGACATGGTTCAGTGGAAGCTAGCTGTTGTAAAGTTAGGTAAAACCAGCTTTGTCTTGAAATCCTATGAATGAATTTCAGACCATCATCTTCATTTTCTCCCTAACTTAGTTTAATGATGGGCATGGCTGACTTACTGAATGTCTTCTTGTGTGGGTGTTGCTGGGAGTGGTCTGCTCTGGAACCCATTCCATTCTGTTTCTGAATCAACTGCTGTTTGGTTTTTTTTAATATCCCCCTATTTGATAGATTTTTGTTCTTTGGTGTTTTGGACATAATCAACATCAAAATAGAAGAAGATGCACTCTCAGATTTGATGAGAGAGATGATGAGGGAGGGAGAAAGAGGAGAGGGAAAGGGAGAGAGGAAGACAAGCTAGTTTCTTGTCACATTTTTGTCAAAAATTACCTACAGGTCTTGATTGATAGAGAACGAATCTCTTTCAGACACTAGGACTTGAGTTCATAGAACAGAGCTTCATGGACACACCAGGGGCATGTTCTTTAAGCATGAGCTCGGGGTTGCAATTCATGCATAAAAAACAGATTTTCTCTTTACATGTATTTTTTGAGTGAAGTACCATCGTTTCTTTGCTGGACATTACAGAAGTCCTGTGTGTGAGAAGGGCATGAGTCTACCATCACTTGGCCAATTTTTCTCCTTTTAAAGTGTGTGCAGGGTCACCCTCTTGAGTTTGTAATGTTCTTGGCCATATGCCCTCAATTGGAGAGAGAATTGGAGTCCTGGAGTCCTTGAGTCCTTGTCAGGAAGTGTAGGCCTCCCCACCTTTGTGGAAGCAACTGCTGGGTCAGTTCAGTTCAGTCGCTCAGTCTTGTTCGACTCTTTGGGACCCCATGAATCGCAGCACGCCAGGCCTCCCTGTCCATCACCAACTCCCGGAGTTCACTCAGACTCACGTCCATCGAGTCAGTGATGCCATCTAGCCATCTCATCCTCTGTCGTCCCCTTCTCCTCCTGCCCCCAATCCCTCCCAGCATCAGAGTCTTTTCCAATGAGTCAGCTCTTCGCATGAGGTGGCCAAAGTATTGGAGTTTTAGCTTT
Source organism: Neotragus pygmaeus (assembly GCA_006410875.1). Classification (NCBI taxonomy): domain Eukaryota; kingdom Metazoa; phylum Chordata; class Mammalia; order Artiodactyla; family Bovidae; genus Neotragus; species Neotragus pygmaeus. Next base: position 410,223 of record SJYV01045160.1, read on the forward strand.
AGCATCATTCCTTCCAAAGAAATCCCAGGGCTGATTTCCTTCAGAATGGACTGGTTGGATCTCCTTGCAGTCCAAGGTACTCTCAAGAGTCTTTTCCAACACCACAGTTCAAAAGCATCAGTTCTTCAGCACTCAGCTTTCTTCACAGTCCAACTCTCACATCCATACATGACCACAGGAAAAACCATAGCCTTGACTAGACAGGCCTTTTTTGCTGCTGGATATTGATCCATTTATCAATCAAAAGAGGCACAGGAATTCCATAAGAACAGGTGAGGCCCCTAGTAAGAGTAGATGTGTGTCCTAGACTCCAGAGGTGACCTTTTAGATATGAGATTAATGAGTTCAAAGGCTTTTTCCATAGCTTTTCATTCTGGATAAATCTGTTTTATCCATGTAGATTTGTGGAATCAAATAAGCCATATCATTCTGGGGAAATTTTTGAAAAATTCTTAGCTGTTTCAATACTGCCTACAGGATAATTTCCAAAAATCCTTCTTCCCCTCAGTTTTAATGTATTATTAGTATGTTTAATGATATTATTGGTGTTTAAATTGTTCACAATTTTTGCATTATGATAGATTAAAAAATTGCTCCTGTCTGATCTTTGTTATGGTCTTCACATTATGTATCGTATATTTGCTTTTATAATATATCTAAAATTTAGGGTTTTAAGTTTTTAAATATAACATAGTGTTATTAAAAGTGTGTCTCTGTGTTTATAAGTCTCCTGATTTTTTACTGTTAATGGCATTGTGTGCTCTGATTTACCCAGGCATGCTTTACTTTTGGTCACTGCAGTTATGGCTAAAAATTTTCACTGGTTATATATACTATTTCAGTGAGAATGTCTCTTAATATTAAAATGTCTAGCATAGCATTATTATCCTTTGTTTTGACTTTAATTATTAAATAGGATTAAAAGGGTTTACTGGGTGTATTTTCTCTGTGAATCTCACTTACATGGTGGATTCTTACTCAGTATACTCATACATTAATGATATTTACTCTGTCTTGATACTAATATTTATTTATTCCATTTTTTAATTTGCCCTTTAAATTTTGGTTTTGTGAGTTTTCATCAGGTTTTTGGCTATAAATGTAGTTGAATCTGTCAACCATTTTTGCCCTCGCTTCTTTGGTTCTCCAAAGATTCATTTATTTAAATGGTCTTTCTTCATTGTTCAGTCTTGATTCAATCTTCATCTTATCTCCCATATGTAATTGGTGTTTTGCAGGGGATCCCTCTCTCATCTCAGTTTGTTTGTAGTATATCTTTCACTGGGCTCCCTTGCTTTGTGTTCTAGATAGGAAGGGAGATTGCTGCCCTAAATCCAAAATTGATTTTTGAAAATAATCTTTGATATGCTTACCTGACTTTTCCCCCACTTTATTATTAGTACCATTTTCTCTGTTTTATCATCTATGGAGTACACTCAGTCTTCAAATTATTATTGTTGTTCAGTCAGTAAGTCACATCCTGCTCTTTGTGACATCATGAACTACAGCATGCCAGGCTTCCCTGCCGTCACTATCTTCAAGTTTGCTCAAACTTATGTTCATTGAGTCAGTGATGCTATCTAACCATCTGATCCTCTGCTGCCCACTTCTCCTCCTGCCTTCAATCTTTCCCAACATCAGGGTCTTTTCTGATGAGCTGCCTCTTCATATCAGGTGGTCAAATTATTGGAGCTTTAGGTTCAGCATATTCAGGCTGAATTTCCTTTAGAATTGACTTCTTTGATCTCCTTGCTGACCAAAGGACTCTCAAGAGTCTTCTCTAGCACCACAGTTCAAAAGCATTAATTCTTTGGCACTCAACATGGTTCAGCTCTCATATCTGTACATGACTGCTGGAAAAACCCTTAGCTTTGACTATCTGGATCTTTGTTGCCAAAGTGATTTCTCTGCTTTTTAATATGATGTCTAGGTTTCTCATAGCTTTTCTCCCAAGAAGCAAGTGTCTTTTAATTTCATGGCTGCAGTGATTTTGGAGCCTAAGAAAACAAAATGTGTCTCTGTTTCCACTGTGAAGAAAGCTGAGCACTGAAAAATTGATGCTTTTGAACTGTGGTGTTGGAGAAGACTCTTGAGAGTCCCTTAAACTGCAAGGAGATCCAACCAGTCCATTCTGAAGGAGATCAGCCCTGGGATTTCTTTGGAAGGAATGATGCTGAAGCTGAAATTCCAATACTTTGGCCACCTCATGCAAAGAGTTGACTCATTGGAAAAGACTCTGTTGCTGGGAGGGATTGGGGGCAGGAGGAGAAGGGGACGACAGAGGATGAGATGGCTAGATGGCATCACGGACTCGATGGACGTGAGTCTGAGTGAACTCTGGGAGTTGGTGATGGACAGGGAGGCCTGGCGTGCTGCGATTCATGGGGTCGCAAAGAGTTGGACACGACTGAGCGACTGAACTGACTGATTGACTGTTTCCACTTATTGGCCCACCTATTTGCCATGAGTAATAGAACTGGATGCCATGATCTTCATTTTTTGAATGTTGAGTTTTAAGCCAGTTTTTTCACTCTCCTCTTTCACCTTCAACAGGAGGCTTTTTAGTTCCTCTGTACTTTCAGCCATTAGGGTAATGTCATATGCATATATGAGATTGTTGACATTTCTGTCAGCAATTTTGATTCCAGCTTGTGATTCATCCAGCCTGGCATTTCACATGATGTACCCTGCATAGAAGTTAAATAATCAGGGTGACAATATATAGACTTGATATACTCCTTTCCTGATTTGGAACCAGTCTGTTGTCCCATGTCCAGTTCTAACTGTTGCTTCTTTACCTGCATACAGGTTTCTCAGGAGACAGGTAAGGTGGTCTGGTATTCTGTTTAAGAATTTTCCACATTTGGAAGTTCTCAGTGCACATACTGTTGAAGTCTAGCTTGAAGGCTTTTGAGCATTACCTTGCTAGCATGTGAAATGTGCACAGTGGTACAGTAGTTGGAACATTCCTTTCATTGCCCTTCTTTGGGATTAAAATGAAAACTGACCTTTTCCAGTCCTGTGACCACTACTGAGTTTTTCGTATTTGCTGGCATATTGAGTCCAGCCCTTTCATAGCATCATCTTTGAGGATTTGAATAGCTCAGCTGAAATTCTATCACCTGTGGTAGCTTTGTTCATAGTAACACTTCCTAAGGCCCACCTGACTTCACACTCCAGGATGTCTGGCTCTAGGTGATTTCCCGGAGTTCACTCAAACTCACGTCCATTGAGCCGGTGATGCCATCCAGCCATCTCATCCTCTGTCATCCCCTTCTCCTCCTGCCCGCAATCCCTCCCAGCATCAGGGTTTCTTCCAGTGAGTCAACTCTTTGCATGAGGTGGCCAAAGTACTGGAGTTTTAGCTTCAGCATCATTCCTTGTGAAGAACACCCAGGACTGATCTCCTTCAGAATGGACTGGTTGGATCTCCTTGCAGTCCAAGGAACTCTCAAGAGTCTTCTCCAACACCACAGTTCAAAAGTATCAATTCTTTGGCATTCAGCTTTCTTCACAGTCCAACTCTCACATCCATACATGACTACTGGAAAAACCATAGCCTTGACTAGGTGGACCTTTGTGGACAAAATAATGTCTCTGCTTTTTAATATGCTGTGTAGGTTTGTCATAACTTTCCTTCCAAGGAGTAAGCATCTTTTAATTTCATGGCTGCAGTCACCATCTGCAGTGATTTTGGAGCCCCCAAAATAAAGTGTGACACTGTTTCCACTGTTCCCCATCTATTTCCCATGAAGTGATGGGACCGGATGCCATGATCTTCGTTTTCTGAATGTTGAGCTTTAAGCCAACTTTTTCACTCTCCTCTTTCACTTTCATCAAGAGGG
>SJYV01045160.1:417891-440910 GCA_006410875.1 Neotragus pygmaeus
GTCATAACTTTCCTTCCAAGGAGTAAGCATCTTTTAATTTCATGGCTGCAGTCACCATCTGCAGTGATTTTGGAGCCCCCAAAATAAAGTGTGACACTGTTTCCACTGTTCCCCATCTATTTCCCATGAAGTGATGGGACCGGATGCCATGATCTTCGTTTTCTGAATGTTGAGCTTTAAGCCAACTTTTTCACTCTCCTCTTTCACTTTCATCAAGAGGGTTTTTAGTGCCTCTTCACTTTCTGCCATAAGGGTGGTGTCATCTGCATATCTGAAGTTATTGATATTTCTCCCAGCAATCTTGATTCCAGCTTGTGCTTCTTCCAGCCCAGCATTTCTCATGATGTACTCTGCATATAAGTTAAATAAGCAGGTTGACAATACATAGACTTGATATATTCCTTTTTGTATTTCAAACCAGTCTGTTGTTCCATGTATGTAAAATTGTTAATAAGCTGTCTCTGGTATTGTTTTAAATAAGATGGTCTTAACATCCTCCTTATTCTTTAACTCCACAATGTTTAGCAGAAGCTGGAAACCCACCTGTCAACCCAGTCCACAGATTTAGTTTAATGGACTCAGTGTTCTTTATTTGATACATTTTTTTCCTAAAGAAAAATTTTAAAGGTGCTCAAAATGAAAGAAAATCAGGATTGTCACGTAATAATATAGGTTGTGGTTAAGAAAGGTGAACCTACATAGCATGGCTGGGCCTTCCTCCCTCTTAGCAGCCTTGCTTGTGGGCTGAGACACTGGCTGCCCCTCGGGATGAGATGTGTTTCCCCAGTTTGCCAAGTCCCCATCCAGCTAGAGTTGCTCTTTGGTGTCATTTGCCTAACCTCCTTGGCATTTAATTTGTGACTCTGGTCAGCTTTGTAAGTGAAATTAAGGAGGGAAAGGTTAGCTAGTAAACGTTTGAATAAACTATGAATGTAAGGACATCCAGGTGACAAGGATCTGGCAACAATTGCTATTGAAACTAACTGCCCCCTTTTCCCGGAGAAGGCAGTGGCACCCCACTCCAGTACTCTTGCCTGGAGAATCCCATGGACAGAGGAGCCTGGTGGGCTGCAGTCCAGGGGGTCGCTAAGAGTCAGACACGACTGAAGCGACTTCACTCTCAATTTTCACGTTCATGCATTGGAGAAGGAAATGGCAATCCACTCCATGTTCTTGCCTGGAGAATCCCAGGGACCGGGAAGCCTGGTAGGCTGCCGTCTAAGGGGTCACACAGAGTTGGACACGACTGAAGTTACTTAGCAGCAGCAGGAGCCCCCTTTTCCTGGATTTCAAGTTTAATTCCTAAAGGAAGCCCTATCAAAATGCATTTCTTGTGCTTTCAACATCAAAACAGATTGTAAAGGATAAGGGGAACCTGTGATGTTTTTGAGCCATATCATATATAGCATATTTCCATCAGCTTGGAAAGTCTAAGCACAAACATCTTGATTCTCTCCTTCGAAGCTCAGAGCAACCCAGTTTCCTCTTGCTGAGTGGAGCATTTCCAACTTAGCAATTTTGTTTGTTTGTTTTTTTGTCTCTAATGAATGACTCTCTCCCCTACATTATTAGGACACTGAAACTATAATGGCTTCTTCGGGCACTGATGTGGGAAGCAGAAAAACAGAGTTGTTGACTTCTGTTTGTCACCTACTTCTCCAGGTCCCTGTGTTGTAGCCTACTCTGATAGGCAGATAAGGCTCAGTTCTGACTTCTAGTGGATGTGGGGTCATGGCTCAAGTCCTTCACTTACCTGAGGCTCACTTTTCTTCTCTGAAAACAGGAGGAATGATGCTTTCTTCTTCATCATCATACCCTTAGGCTCGTGAGTAGTACCTCAGGTATTTAATAATTAGCCGTACGTTTGTTTTTATTACAGTGTTGTTGACTCAGAGAGGGACTGGTGTGAGCCCATGAAAAATCTGCTGGGAATACATGTATATGAATAATGTAAACTCTTTGAATGAGAACAGTTGCTTTCTTTTGTGAAATTAACTATATTCTTATTGTCCAATGTTTTAATGCTCTTATTTTCATTGGTGATAAAAACTTGCTCTTGTGTTTGTTTTCCTGAGGTATGAAAAAGATTTTCTGAAGGTGTAGGCCAGAGGCCTCCATGTCCACAGCTTGAAGAGTACAGGTTCTGCCCACTTATCTCTGATCACAGCAGAGTGTGGCTGCTTTTCAGAGCAGGCATCATCCTATCCAATGAAATGAATCTTTTTTTTTTTTTTTTCATAGTCTTTACTGAGATTAGAAACTGGGAGGGAGGTGGGAGGGGGGTTCAGGATGGGAAACATGTGTACACCCATGGTGGATTCATGTTCATGTATGGCAAAATCAATATGATATTGTAAAGTAATTAGCCTCCAATTAAATAAATTTATATTAAAAAAATTTTTTTAAGCATATAAGAAGGGAAAAAAATTTAAAGCAAAGTTTCATTCATCTTTGCCTGGAAAATAACTTTGCATTCAGAACTGTACCAAGAAGAGAAAAATAGAGGAGGATATTTTTCCTCCATAATTTGATTTACCCCCAAAATATTTGTGTTGAGGACTATTGTCAAAGGTAAGAGAACGAGTTTTTAGGTTCCATTCCTTATAATTCCATTTTCTTTATACTTTTTATAGCATGTGCAGTCATGAAATAACCAAGACATTATTTTTATTGCCTTCTTTACCATGATTCAGGCATAAATATATTGCAATTTAATAGTGTTAATAAAAGTGACTTGTGATGATCGGGAATATATAGAAAGGAATGGCATGAAAGTACATTTTAACCCTGGTCTTCTGAGTGAAAATATTTCAGAAAATGTCTTCTTTTCAAGTTCTTGGCAATTCTTAACAAAATTTGTCAAGACAAAATTTAGCATTTGAAAAATGTAAATTTTGTAGGCTATTTTGGTCCTTTATTAAAACGATACTTAGGATTGTTAGCAATCAAAATGAAAAAAAAAAAAAGAAATCTGCTTCCAGTGGTACTATTCTAACCTACTTTTAGTAAATGGCTGTTTTATCAATTGTAAATTTAAGTCATAATGCATTATGTGCAGCCATGTAAGCTTCTAAGGCAATCTTCTAAGTGTTACATTTTTAAGACCTCCCACTGTGCCCTGGAGTTAGGTGCTTAGTAGGTACTTGCTCAGTGGTCCAGAGGGCATTTGTTCAGGCACATATGTTCCACTGAAGGTGTTGGGTTCTGGGTCGGAAAGAGGAAAACACTCAGACTATGAGCTTAGCTATAAATACGTTTGGGGAGTTTGCCGAATATAGAATATAATATTAAACTTGCATTTGAAAAAGAACATATTCTACTGCAGTATTTTCCACAGTACGTTCCCTAGCATATTAATAGGATGTTATAAAAAAGAGAGTGTTGGAGTTAAATAAGCTTGAGAAATGCTTATTAACCAAAGTTAAAGTGGACTTCACAGAGCATTTAGCAAATTCTAGGAAGAGTATTTCCCAAATTAATTTTACCTTGGAACATTTTTCCCACCTCACTCCCAGTCTTTTATTTCCCCAACACGAATACTTGTAGAACTGGTTTTCTCTGGAAATGTTTTTGGGAATGCTAGGATTATGCATAGTACCACAAAATCAGTGGCTTAAAACCATAAAAATTTATTGTCTGACAGTTCTGGAGGCCACTTATCCAAAATCAAGGTGCTGGCAAGGCTGTACCCCCTCCAGATGGGGGAGAATCCTCTCTTGTCTTTTCTAGCTTTTAGTGCTCCAAGCATTCCTTCACTTGGCTTGAAGATACTCCAGTTTCTGCCTTTATTTTCACATGGCCTTCTCCTCTTCTGTCTGTGTCTTCTGATATATGTGTCTTTTATTAGGACCTTTGTCATTGGATTTAAAGTCCACCCAGATGGTTCAGGATAATGTCATCTTAAGATCCATAGTTATATATGAAAAGAACCTTTTTCCAAATAAGATCACATTCATAGGTTCTAAAACATGAATATAACATTTTGGGTGGCACCAATCAACCTACTGTGGATACTAAGAAGGTTTTTCAAAACTGGAGGATACTTAAGAAAGGCCTAATTCAAAGATGGAAAGCCAGCTGTGTCCATAAGTGTGAAGATTCAGGGTTGAGTGTTCAAGATGCAGAAATCCAATATTGACATACAATTCTTGTGCCTTGCAGGCATCCCCTTTTTATCCTGCCAGTCTTCTCACCAGTTCTGGATCCTTGAAGCTACTTCAGATCAACTGGAGTGGGCATGTGAAGCAAAGAGGATCTCTGAGATGATAAACAGAGCAGAACTTTGAGAGGCATGAACAGACAGTCTCATTGAATGAATTCCTTAGCTTCTTACAGAACTCTAATTTGATGGACCCAGGGCACAAACATATTATTATGTCCAGGAAAACATCTATTACACATGGGGACTGCTTTGGGGGTAGGATGGAGGTTTTGTGCAAGTTTCTGGTCCTTTATGTACGTCTCCACAAGATTAAAAGTGCCTGGTGAGAAGAAACTCAACAGGGAAGAACTGCTGTCTTGTATTCCACTTCTGAGACTTCTCTGGTGGCTCAGTGGTAAAGAATCCACATATCAATGCAAGAGATGCAGGTTTGATCCCTGGGTTGGGAAGAGTCCTTGGAGGAGGAAATGGCAACCCACTCCAGTATTGTTGTTGTTTTTCAGTTGCTAAGTCATGTCTGATTCTTTGCAACCCCGTGGACTGGAGCATACCAGACTTCCCTGTCCTTCACTAGCTCCCTGAATTTGCTCAAACTCATGTCCCTTGAGTTGGTGATGCCATCCAACTGTCTCATCCTCTGTGATTCCCTTCTCCCCCTGCCCTCAATTTTTCCTAGCATCAGGGTCTTTTCCAATGAGTCAGGTGGCCAAAGTATTGGTGCTCCAGCTTCAGCATCAGTCCTTCCAATGAATATTCAGGCTTAATTTCCTTTAGGATTGAGTGGTGTTATCTCCTTGCAGTCCAGTGGTCTCTCAAGAGTCTTTGCCAGCACTACTTTGAAAGCATCAATTCTTTAATGCCAAGTCTACTTTATGTTCCAACTCTCGCATCCATACATGACTACTGGAGAAACTGTACTCCAGTATTCTTACCTGGGAAATCCCATGGAGGATTTCAGAGGAGCCTGGCAGGCTCACAAAGCATTAGATATAACTTAGCGAGCATCAGACACAGCAGGAGTACTCCACTTCTAAATCTATAGAAGAAATTGGGACCGTTCTGATTAATGGTGACAACGTGTAAAAGACACAAATTCTGCTTTCTACATGGATATAAGTGAATCTGGCAATATGTCCTGGCAACATCCTTGCTCATCTAGGCTTTTGTGTAAACTTGCTTATATTTGAAATGCAGTGGCATGGCAAGCTCACATGGTGCATTTGGTTTCTCCATCATCAGGAGCTTGTAGTTGCTAGACATATTTTTCCTCCTCTGGCTCAGACAGTACTTCCTTTTAGATTACTGCTCTTATTTCTGGGCATTTCTTGTGTTTCAGCTAGATAGNAGTCTCATTGAATGAATTCCTTAGCTTCTTACAGAACTCTAATTTGATGGACCCAGGGCACAAACATATTATTATGTCCAGGAAAACATCTATTACACATGGGGACTGCTTTGGGGGTAGGATGGAGGTTTTGTGCAAGTTTCTGGTCCTTTATGTACGTCTCCACAAGATTAAAAGTGCCTGGTGAGAAGAAACTCAACAGGGAAGAACTGCTGTCTTGTATTCCACTTCTGAGACTTCTCTGGTGGCTCAGTGGTAAAGAATCCACATATCAATGCAAGAGATGCAGGTTTGATCCCTGGGTTGGGAAGAGTCCTTGGAGGAGGAAATGGCAACCCACTCCAGTATTGTTGTTGTTTTTCAGTTGCTAAGTCATGTCTGATTCTTTGCAACCCCGTGGACTGGAGCATACCAGACTTCCCTGTCCTTCACTAGCTCCCTGAATTTGCTCAAACTCATGTCCCTTGAGTTGGTGATGCCATCCAACTGTCTCATCCTCTGTGATTCCCTTCTCCCCCTGCCCTCAATTTTTCCTAGCATCAGGGTCTTTTCCAATGAGTCAGGTGGCCAAAGTATTGGTGCTCCAGCTTCAGCATCAGTCCTTCCAATGAATATTCAGGCTTAATTTCCTTTAGGATTGAGTGGTGTTATCTCCTTGCAGTCCAGTGGTCTCTCAAGAGTCTTTGCCAGCACTACTTTGAAAGCATCAATTCTTTAATGCCAAGTCTACTTTATGTTCCAACTCTCGCATCCATACATGACTACTGGAGAAACTGTACTCCAGTATTCTTACCTGGGAAATCCCATGGAGGATTTCAGAGGAGCCTGGCAGGCTCACAAAGCATTAGATATAACTTAGCGAGCATCAGACACAGCAGGAGTACTCCACTTCTAAATCTATAGAAGAAATTGGGACCGTTCTGATTAATGGTGACAACGTGTAAAAGACACAAATTCTGCTTTCTACATGGATATAAGTGAATCTGGCAATATGTCCTGGCAACATCCTTGCTCATCTAGGCTTTTGTGTAAACTTGCTTATATTTGAAATGCAGTGGCATGGCAAGCTCACATGGTGCATTTGGTTTCTCCATCATCAGGAGCTTGTAGTTGCTAGACATATTTTTCCTCCTCTGGCTCAGACAGTACTTCCTTTTAGATTACTGCTCTTATTTCTGGGCATTTCTTGTGTTTCAGCTAGATAGGATACTGTCAGCACATTTCTCCCCTCTCTGTATAACTGGTAATTGTGAAAGGTAGGGCTGTGATTTTTAGTTATTTTCTATCCAGGACCCTTTTATTTGCAAGACTAAAAGTCATGCAGAGTGCTGTCTTTCCCCTCCTTCTTACATTACGCTGAAAATACTGTTTAAATGAGTAAATGGCTAGTGACTAGATTTGCTTATAGGATATCAGGCTACTCAAAAATAATAGTCTCTTAGTTTGTGGGTGGTTTGATGGGTTCCAGTGTTACAGAATATGAACTGACAAAATGGAATCATAAAATCTCAGACTGTCAGAGTTGGAACTGGATCAGTGAGTTCAATTTCCTCATTTTAAGGATGTGAAAATGGTGGGAACCTCCCAGTCATCAATTGTTACTCTGAGCAGCTTACTAATGATTTCCCTTATAAAATTGTAGGACTCTAAACAAAGAAACCACTGCTGGAAGAATAATGCAGGATAATATTGACTTATTGTGCACATGGTAAATTGATACACACACACAAGAAAATTTCCATACCAAAATGTTCCCCACCATAATAGTGCTGTGATCACGGTAGATATTTTCAGGAGCAATGATGGCGAACCCAGAAAGAGATGGTGATTCATTTCACTTTAGAAAAAAAATGACCAAAGAATGTGTGTAGCATTACTTTAATTTTTTAAACATCATGGTGTCGTTTGCTTAATAGGTTTTCATAATGATCTTGCTTCTCGCTTAATTGGTTTTTATAATGATCATCTTCTTCATTCCTGGAACTCAGTTTATTTCCAGCTCCAAGTTCTTTAGTAACAAAATGCTTCCAAGTTGGAAGAGTCTATAACAAGTCCCAACAGAGAAACAATTGCTCGCTCTGGCCAAGGTAAATTTGCACAGAGTTTGGTATTACCACCCATTTCACAATCATTTATGTTCTACCTAAAAGTCAATGATGTGAAGCCTCAAATTGGCTTAAAAATGAATGTGTCCCTAAATTCAGCACACACACCCTTGGCGGGGGTGTGTTAAAGTGATTTTTCAGTAGTGAAACCTTCCTTTCTTATAGCTATTTTTGTGTGTAAAAGACCTATCTGAATATCTTAGAATAGGAGAAGTATTTTCACCATTTTGAAAGGCAAATCTATGAAAACTGTTTCTGCAGCAAATATTTGACTCATGTTGAAACATCATAGCATAAGAATATGTAGGTGGAGTGGTGTATACCTATATGTCACATTTTGCAGGATTTTCTCATTGATGGCATTTTGTTCAGGGTACTTTCTACATGGATAGAGATAAGAGCTATTTTTTGCTGTCATATGTTATACATTACATATACATGTATGTGATATATAAGGCATGGGGCTTCCCAGGTGGTTCAGTGGTAAAGAATCTGTCTGCCAATGCAGGAGACACTGGTTGGATTCATGGATTGGGAAAATCCCTTGGAGGAGGGAATGGCAACCCACTATACTATTCTTGCTGTAAAATTGCATGGACAGAGGAGCCTGGCAGGCTATATTCCATGGGTCGCAAAGACCCAGACACAACTTGGTGACTAAATAGCAGCAGCATATAATTTAATTTTATATTGTATATGATTATTTATTTTTTTTCAGTTGGCAAGTAGTGTCTGACTCTTTGCAACCCCATGGACTATAGCATGCCAGGCTTCCCTGTCACTCAGCATCTCCCAGAATTTGCCCAATTTCATGTCCATTGAATCGGTGATGCCATCCAACCATCTCATCCTGTCACCCTCTTCTTCTGCCTTCAGTCTTTGTCAGCACCAGAGAAAAGATATTATATAGAATTTAACATATAATGTATAAACAGATATATATGTATATATTATATATAATACATAAAATATAATAAAATATAAATCACATTGCTACCGTGTTAGCCTGGAGACCCCTCAGAGCATCTATGTTTTCACCTATCAACATACCTGCCAAAACCAGTTTATCAGAAAAGATAAAATACATATCATAATTTTAGCAGTTTTCTGCATTGTTTTTGTTTCATGCCATATTCCTCTTCACTTCTGTGATTGTCATTCATGCTATTTGAATATTTCCAGCTTTCTTCCTTATGAGCTTGATTCAGAGCAGGCCCTGTGGAGTTTGATACACATGTCCTTCAGTCTTGGCTTTGCTGCCTGTAATCTGTGTGGCTCCGGATTTTCTAAAATGGAGAGCAGTAGCCTCTGTCTCAAAAAGCAGATGGGCACATGAAACTGTCCCATGGTTGTTAGCTAATGTTGCCATCATTGTTGTTAGTAAAATTGGCTTTCAGTGTTAGCTGCTAGAACATAACATAGTACTCTAATGACTGAATTTACCAGTCATACATAGATGATGCAATGTATTTTTTTTATCATGGTGATAATTGATGTTAGTAATTGGTATTAAACAGTAGCCACTGTTCATTGATTATTTCTACTTTATTTCTTAGTGCAGATAATAAAGCCCCTTGCAAGCCATGTTTTGATTAGTCCTTGAGACACTGGTACTACAGTACTATTATCTTCATTTTATGGATGAAGAAACTGAAGTTTTGAGAGATTGTATCTTTCTCTAGGTCCTGGTGAGTAAGTGGAAGGTTAAGATTTGAACTTGACAAATCTAGCTCCAGGGCCCTTGTAGCTATTAATTACTCTTTCTTGCCTTCCAACAATGTATTTGCCTTAGCTTACAAGTGGAGTTTGCTAATGTGTTAAATGCTTGTTTTTATCACTTACGTGACGGAGCGTATAGTAGGTGTTTAAGAAACTCTTATTTGCTTATGAACCTTTGCAGAAAAATTTTGTGCACACACAAGCAAATGATCTTTTTCTTACTCCCAACTGAAAACACAGTATATATACTGGAACACACATAGCATTTTGCTTTTGGCTTCCAGAAAAATTTGCTGCAATTTACCTTTGTCTGTTTTCATGAAAACATTTTAATCTGTATTTAGTCTTATTCATCTCTCTTTTCCTTTATGGTATATAAGCTTTGTCTCTTGCCTAGAAAGAATTTCCGTACTTCAAAAATTAAAAAAAAAAGAATGGCCCCAATATTTTCTTATAGAACTCTTCATTAGAAATTTGTTTTTGTCATGAGAAATTAGGTAAGGATTTACCTTTACTGGGCTTCCCTGGTAGCTCAGATGATAAAGAGTCTGCCTGCAGTGTGGGAGACCTGGATTTGATCCTTGGGTCAGAAAGATCCCCTGGAGAAGGAAATGGCAACCCACTCTAGTATTCTTGCCTGAAAAATGCCATGGACGGAGGAGCCTGGCAGGCTACAATCCATGGGGTCACAGAGAGTTGGACACGACAGGGACTAACACCCCGTGCTATACAATAGGTTACCTTTACTATTATTTTTCTGAATGATTTGTCAGTTTTTAGCCATTATTCACTGAGAAATTTAGTTTTTTCTACTGAATATAGTGCCACTCTTACTGTATATTAAATTTCTCTATGTAAATCTATTTTGGATTGCCTCTTTTTCTTCCTACATCAATACCAAACTGTTTTAATTATTGAAGCTTTAAAATATGTTTTAGTGTCTGGATCTCAGACCTCCTGACATCATGTAAGTTTGGAATAGGTGATGACTTTAGAGGCCATTGAGCGAAGTTTTGTTGGTTTAAAAAGCAAGTAGATGAGTCCCTAAAAAGTACCTGACTTTCTTGAAGATTGCATCCTCAGGTATTGGCAGAGCCAGATGTGAATTTGGGATGGAGGCTGGAGTGGATCTTGAACCAGAATTTGGGGTTTTAACATAGTCTAACCACATTAGCCCTGAAAGCCCTCTGAGCTTCAGTATTGTTACTTGCAAATAATACCTATGTCTTAGGTGGCCCTGAGGAATGCATGAGACACCCTGTTGCATCACCAAACACACTGCTGTCCACAGAGGATATCTCAAATGTATCTAGTTGACTCCAAGCCAAGGCCTTCTGAATCTAATTCTTTGGTGTGTCCCCATTTTATCACACCCAGCCATTTCATATCCATGGCATGCCTTAAAATTTTGGTTGCTAAAAGATACTGGAGAATAATCTTTCATAAAATTTTCTGGAGGATATTGTTCTTAGAAAAACATGAGTTCTGTTTTTAAATAGATGTGAGCAAAGGTGACTTAAGTAAGATCTTGGCTGTGGGATTTTAGAACCTTTAGTATGATAATGTCTACCATAAATCAAGGGAGTGAGCTGCATTTTCCAAGTTGGCTTGGTCATAGAGCTAACCTCCACTCCCCCAATTAATTTTTGCACAACACCCAGGAGTGTTTCAAAGAAAAAATACTGTTTACTTTAGAGCAGTATGTCTCTCTTAGGAAGAAATTCCTTTTAAAGAAAAAAAATAAAAAGAACATTATAGCACCCAGTATTGTTTTGTAATAATTATTACTTATGTTACTTAATTAGGTACAAAGATAAGACTAGGCATGCTTATAGCTCTTACAGAACTATGAAACCAAATCAGAATTACACACTAAATGAAAATACAACGTCAAAGCCTATAAACTTTAAATGAATGATATTAACTTTATATAAAAAGGATTGTGTTTGCTGGATGTAAATTTATATTTGACCTGAGTATGGTGCCAGCTGCTATAGCTCAGATGCAGCTCAGAAGTCTGCACAGTGCTGTGCTGTGTATTAACCTAGTTTCCTCACTGGTTGCTATTTCTGTAGTGCTGATAGACCCCTTGCTTTCCTGTTCACCATCATGTCCTATGGCCAAGATTTGGAGGGAATATATAAGAGAAATAAGATATATTTCTTTTGTGTTTTTTCCATTTCATTCCCAAAGAACTGAAGTGCAAATACAAAGGCAAATATTTAGATCTTTTAACAATCCTTGATTATCAGAAATTATTTGCATGATCCAGAATAAGTTCACTTTAACTTTTGAGATAATCATCAAAAAGAAAAGACAAAATAAATTCTGTAGCAAACTCATGGTCCTTGAACATAGGTCCCCATTCTTTAGGAGTATGGGCCCTGACTTTAAAATATAGTTTTAATTCTCTTTTAAGTAAATGTACTATAGTTTCTAATTTAGTAGTCATTTACAAATGTGTCATATGAATATGAATGGAGATTACTTACTTGGATTTATTGAACATAACTGACCTTGAAATCAGGAAATTATTGCTTAGCCTTCCTACTAAATTATCAATGAGATTTAAGTTCTTTGAGCCTCAGTGATAGGTTACAAAGTTCATGGCATATCTCAGTCGGACCAGTATTTAAACTTTTTATGTTAAGATGCATTTTCATGTTTAAATTTAGTGTGCTTCCTTGAAGGAATAGTACAATATGAATGATACATGGTGATTTTGCCAATGTATTTTTTTGGTAATAGTAAATGTTTTGAAGATGGGCATTTTAAATGTTAGGAGGTACTAAGATTGATAGCTTTGCAAATTGGTTTTAAGTATTTTGAATTTATAACTATCATCATGTTGCAAGATAACATTGATTTTGGAATAGCTTGCTTCCTTTTGTAGTAATTCAAAAATATTATGACAGCTATAGTTTTATAGTGAGCATAAAAACCAGTGAGGTAAGTTCAATGAGGTAAGGTTAGTGTTGGAAGTTTTATTAACAAAAACTTTAAGTATTAACACATGAGTTACAATTCCCATGTGTTTTCAGAAATTTGCTGGAACTGAACTAAACATTAAATTTTGAACTTTGGACTAGTCACTTAAAACCACCTAATTTTAGTGTAAGAAGTAGCCAAAAGCTTGAGTATGAAAACAGGCTTTATAAAGTTGGCTGGATTATTAACCCACATAAGATATGAATTCTTCCATGTAGGTGATATGAAACACTCTTGACCCAGCATTGTTTTCTTCAGGTAGGTGGCATATGGGAGTTGGGTATGATTTTTTGACGGGTGGGTAGACAAAATGCATCTTTACAACCTGAAAATCTCAACTGTGTTATTAACAAGCTGGTGACTGTAACTTAACTTTTATAAGCACAGCATGTGGTTATACAATACTAAATATACCTGAATTTTATTTTTTGAATTGAAATTATATGAGAACAGACTTCTAATTGAGGAGAAAGGTATACTGTAAATTATGAAGCAATCTATAATACAGCCATCATTGTTTCTTTTTGTACTATTTAAATAATTTAAAATGTAGATTTCCTCATCCCCGCTAGTTTAAGTTTTGGATTGGTAGATGAAAGCCAACACACAGAAATGGAATTGTCTAGTCCTTTTTTCCCTAGTCAGCATCACTCTAGTGTTCCATTCAGTTCAGTCACTCAGTTGTGTCCAACTCTTTGCAACCCCATGAATTGCAGCATGCCAGGCCTCCCTGTCCATCACCAACTCCCGGAGTTCACTCAAACTCATGTACATTGAGTTGGTAATGCCATATAGCCATCTCATCCTCTGTCATCCCCTCCCCATCTTGCCCNCCCAGAAATTGTCACTATTAACAGCTAAGAATATATCCTTTCAGATCTTTTTCTAAGTATATATAATATATATATGTATTTTCTACCAAAATGACATAACACATGTACACAATGCTTTGTAACTCTATAACTGCTTTTTCTCAATTGTCAACCTCTACTATTCCATGTTAAGAAGCTTCAATCGCAGTGAACCTAAGAGCCCACACGCCATGAGGCATAGTCAAAACACTTAAAAAAAAGTTTTCATCTCATCTAAGACCCATCCATACTTATATTTGCCTACTTTCCCCCAAAATTCCCTATAAAGCTAGTTTAGTCAAATTAAAGATTCAATCTCAGATCACACATTGCAACCTAAATCTCCTTTCATTTAGAATAGTATCCTTCTTCAGGACAAGAATATTGCTTCCTGCTGTATCCTCAATAACTCTAACAGTTCTTAGAACACAGTAGTATCTCAAATATTTGCATAACTAAATCATTTATAAAAATTTACAGGATGGGGGGGTTTTCACCCTAGAGTTTATCTCATCCACCCATCACCATTTATCTCTATTTTATAGCTAATAAAAATCAAGGCCAGAGAAATAAAGTGACTTCCCAAGGTCACCCAACAAGTACATGGCAACTGCTTTCTATGTCTGCTTATTCTACTAAACCAGGAGTTGGCAAACTTTTTCTGTGAAGGTCAGACAGTAAATATTTTAGGCTATATGGGCCAAGAAGCAAAATCAAGAATATTATGTGGGTACTTATATAACAACAGAAAAAAAATTCCATAATCTTTTATTGATGAAACCCAAAATATNTTGGCAAACTTTTTCTGTGAAGGTCAGACAGTAAATATTTTAGGCTATATGGGCCAAGAAGCAAAATCAAGAATATTATGTGGGTACTTATATAACAACAGAAAAAAAATTCCATAATCTTTTATTGATGAAACCCAAAATATAATAATAATTGATTACATGGTTTTGTAATATGGTCTACTAATGAAAAAAAATGGAATTGAAGAATTACACTTTCATTATGGTTGAGTTTGGGATTAACAGATACACACTGCTATATATCAAATAGATAAACAACAAGGACTTATTGTACAATGCAGGGAACTATATCCAATATCTTGTATGTATTCAATACCTACAATGGAAAAGAATCTGAAAACATATGTATATAACTGAATCACTTTGTTGTACACCTGAAACTAACACAATATTGTAAACCAACTATATTTCAATTTAAAAAAATTAATACTTTCCTCCATTCTCTCCCCAGCCTATGTTGGGTTTCTTCTGCTCCCCACAGCACCCCGTGCTCAACTCCTTCAGAGCATTTAACACACTGTAACTGTAATTATCTGTTTCTCTATCTGTCTCCCTGAAGGAACTATATATTAGCTCCTTACAAAGAGTGACCATGTATTATTCATTTCAGCTCCTTCATTAAAATATTAAAACAGGTATTCATTAAAGTGAAGTGAAACTAGCTAAACCAACTACCACTCAGTCCAGTCAAATTAACATCACAATGAGATACTGACAATAAGACAAAACAAGTGTTGGTGAGGATGTGGAGAAATTGGAACCTTCATACATTTACCAATGGGAATATTAAATGGCAGCCACTTTAGAAGAGTCTGGAAGTTTCTAAAGAAGTTAAACATGCAGTTACCTTATGATCCAGAAATACCACTCCTAGACCAGGGAACAAGTGAACACGGTCCTTGCCCTCTCTAGAGGAGAGACAGAAAATGAACCCAAGCTTACTCCACAGTGTGTTAAGTGTTATAACAAGGGTTTGCTAAGGGTGACATGGGAGCACCAGAGCAGAGCAGTGAAATCAAGAGAACGGAAAACATATGTCATTATATGTGTTCACAATAGGATTATTCATGATAATCAAAAAGTGGAAATAAATGTCCTTCAGCCAATAGATGGGTAACAAATGTGGTATATCCATACCATGGAATACTATTCAGCTATAAAAAGCAATGAGGTACTGATATATGTTACAACATGGATGAACCTGAAAAATATTACATTAAGTAAAAGAAGTCATTCACAAAAGACTACATATTGTATGATTCCATTCACATGAACTGTTCAGAAAAAGCAACTACAGAGACAGAAGGCAGTTTACATGGCTGCTCAGGACTGGAGGTAGGAGGAGAGATCAACTACAAATAGTCTTTTGTGAATTTAGGGGGTGGGGTGGGGTGATAAAAATGTTCTAAAACTGGACTGTGGTGACAATTACTGCAGTTTACTAAAACAAGTGTACACTCAAAATGAGTGAATTTAATGCTATGCAAAATATAAGGCTCTCATACCATTAATCTATTACATTATTTCATTTTTATCTAAATTAACTTTTGTCCTCCATGGCAAGACCTGATAAGAATTGTGGTGAATGAAACTTTGGATGCATTTTTGTCGACTGAGGCTTTGGGTTGTGCTGACAGAAACAGCAAAGTCAGTATCTCTGAATACTGCACAATGAGGTGTAGAATCCATTTCCGACTAGGTGATCCCAGTGTGTACTCTGGACAATCCTTGGCCTGTCAGTTTAAGTGTGAGTGTGCCTAGGCCCCTACTCCAAGCAATAAACTGTAGTCAGGTAACAAGTTCATTTCTTGCAACTCTCAAGCCCTGTTCATAAATGGTGAGTTGTTCTATTCTAGCATATCTGTTTGGAGAAGGCAATGGCACCCCACTCCAGTACTCTTGCCTGGAAAATCCTATGGATGGAGGAGCCTGGTAGGCTGCAGTCCACGAGGTCGCTAAGAGTCGGATACGACTGAGCGACTTCACTTTCACTTTTCACTTTCATGCATTGGAGAAGGAAATGGCAACCCACTCCAGTGCTCTTGTCTGGAGAATCCCAGGGATGGGGGAGCCTGGTGGGCTGCCGTCTATGGGGTCGCACAGAGTCAGACACGACTGAAGTGACTTAGCAGCAGCAGCATATCTGTTAAAATGTTAATGATTTTTCTTTGTTTGTTTGGGTATTTTCTAGCAATTTGGTTNGGCTGCCGTCTATGGGGTCGCACAGAGTCAGACACGACTGAAGTGACTTAGCAGTAGCAGTAGCAGGATGGTGAAAGAGGACTTCTGGAAACACTGATAACTAAACTGGGGTCTGAGGGAGTATAGAAAGTGTTGTCCAGTGAAAGGTGTGAGAATAGTATTTGCAAAGGTTTGCCTGGAAGAGGCAGCACAATGCATTTGGTGGAATTAGAAGTTAATATTGATGGACTACACTCGCCATCCCATTTAGGAAACAAATTTCAGGGAAGTTTTTCTATTGTTTGTTTCTCTAGAAATCAATATTTTATAATTAAGCTTTGAGAGTCATTTTGACTTCTATAGTATAAATGTTCTCTTCCAATCCCTTATGACTTGCTAGTGGCAATAGTGATTATCTGTGTTATTTCAAAATGCAGTTCAGGGCCAGATCATGCTGAGAACTGATGGTTATTCATTGAGAGAGCCGATCCTGAGCCAGGGGAGAAAAATTCTCTTTTAAATAAATATTTGCTTCTGTGTTAAGACCTTATATTCTGTACTCAATTTCAGCATGATGGATTTTTAAGGCGTTTGTTGGTAATTACCTGTAAAACCTCTTGAAGATTTAAAATAAAAATGCCCAGAATGCCCTGTCTGTGGCTGCTATCCTGAATGGGTAAAGGCATCTTGACACATCTGTCAATCTCAACTGCCAGCTGTTGTTGTTCTGTGATAAGAAATTAGAGGTGGTTGAGCCTTTACATGTTTCAGTCTGGGGATGGTTCCATTTTTCTTCCCACATACTCCCCAAGCCATTCGATTTAAATCACCCTTATTTATGTGGGAAGGAAAATTTTCTGTGTGTGTTTGTTACTCAACCCGTGTTTGGCAATGGATTCTACCCTGCTGTGAAGAGTTTACACATATCTATATTAGCATTTATGATGTTATATTTATTGTACAGAGATTTCTGTAATTCAAAACTTTCATAATATGTGTCCTAATTTTCCCCAAAGAATAAACATAAATTGTAAGTGATGTGTTCTGGGAGCACATAACTCCACAGTTATTGTGGGTAAAGAAAGTTTAGTCACTCAATCATGTCCAACTCTTTGCGACCCCATGGACTGTACCTACCAGGCTCCTTCATCTATGGGATTTTCCAGGCAAGAGTAGTGGAGTGGGTTGCCATTTTCTTCTCCAGAGGATCTTCCATGACCCAGTGATCGAACCTGGATCTCCCACATTGTAGGCAGACACTTCGCCATCTGAGTCACCAGGGGAGTCCTACTGTGGTTAAGGGACCCCTTAATATTGTCCTGATACTGTAGTCTCATTGCCATTTCTTTCCCTTTATCCTAACTTAATTATACTATACCTTTTGCATACTGGAAGATATAACTGCTTTAAATAGACTGTTTTTCCAGAAGTTGAATTCTAAGTTAATGGCATAGAGTATATGGCAGTTTGGGGTCTTTATCATGACGTTTTATCACACATCCTTTTAAGATAGCTGGGCTTTGAGAATGAGCAATAGCACCAACATGTAATCAACTCTTGGGTAATATAATTAGTTTATAAAGCAATTTATAATTTTAGCAAAAGTGCTATGGTAGACAGAATTCTAAGATGGCCCCTAAGACTTCGCACATCTCTGGTATGTATTCCCTGAATAATGCCCAGGATGTGAATATGATGTATTTAACATAGATTATGTTATATGGCACAGATCACTTTAAGAAAGGGAGAATATCTGGGTAGGTTTAACCTAATTGTATGAGCCCTTTCAACCTGAATGCTGAGGTCAGAGTCAGGGCAGTAATGGATTCAAAACAGGAGGGGGACTCACTGTGTGAGCAGTTTTCCACTTGATTTGAAGATGGAGAGGACCACATGGCATGAAGTGTGACAGCCCCTGGAGGTGAAAATGGCTTTCAGTGACAGCCTGCCAGGAAGCAGTAAGTTAGTCCTAATACCACAAAAAACTGGATTTTGCCAGTAACAAGGGTATGATCAGAAGTGTTTGTTTTTTTATTTTTCTCTACAACCTCCAGACAAACACTCATTCTAGCTGACACCTTGAGTTCATTCTCCGGATACCCTGAATAGAGATCCCAGCCACACTCTGCTGAAAATCTGACCTACAAAGTTGTGAGCTGATAGACGGAAATTGTTTTAAGCCACCGTGGCATTTTGTTGCACAGCAATAGAAAACTGATAGAAAATTGATCTTTAAATTTATACACAGTAAAATTCACTCTTTGTGTCACAGATCTGTGGGTTTTCATGAAAGCATGGAGCTGTATTACTACCTTCCCGATCATGATACAGGACACTTGTGTTACCTCAAAACTTCCCTGTGCTGCCTTTTCCAGTCAACCCTTCTCTACTGCCCCCAGTCCCTGGTTCCCTATGCTGATAGTTTTTCCTTTTCCAGAATGTCATAGAAATGAAATTATACAGCTTATGGCTTTTTGCATCTGGCTTCTTTCACATGGCATAACACATTTGAAATTCATCCATGCTATAAAGCCTTTATCAATTGTTCATTCTAAAGATAAAACTTTTTAAGATAATTCCTATTATTTATGAAATGTCTGTATCATAACCACATGAGTTTTTTATCCCTGAGGTTGTCCTGAAGCCAGAGTTATGA
This sequence comes from Neotragus pygmaeus, assembly GCA_006410875.1. NCBI lineage: Eukaryota > Metazoa > Chordata > Mammalia > Artiodactyla > Bovidae > Neotragus > Neotragus pygmaeus. Next base: position 436,708 of record SJYV01045160.1, read on the forward strand.
CAGTATAGAATGTTAACAGAAAAGAAGGCTAGAGAAACAGCCTGGTCTAATTCAGCGTGCTGAGGAGATGAAGTTTCTGAGAGCCAGAAATCAAATGCGTTATTGCAGGTGAGCTTAAGTCAGAGTTAAGACTAGAATTAAGAACCTCGATGTTAAATAGCAAAGTCCCATTCGAGTGATGAACTAACTAGTGGAAAGTTCCCTGAAGGGCAGTGAAGAAAGAGAGAGAGAGAGAGAGAGAGTGTGTGTGTGTGTGCGTGCGTGTGTGTGTGTCTGATGTGATGTATTGTGTTGAAATAATGACCTTAAATTATTTTTAGAAGGATAACAAGCTGGCACTTTTTTTGTGTTTAGGTTGAGAATAAAGGACCTTCTATCATAATTACTTTGTAAAATAAACTATAGTTGATGTACCATATTATATAGGTATAGGATAGTGATTCACAATTTTTAAAGATTATACTCCATTTATAATTATTATTTTAAAATGGCTATATTTCCTGTGCTATGCAATATATCCTTTTATTTTATATATAATACTTTGTAACTCTTAATCCCCTCCCCCTCCCTTCTCCGCACTGGTAACCACTAGTTTGTTCTTTATATCTGTGAATCTGTTTTTTTGTTATATTCACTAGTTTGTTTTATTTTTTGAATTCCACAGATGTGATATCATACAGTGTTTGTCTTTCTCTGAATTATTTCACTTACCATAATACCCTGCAAGTCCATCCATGTTGTTGCAAATGGCAAGCAGTGAGTTTGTGTAATCTTCCTCAATTTTCTCGCATTCATTGTAAGCACTGGTTTGGAGAATGTCCAGCAGGTATCATAGTTGTTACTTTCACCCCTGAGGTGTGTAATACAGATGATAATTGGCAGGTTAGCAGACATTTGGTCTGTCCAAAATATCCATTAGACATTTAATACATGCCAAAAGGTTCCTGATATGTGGTCTTGTCTAAAACCATTTGGCATGGATGAAATACACTCGTGGACATTTTGGGTAGGACCAGATTTCAAGGACATTTTGGCATGGACCAAATGCATTTATGGATATTTGGGCTGGACCAAATATGACCTAGTATCAAGGATGTTCTGGCATAGACCAAATGTCTTATGGATGTTTTGGACAGGACCGACTTAGCACACACACAAATGTGTCCTACACTTATTGAGTACATTTTTTATTTTAGTTGGAGGCTAATTACTTTACAATGTTTTGGTGGTTTTTGGCATACATTGATATGAATCAGCCATGGGTGTATTTGTCCCCCATCCTGAACTCCCCTCCCACCTCCCTCCCCATCCCATCCCTCAGGGTTGTCCCAGTGCACCAGCTTTGAGTGCCCTGTCTCATGCATCGAACTTGGACTGGTCATCTAGTCACATATGGTAATATACGTGTTTCAATGCTGTTCTCTCAAATCATCCCACCCTCGCCTTTTCCCACAGAGTCCAGAAGTCTGTTCTTTATATCTGTGTCTCTTTTGCTGTCTCGAATATAGGGTCATTGTTAACATCTTTCTAAATTTTGACTAAGTCTTTTAGACATGCAAGTTTGGTGTGGTGAGCACCAGATCCCCATAGAAAGCTTACACCAGATCCTGAAGTGTGTAGGGCTGTGTAGTTTGCTTTGAAGCCTAAATTAGAATGAGTCCTTTTATTGTGTATTATTTATCCTGTTTATCTTTTATTTCTAAAGGCATAGTACTAATTTATTTAACAATAACTAGAAAAAATATTTAAAAAACATATTAAAAAAACTAGTTCAATTTTTAAAAAATAAATGAATACTTTTATTTCTTAAAGACAAAGGTAACATGGTACTTATAGGTTTTCTAGTTATATTTAAACAAATTAGTACTATGCCTTTAGAAATAAAATTTAGACTTATAGTTCATAATATAAAAATACCTCTATAAATAACATTAAGCATTTATATGCTAATTTAAGTTGGTTATAGTAACATATATTTATACCTATGTGCTTATCAGTTCATTTTCCTCTATCTTAATTTAAACCTTCTTTTTGGTACATTTATAGCAATTGTTTGAATATCACAGATACAGAACTTAGGTATCCAAGGTGATTTGCATATTTGCTCTGTTGATGATAACTTTGTCTTTTATAAACATGGCAGTTGTCATAAGGAAATATATATGTTATTTNGAGTATTGTGCTTAGTGAGAATAAAGGACCTTCTATCATAATTACTTTGTAAAATAAACTATAGTTGATGTACCATATTATATAGGTATAGGATAGTGATTCACAATTTTTAAAGATTATACTCCATTTATAATTATTATTTTAAAATGGCTATATTTCCTGTGCTATGCAATATATCCTTTTATTTTATATATAATACTTTGTAACTCTTAATCCCCTCCCCCTCCCTTCTCCGCACTGGTAACCACTAGTTTGTTCTTTATATCTGTGAATCTGTTTTTTTGTTATATTCACTAGTTTGTTTTATTTTTTGAATTCCACAGATGTGATATCATACAGTGTTTGTCTTTCTCTGAATTATTTCACTTACCATAATACCCTGCAAGTCCATCCATGTTGTTGCAAATGGCAAGCAGTGAGTTTGTGTAATCTTCCTCAATTTTCTCGCATTCATTGTAAGCACTGGTTTGGAGAATGTCCAGCAGGTATCATAGTTGTTACTTTCACCCCTGAGGTGTGTAATACAGATGATAATTGGCAGGTTAGCAGACATTTGGTCTGTCCAAAATATCCATTAGACATTTAATACATGCCAAAAGGTTCCTGATATGTGGTCTTGTCTAAAACCATTTGGCATGGATGAAATACACTCGTGGACATTTTGGGTAGGACCAGATTTCAAGGACATTTTGGCATGGACCAAATGCATTTATGGATATTTGGGCTGGACCAAATATGACCTAGTATCAAGGATGTTCTGGCATAGACCAAATGTCTTATGGATGTTTTGGACAGGACCGACTTAGCACACACACAAATGTGTCCTACACTTATTGAGTACATTTTTTATTTTAGTTGGAGGCTAATTACTTTACAATGTTTTGGTGGTTTTTGGCATACATTGATATGAATCAGCCATGGGTGTATTTGTCCCCCATCCTGAACTCCCCTCCCACCTCCCTCCCCATCCCATCCCTCAGGGTTGTCCCAGTGCACCAGCTTTGAGTGCCCTGTCTCATGCATCGAACTTGGACTGGTCATCTATTCACATATGGTAATATACGTGTTTCAATGCTGTTCTCTCAAATCATCCCACCCTCGCCTTTTCCCACAGAGTCCAGAAGTCTGTTCTTTATATCTGTGTCTCTTTTGCTGTCTCGAATATAGGGTCATTGTTAACATCTTTCTAAATTTTGACTAAGTCTTTTAGACATGCAAGTTTGGTGTGGTGAGCACCAGATCCCCATAGAAAGCTTACACCAGATCCTGAAGTGTGTAGGGCTGTGTAGTTTGCTTTGAAGCCTAAATTAGAATGAGTCCTTTTATTGTGTATTATTTATCCTGTTTATCTTTTATTTCTAAAGGCATAGTACTAATTTATTTAACAATAACTAGAAAAAATATTTAAAAAACATATTAAAAAAACTAGTTCAATTTTTAAAAAATAAATGAATACTTTTATTTCTTAAAGACAAAGGTAACATGGTACTTATAGGTTTTCTAGTTATGTTTAAACAAATTAGTACTATGCCTTTAGAAATAAAATTTAGACTTATAGTTCATAATATAAAAATACCTCTATAAATAACATTAAGCATTTATATGCTAATTTAAGTTGGTTATAGTAACATATATTTATACCTATGTGCTTATCAGTTCATTTTCCTCTATCTTAATTTAAACCTTCTTTTTGGTACATTTATAGCAATTGTTTGAATATCACAGATACAGAACTTAGGTATCCAAGGTGATTTGCATATTTGCTCTGTTGATGATAACTTTGTCTTTTATAAACATGGCAGTTGTCATAAGGAAATATATATGTTATTTGTCATGTTCAAATCTGAAATCTTGGGAACAGTTCTTAAAGTTGTGTCTTTAGTTTAGACTCTATAGTTAATGTCTCTAGTTTGGTATTTCATTTTCGTTTACTGTTCAAACATTTGTTGTACATTTATGTGTGGTTTATATGTTTTTTAACATCAGTGCCACAAGAGCTTCACTTAGAATTTTAAGCTAAATGTTTTTTTT
>SJYV01045160.1:457050-604862 GCA_006410875.1 Neotragus pygmaeus
AAAAAAAAAAAAAAAAAAGAAAGAAAGAAAGACATCAACTTGAAGTAATTTAAATGATACAGTTTTATGGCTGTCTTAGAATGACCTTGAGAAAATATTTCCCCAAACGAATTCTCTCTTAAATAATTCTTTTAGACAGTGTCTTGAAGAACAAACTGTCTTGAAGCGAATTGTTTTCTTTGATGCTGCTATTTTCCTGCAAATTCCAGAGGACAGAATCTTTGGTTTTAACTTAAGATAATGAAAGTGATTTTCCTTTGAGAACCAGGTTTTAGGCCAAATTGTAAAGCCTGTCTGCAGGTGAGATTTAATTTAATCCTTTGAGTACTTAAGAAGCATTCCTGAGACAGTGGCCAAAAAAGTGACAAGATTAGCACTTTGTTTATTGATAATGTGTAGTCAAGAAAAGACTTTTATCCTAAAGAGTTTAATGATTTTTTTCAGTGAACTTAATGGCAATTTTTAATTACTCAAATATACATTATTCATATCATCAAAGATTAGATGATACACTTAAAATTTAAAGTTAGTTGCAACTGAATTGCAGCCTGGAATTAAGTAGCAACAAAGTAGGCATAAAAGGCAGGTACTATCTTGCTAACTAAATTTCAAGTTTAGAATAGAGTGAAAAGTGAATGTGCCAATATTAAAAGAAAATACATAAATAAAAATCTTCAGGTCAGTTGTATCTTTTTCTCAGAATCAGAATCATCTATATGATTCTGAGATTTTAAAGATTTTACAAGTTGCTTTTTTCTATTTGCTCATTATTTCATTTTTAATTTCTTTTCTCCTTGTGTGTTTTTTGTGTTCCAATTAGCAAATTATTTTTTCTGATATCCAATACTATTAGAGTAAATAACGAATTCCATGAAAATTAAAGGTATATGCATTACTGGAACTTGATGCAAAATTTACATAAAGTGTTTAGCTATGACTTACAGATAAAAACAGTGTCATATAAATTTTAAAATTATTTCCTGTTCAGTGTGTATGCAAATGTACTTGTATTGCATATATTGATTCCCTTATATATCTTTTTCTTTGGGGGAGTATCAAATACAAAAAAGAGCATTATTTTACATTCTAAATTAGATGGATTTTCAGTTTTTTATGTGGAAAACAAAAGTAATATCTTCTATCATGACATTCAGCAGAAATGAATATGCATGAAATTAGGAAACTTTCCTATTTAGGAGGCTCCAGACCCTTTAACAACATTGCCATCCTCTCAAATAAGTTTAGCTGTGGTTAGCAAACCATGAAGATGTAGCTTACAACAATCGTTTATTAATATTTTTGCATCATGAGTATTTCTAGGAGTTCTTTTAGATCTTGCCTGTCATTTTCGCATTGGACGTATTCAGGATGCTTCATCTTAGAACAATTTGGGGATGTTTTAAATTTGCTGCCTATTTATTTTATGTCTAAAGGAAAATTGTACAAAATTCCATACGATTTGGGAACATGCTGTCTTGGTTAGTTTGGATCACATCTTAAAATTAGTTTTAAGAGAAAGGAAATCATATAAATGCTCTGGAATTCAGATAAGCACCAAGCATGGGAAGCAGACACTTGTATTTTAGAGAGCTTATCCATTGGGTCAGACTGCTGATGATAAAAGAACATTCTAGACTTTTCAATTCTGATTATGTGTTTTGCAGAACTATTTTCTCTTCTGCTTTCCCCCCCTCCCTGTCCATTTGAATTTTGATTCTGGTAGAACTTGCTGAGTGCAGTGTCTCAGATATTCCACAGGGTGTCATGATGTGGTTATTTGTTCTCAGAAACACTGATGTGGGAGGTAATTTGAGCCAAGGCTTATCTTGTATTTAAAAGGACTGGTTCATTTTGGTTATAGGAATATTTACTGAATACATACTGTGTGCCAGCCCCGTTATAGGAAACATAGGTATTAGTGGTATCATGCTAGTCCTTTTTTTCACTTTGTGTTAGGCATTTTTGCTGAGGGAATATTTACCAACACAGGGAGTTTCTTTGACCTTATTTGCCATGCCACTTGGGAGTAAATCTCAAATGGAGTCAGATTTGAAAACTACTCAACTCTCCAGTTAGACTCTGGTTCCTTCCCCTTTACCATCTGGTGGGATTAGGTCCCTAGGTGTGCTGGTATAGAAAGGAGGCTGGGGAGAGTTCCTGTGCTAAAATGCTCTTGCATAGCTCGGGGGAATCTGAAGCACGGCAGGGGCATCTGGAGTCAAAATCTGAGTGTGAATTATCCTTTCACCACTAGCTGTTTGGGTCACCTTAAAGAAATTACTTTGATTCTTTTCATTTTAAGTCAGCAATGGGATTTTGAAGAGCAAGTGAAAAAATCCATTTCTAAAAAAGTATTTAGTGACTTCCAGTTCTGGGATAAGATGGCATTAAGCTCATTTATCCCCACTTATTCTCTCTAAATACAACTTAATTTAGATTGTCTGGAAATGATTCAACAGACAATCATAGAAGGATTCTGCAAGGTAGAAAAGGAGGAGGAGGATTGGCTATGGGCCTCTGGAATTGAAGTACACCTCAGTGAATTCCCTGGGTTTTCTCGTTATTCCTTATATATCCCTGAATGGGGCTGGCTGCTGCTGCTAAATCGCTTCAGTCGTATCGACTCTGTGCGACCCCATAGATGGCACCCCACCAGGCTCCCCCGTCCCTGAGATTCTCCAGGGAAGAACACTGGAGTGGGTTGCCATTTCCTTCTCCAATGCATGAAAGTGAAAAGTGAAAGGGAAGTCGCTCAGTCGTGTCCGACTTAGTGACCCCATGGACTGCAGCNTAGATGGCACCCCACCAGGCTCCCCCGTCCCTGAGATTCTCCAGGGAAGAACACTGGAGTGGGTTGCCATTTCCTTCTCCAATGCATGAAAGTGAAAAGTGAAAGGGAAGTCGCTCAGTCGTGTCCGACTTAGTGACCCCATGGACTGCAGCCTATCAGGCTCCTCCTCCATGGGATTTTCCAGGCAGGAGTATTGGAGTGGGGTGCGATTGCCTTCTCCGAATGGGTCTAAAGAGCCCTGCAATTCTAAACTGCCAACAGAAATAGAGAAGAGAAGGAAGCAGAGAAGGAAAAGAGAGACAGAGACACAGTGGGAGAAACAGGAATGAGAGTGGAAGGAAGAGAAGAAGGGAATGGCTGCTTTCCCTTTGGGAAAGGGGAAGCTCAGCTGGGACTTAGCTGTGTCCAGTCTGCCCACACAGCATTGCTTCCAGAGCTCTGATGAGCCAGTCCATCCTCCATCTCACTCCTGCCAGCAGTGGCGGGCCCACGTGGGCCATAGCAGCTCTATCAGCAGAACTCGGGCAGGCTAACCCATGCCCAGCTCCAAATCTCTAGCATCAAGCTGCTCTGTCCCTGCCTCTGCTCTGGCAGTGAAATAGACAAGTCAGGAAGACCAGCCAGATCCCACATACTAAACAAATTGAAGATACAGATAGGAAAACTAAATAAAACAAATGTTTTAAGATATATTCAAAATATCCAGGATACAATGAAAAATTTCTCATTATACTAAGAACCAGGAAAAAAGAATTGCATCATGAGAGAAGAGAAGTAATGCCAACATCAGGATGAATCAAATACTGAAATTATGTGATAGAAATTTAAAAAACAGTTACCATTAAAACTGATTGAACAAGTACTGAATCCTTCCAGCGAGGCTGTCTACTTTTTGAAAACCTCAATGAAAGGATTCATTAGTAGAGTAGAAACACCAGAAGATAGACGTGAAATTGAGGGCAAATCAGTTGAACTTAGTCTGAATAATATAGAGACTGTAGACTGGAAAATAAATGAACATAGCTAAGGGAACTCTCGTGCAAAGCAAATATCTTAACATATTGCTGGAGTACCAGTAAGAGAGAAGAAAGAATACAGACCTAAAAAGGTATTTGAAGAAGTGGTAGCTGAAATTTCCCAAATTTGGTAGAAGATATAAAGATTCAGATAGATGAGTGAATCCAAAATAGTATAAACCCGAAGAAGTGTATACCAAGACACATGATAATCAAACCTCTAAAAACTAAAGAGAAAGGAAAAAAAAAATCAAAGCAACCAGAGAGAAATCACTCAATATTTATAGGAAAACAAATACCAATGAAAATGACAGCAGATTTCTCATCTCAAACCATGGAATCCAGGAAGATTTGGCACATTTTTCAAGTGCAAAAAGGAAATAATTCAGCCATAAATTATCTTATCTGATGAAGCTATCCTTCAGGAATGAATACAGAAATAAAGACATTTTCATGTAAAGAAAATCAAGATTATTTGTCACTAGCACATACTCTTTTTTTAATTGAAGAATAGTTGATTTACAGTGTTATTTTAATTACTGCTGTACAGGAAAGTGATTCAGTTATACATGTGCATTCTTTATTATAAGTATTTTCCTTCATGGTTTATCATAGAATATTGAATATAGTTCTGTTTTATACAGTAGGACCTCGTTGTTTATCTATTCGATGTAATAATCGTGGGCATCTGCTAAACCCAATCTCCATTCCTCACTCCATTCCTCCATTTCTCTCCTGAACCTCACTCCCAAACCCCCATTTGGCAACCACCAGCCTGTTCTCTATGTCTCTGAGTCTGTTTCTGTTTCATAGATAGGTTCATTTGTATTGTATTTTACATTCCACATTTAAGTGATACCATATGGTATTTGTCATTCTCTTTCTGACTTACTTCACCTAGTATGCAATTTCTAGTTGCATCTGTGTTACTGCTAATGACAGTATTTCATTGTTTTTTTATAGCTGAGCAGTATTCATTCCATTGTATATGTATATATACATTTTTTTTAATAGTATGATTCTATTAATACTTGTTTTTTTCCAAAAGACAGTAGTTCTATACTTAAAAAAATTTTTTTTTGGCTATCCTGTGCAGCATGTGGGATCTCAGTTCCCCAACCAGGGATCAGACTCTCTTCCCTTGTGTTGAAAGCTCGGAGTCTTAACCATTGGCAGGGAAGTCTTGGTCATATGCTTTTATATGCATGGGAAATTTCTGGAATGATATGTCAGAAACAGTTAATGGAGGTTATATCTAAGGAAAACAAGGAATGATGATGGGAGGGTTGAGGAATTACTATACAGTTTCTTCTCTTCCTTACAGTTTAACTGTGACTGTCCTACCATTAGCATTATTATTTTAATGTTGTTTAGTCACTAAGTTGCACCTGACTCTTTTGCTACCCCATGGACTAGCCTGCCAGGTTCCTCTGTCCATGAAATATTTCAGGCAAGAACACTGGAATTGGTTGCCATTTCCTTCTCCAGGGGATCTTCCCAACCCAGGGACTGAACCTGTGTCTCCTGCATTGGCAAGCAGGTTCTTTACCACTGAGTCACCTGAGAAGCTCCATTATTTTTAGGAAACCTTATTAAAGATATCATGTTGGCTATTGGTTTAATATTTATAAGAGATTTTCTTAAAATTTAGTTGTTGTTTTAATCAGGTGTAGGTGTTAGATTTATATCATCTATTGAGATAAGATTTTGTCTTATATGGCCTAAATGTATGATTTGTTATTTCAAATATTTTCCTATTACTAAAATATTCTAGCATTTTTAGGATAAAATCTACCTGATCATATTAAAAATTACTTGTTTCATTGAAAATAACTTGCTGATATTCCTAGGGGGAATTCTGGCATTTGATTTCTTATGAGGATTTATATATATATATTTAAATTTATTTATTTTTTATTGAAGGATAATTGCTTTATAGAATTTTGTTGTTTTCTGTCAAACCTAAACATGAATCAGCCATAGGTANCTGCAGCCTACCAGGCTCCACTGTCCATGGGATTTTCCAGGCAAGAGTACTGGAGTGGGGTGCCATTGCAGATGACCCAGCAATCCCATGACTGAGATTATAGTCTAAGGAAACCATAACTGAAAAACACACACACCCCTATGTTCACAGCAGTACTATTTACAATATCTAGGACATGAAAGCAACCTAGATGTCCATAGACAGATGAATGGATAAGGAAGTTGTGGTACATATACACAATGGAATATCAGTCTGCTATAAAAAGGAACACATTTGAGTCAGTTCTAATGAGGTGGATGAACCTAGAGCCTATTATAAAGAGTGCAGAAAGTCAAAGAAAAAGACAAATATTGTATATTAACGCAAATATACAGAATCTAGAAGGACAGTACTGACAAGCCTACTTGCAGGGCAGCAAAGGAGACACAGACTTTTGGACACAGTGGAGGAAGGAGAGGGTGGCATGATTTGAGAGAACAGCACTGAAACATACACATCACCATACGTAAAGCAGCCAGTGGGAGTCTGCTGTATGATGCAGGGAACCCAAAGCCAGTGTTCTGTGAAAACCTAGCGGGGTGGGAAGGGCAGAGAGGTGGGAGAGGGCTACAAAAGGGAGGGAACATATATATGCCTATGGCTGATTAATGTTGATGTATGGCAAAAACAATCACAACATTGTAATTATTCTACAATTAAAAATAAAATTTAAATTAAAAAAAAAATAAAGATCTTAGTAAGTGAAGAGAGATACTATACTCCTGGATTGAAAAGTTCAGTAGTATTAAGATGTCAATTCTCCCTAAACTGATCTATAGATTCGACACAATGCTAACTCAAAATCCCATCCAGCTTTTGTTTTTTTTTTCAAATAGAATTTGAGAAAGTTGACTGTACAATTTCTGTGGAAATGTAAAGAACCTGGAATAATCAAAGCAATCTTTAAAAGAAGAACAAAGTCAGAGGATTTATACTACTTGATTCAAAATTACAGTAATGAAAACAATGTGATATAGGCATAAGAAATGACAGATCAATAGAACAGAAAGCTCATAAATTTGCTTTCAACAAAGTTACCAAAGCAATCTAATGAGGAAAGGGAAGTATTTCTAAGAAATGGTACTGAAACAACTGGATATCCATATAGGAAAAAAAAATAAACCTCGATTCTTTATCTTACACCACACACAAAACTTTATTGAGGTTCAGAGACTTAACTCTGAAAGCTAGAACTATATGGCTTGTGGAAGAAAATATAGGAGAGTATGTTCATACATAAGTATGTTCATAACTTACGGTTAAGCAAAGATTTCACAGACAGGACACAGAAAATTATAACCAGAAAAAAAACTGATTAATAGACTTTATCAAAATTGCAAATGACTGTTAATTAAAGGACATCATGAAGTAAACAAGTAAGAAGCAAGCCACAGCATGGAAGAAAATATTCACCAAATATGCCTGATAATAAATTGGCATTTAGGGTGCATAAAGAATTACTACAATTTGACAAATATGTAAAAAAATCTCAACTTTCAAAATGAGGAAATAACTTGAAAAGATACTTCACCAAAACAAGAAATATAAATGTCCAAGAATTTCAGAAAAACACGTCCAACGTCATTTGTCATCAGGGAAAAGCGAATTGAAATTCCAACAACCTACCAATACATACCATTAGAATGACTAAAACTTCTAAATTGACAACACAAAATCTTAGAGAAGATGTAGAGCCACTGGAACTCTCATTTATATTAGGCAAGAAGGTGCTCAGTGGTAAAGAATTCACCTGCCAATGCAGGAGACATGGGTTCGATTCCTGGGTTGGGAAGATCCCCTGGAAGAAGAACCACCAAACTACACCAGCATTCTTGCTGGGAAAAATCCCATGGACAGAAGAGCCTAGCTGAGCAGGTTACAGTCCATGGGATCACAGAGTCGGACACAACTGAGCACACACATAAATATTATAATCACTTTGGCAAAAGATCCAGTATTTCCCTATAGAGCTAAATGCATTCTTACTCTATGTATGGCACAGAGCTTCCTCAACTAGCACTTGATGAAGATGAGTGAAAACATATGTCCACACAAATACTTGTACAAGAATGTCCACAGCAGCTTAATTCATAACAGTCAAAGCATAAAAAACCCAAGTATCTATCAAAAGGAAATTATAGCACAATCATGCAAAAAGAAAATGCTACGTTCATAAAATCAAATACTTCTCCGCAAAGAATCAATTATGATATATGCAATAACATAAATAATCTCAAAATATGCTGAGTGAAAGAAGCATTACACAAAAGAATACAGACATGTGATTACATTAATAGGCTATAAAACATGGAAAATTAATCTAAGGTGAAAAAACAGAACACAGGTTCGTCTGGAGAAGAGTAATGGGGTTGACTGCAAAAGGTGATATGTCTTGATAGGGAGTTGAGTAATGCATTTGATAAAACTAAATGAATGGCACATTTAATACTTGTACATTTTGTGTTTTGTAAATCATGCTTCAAAGAAAAAGAACTATACATGAATATTAAAATCTATTCAATGGTACGCATGCTGAAATATTTAGAGAAAAAGATACTGATGTCTACAACTTACTCTGAAACATAAAAAATTCAGATGGAATTGGTAGATGAATAAATGGATAGATATATGATAATGCAAATATAGTAAATATTGATAAAAATCTATGTGGTAGGTATGCAAGTGTTCACTATAAAATTCTTTGAATTTTTTAGAGTTGCTGAAAAATGCCTTAACAAAACATAAGAGCAGAAAGTTGAGAATGGAAGAATAGAAGAGACTGGAAAGCCTAGATGGCAAAAACCAGGAAACAGACATTTTTATCAGTGTAAAGTACTGCCCAGGGACTGTGGTACTCTGCTGACCAATGTATCTGTCAGTTTGTAAGGGTATAATCTTATAACGGAGATGAATTAATCTAGTTATCCCAGCTTGACACTAGCTAACGTAAGTCATCAAACTAACTTTTCTTGTTCTGATATTCAAGCTTAATAAGCAGCTTCTGGCAATTAAAACGTAGCTTCCCAGGGATTTTTACAGAAGGTCTAGAGAATATACTGGCCAATTAATAGGCAATTAAACTTTTTACAATTAGCTGATTAATGTGAGCATTATGATTTTTGCAATAGACTTAAGTTTGGTTGGACTAAATTGTACGCTGAAAACCTGATCAAATCTCAGCCTACCAAAAGCAAAATTGTACTCCTGACTGGGAAAACTGATTATGAGATTACAATTAATGACTTATCTCTAATACAACATATTAAGACTTTAAAATTAGAAAATCTTCTGAGGTCATGGTGTTCACTATCTATTTTTTCCTCATTATTCATTCTTGGGACACTTTTCAGGATTCCTTTCAAACGGAACTGNGGATGAGATGGCTAGATGGCATCACTGACTTGATGGACGTGAATCTGAGTGAACTCTGGGAGTTGGTGACGGACAGGCAGGCCTGGTGTGCTGTGATTCATGGGGTCGCAAAGAGTTGGACACAACTGAGTGACTGAACTGAATAATGAGCAATGTTGAAGCATCTTTTCATGTGTTTGTTAGCCATCTGTATGTCTTCCTTGGAGAAATGTCTCTTTAGGTCTTTTTCCCACTTTTTGATTGGGTTGTTTATTTTTATGGTATTGAGTTGTATGAGCTGCTTGTGTATTTTGGAAATAAATCCTTTGTCAATTGTTTCATTTGCTATTATTTTCTCCTATTCTGATGGTTGTCTTTTCATCTTGCTTATAGTTTCCTTTGCTGTGCAAAAGCTTTTAAGTTTAATCAGGTCCCATTTGTTTACTTTTATTTTTATTTCTGTTACTCTAGGTGGTGGGTCATAGAGGATCTTGCTTTGACTTATGTTGAGTGCTCTGTGTTTGCCTCTAAGAGTTTTATAATCTGGTCTTACTTTTATGTCTTTGACTCATTTTGAGTTTATCTTTGTGTATCATGTTTAGAAGTGGTCTAATTTCATTCTTTTACGTGTAGCTGTCCAGTTTTCCCAGAACCATTTATTGAAGAGGCTGTCTTTGCCCCGTTGTATATTCTTGTCTCCTTTGTCAAAAATAAGGTACCCATAGGTGCATGGTTTTATTTCTGGGCTTTCTGTCTTGTTCCATTGGTCTATATTTCTGTTTTTGTGCCAGTATCATACTGTCTTGATGACTGTAGCTTTGTAGTATAACCTGAAGTCAGGAAGGTTCATTCCTCTAGCTCCATTCTTCTTTCTCAAGACTGCTTTGGCTATATGGGCTCTTTTGTGTTTCCATATTAATTGTGAAATTTTTTGTTCTAGTTCTGTGAAAAATGCCATTAGTAATTTGATAGGGATCAGACTGAATCTGTAGATTGCACTTGGTAGTATAGTCATTTTCACAATATTGATTCTTCCTACCCAGGAACATGGAATATTTCTCTGTTTATGTCATCTTTGATTTCATTCTTTAGTGTCTAATAATTTTCTCTGTATTGTTCTTTTGTTTCCTTAGGTAAGTTTATTCCTAGATAGTTAATTCTTTTTGTTGCCATGGTGAATGGGATTGATTCCTTAATGCCTCTTTCTGATTTTTCATTGTTAGTATATAGAAATGCAAGTGATTTCTGTGTGTTTATATACCACATTTTCTTTATCCATTTGTCTGTCAGTGGACATTTAGGTTGTTTCCATGTCTTGGCTATTGCAAATATTGCTACTATGAACATAGGAGTGCGTGTATTTTTTTGAATATTAGTTTTGTCCACCAGAAGAGGGATTGTGAATCATATAGTAATTTTAATTTTAGTTTTCTGAGGAACCTCCATACTGTTTTCCAGCTTACGTTCCCACCAACACACTAGAACTGCTGCTGCTGCTGCTGCTAAGTCACTTCAGTCGTGTCCGACTCTGTGCGACCCCATAGACGGCAGCCCACCAGGCTCCCCCGTCCCTGGGATTCTCCAGGCAAGAACGCTGGAGTGGGTTGCCATTTCCTTCTCCAATGCATGAAAGGAAAATTGAAAGTGAAAGAAAGAATAAAGGAAGCTCTCTAAAAAGAAAGGAAATGATAATAGAAGAAGGCCTAGAACTTCAGAAAAGAGGGAAGAACAGTGGAATGGAAAAAAAATAGGACTGAGTATAATAGACTGTCATCTCCTTTAAGTTTTTAGAATCTTATTTGGTTGAAACAAAAATCGTAACAATATCTGTCATGATGCTCAGTGTATATAGAGGAAAGAATGAGACAACTGTATATTAAAAATGGAAAAAGCAATTTCAGTATTCCACTTGAAGTGGTAAAACATTTATACAGATATACTGAATATATAACTTGTACTACATATGGCATTTTCTAAGAAAATATGCAAAACTGTATGCTCAAATATAAATAACTGAAGGTGAAATCCTAAAATAGTTGAAGTAACTGTTCAGGAAAGCGAAACGGAAGAATGAGAAACTGAGCCAATGAACAGAAAACAAATGTCAAGATAGCAGAAGTAAGTCCTAAGGTGTCAACAATTACGTAAATAGCCAAAATATACCAATTAAAATACAGAGATTACCAAAGTGGATGAAGCAACAACAAAAAATATGACACAACTGTATACTGTCTATAAGAACTTCACTTCAAACACAATGAAATGGGCATATTGAAAGTAAAAGAATGGAAAAAAATATCATATTAAGGTTAATTTTTAAAAAGTAAGAATGGCTATTTTAATATCAGAAAAAGTAGGTTTAAGAGCTAAGAAAATCACTAGGGACAACAGCTGACATATAATAATAAAAGAAGTAGCCCACCAAATTGACAACAAATCTAAATGTGTATATACCAAATAAAAGAATTTCAAACCCAATGAAATAAAATCAGACAGAACTGAAAGGAGAAATAGACAGATTCACAATATTAGTTGAGGACTTCATCACCTCACTGTCAACAATTGGTGGAACTAAATACAGAAATTTAGAAAAGATGTAGAAGAACTGAACAACTCTTATCAACTAACAAGAGCTATTTGACATATATAGTACACTGTACAGCTGCAGACTATTCATCCTTTTTGAATATGCATGTAACCTTCACCAAGATAGACCATACTCAGAGTTATAAAACAAACCTCAACACGTCTGAAAGAATTTAATTCATAAAGTATGCTCTATGACAAGATTGGAGTAAAACTAGAATTCAGTAATAGAGAAGAGAATCTACAAATAATTCATAGTTCACAGATGCTAAATAGATAGCAATCAATGATCCAAAAGTGAAGTCTCAGAGAAAAAATATACATAAAATAGAATGAAAATAAAAATAGAGTTTATCATAATTTGTGGAATACAGCTAAAGCGGTGCTGAGAGGGAAATTTATACCACTAATATTTATAGAACAGAAAAGGTAGCAAATGAATATTCCAAGTTCCTACCCCTGTAAGCCAGAGAAAGAAGAACAAAATAAACCCAAACAACTATAAGTAAAGAAATAATAAATATAGAGAAGAAATAAATAAAATTGAAAATAGAAACTGAAGAGAAAATCAATAAAATTAAAAGCTGTTTCTTTGGGAAATAAATTAATAAAATTGATAAAGATAAAAGAGGAACAAATCAACAAGATCAGAAATGAAATGAGATATCACTATGGATTCTGAAATCATTAAAAAGTTGAAAGAGATAACTTCATATTCAAAAATTGGATAGCTTAGAGAAAATGACCCATTTCCTCAAAAACTGCAAACTACCAAACTCAACCATGATGAAATGAATAACATGAATAATCTTAAATCAATTGAATTTGTAACTTAAAAGCTCTTGAAAAAGAAATTTCCATACTCATAATAGTATGGAAATACTATTTCTCTGGAGATTTTTACTGAATAGTTAAAAGAATTAACACTAATTTTACTTAATCTCTTGCTGAAAAGGGAGTATTTTCCAGCTAATTTGTGAGGCTAGTATTACTTTGATACCCCAAACTGAAAAAGTAACTAAAAAAAGAAAAGAAAAAAGCAAATAAAACCCTCCAAAACAAAACTGAAGGCCACTGTCTCACAGGTGTGTTGTCTTGTATCCTGAGACTTTACTGAACAAACAAAAATGTATTACATTTCTATATGCTAACTATGAATAATGTGGAAGCCAAAATTAAAGACACAGTACCTTTTTAATAACTCTAAAGAAAATGAAATACTTAAATATGAACATACCCAAACATGTACAGGTTCTACATGCTGAAAAAAAATGTTAATGAAAAAAATCAAAGAAGATTTAAACAAATGAGATAGACACTGACTCATGGTTTGGAAGACTCAAAATAATAAAGGTGTCAATTCTCCCAAAATTGAGCTTTAGGTTTAATGAAATTCCTATGAAGTTACCATCAAGGATTTTTATCGACATAGACAAGCTTATTATACAGATTTTATGGAGAAGCACAATCACTAGATTAAGTCAAACATTATTTTCAAAGAGGAATAAGGGAGGAAGTACCACTCTACTGGTGTGAACTCTTACAACATAAATATAGTAACCATGACAGTGTTGTCTTATTGGAGACACAAGAGACAATAAATTGATGGAATAGAATGGAGAACCCAGAAATATACCCTCACAGATATACCTAAACTGATACTGTGTAGAGGTACAAAAACATTGCAATGGAGGAAGGACAACCTTTAAAAAAAAAAAAAAGTGGGATCAATTGCACATCCATAGACAATAAAAATAAACATCAGCCTAAACCTCACAGTTCATACAAAATTTACTCAAAGTAGACCACAGACTTAAATGTAAAACATAAGACTATAAATCTATGAGAAAAGCTATAGGATAAAATTGCATGAATCTAGGGCTAGGTAATAAGTTCATAGAATTGACTTAAAAGGCATGAACTATATAAAAAGAAAAGATGATAAAGTAGACTTTCTGTTATGTGAAAGGTCTTGTTAAGAGGATGAAAAGACAAGCTACAGAGTGGGAGAAAATAATTGTAGGTCATATATCTGATAAAGGATTTTCATCTAGAATAAAAAACAAAAACAAAAAAAAAACTCTCAAGAGTCAACAGTAGAACCAAAACCAATCCAATTAGAAAATGGGCAAAAGACCTAAACAGACTTTTACTGAAGACTACAGGTAGCAAATAAGCAGATGAAAAGGTGTTTAAAATCATTAACTATTAGGCCATGCAGAATAAAACTGCAGCACATTATTGCTCTATCTTTATTAGAATTACTAAAATAAAAAATGATATCAACAGCAAAAGTTGGACGAAATGTGAAGAAACCAGATCATTCATACAGTTGCTGGTGGGATTGTGAAATGGTGCAGCTACTCTGGAAAACAGTTTGTCTGTTTCTTATACAGCTGAATTAAAATTCTCATGTAACCCAGCAGTTGTACCCAGGCAGCATTTATCCCAGTGAAATGAGACCTTATGTTCATAGAAAAAACTAGTACATGAGTGTTCATAGTTGCCTATTTGTAATAGCTAAAAACTGGAAACCACCCAGTGTCCTTCGATAGGTGAATGGCTAAACAAACTGGAGTATCCTTACCATAGAATACTACTTCTCAATAAAAGGAATAAATTATTGGTAAACATATAACAACTTGGCTAGATCCTCAGAGAATCATACTGAGTGGAAAAAGCCAGTGTCAAAGGTTATGTACTTGATGACTACGCTTAGGTAACGTTTGTGAAATGACAAAATTATGGAAATGGAGAATAGATTTGTGATTGCCAGGTGTTAGGGATAAGGACAAATGCAAGAGATAAGTAATTGCAATTATAAACATGTAATCTTTCTGTCACTTGACTTTGGTGGTGATCATGATAAAATTGCATAGAACTAAGCACACACACACACACAAGTGAGCACACACAAAACTGGTGACGTCTGAAGTAGATTATATCAATGTCAGTTTCCTGGTTGTGATATTGTACTAAAGTTACTATGGTAGATGTTACACTTAGAGAAAGCTGGACAAAGAATGTATGGGATCTCTTCATATTATTTTTTATAACTTCATGGAAACCTCAATCATCTTATTATTAAATGTAAAAAAAAAGTGCATTTAGGCATTTAGAATAGTGCCTGACCAGTATCATCATCAATATATATATTTTTATAATATCATCATCATGACATTGCTTGTTGTTGTTCAGTTACTAAGCCATGTTTGACTCTTTGAGACCCTGTGGACTGCAGCACACCAGGCTCCCTTGTCCTTCACTATCTCCTGCAGTTTGCTCAGATTCATGTCCATTGAGTTGATGATGCTGTCTAACCATCCCATCCTTTGCTTCTTCACAAAGAGTCGGACACGACTGAGCGACTGAACTGAACTGAGATTGGTCATAGCTTTTCTTCCAAGGAGCAAGCATCTTTTAATTTCATGGGTTCAGTGATTTTGGAACCCAACAAAATAAAATCTGTCACTGCTTCTACTTTCCCCCCCCTCTGTTTGCCATGAAGTGATGGCATTGGATGCCAGGATCTTAGTTTTTTAAATGTTGACTTTCAAGCAAGTTTTATCACTCTCCTCTTTCACTCTTAAGAGATTATTAGTTTCTCTTCACTTCTCTTCTGCCTTTAGAGTGGTGTCATCTTCATATCTGAAGTTGTTAATATTTCTGCCGTCAATCTTGATTCTAGCTTGCAATTCATCTAGCCTGGCATTTCTTATGATGCACTCTGCATGTAAGTTAAAATAAGCAGGCTGACAGTATAGTCATATTCCTTTTCTAACTTTATACCAGTCCATTGTTCCACTTTCTGGTTCTAACTGTTGTTTCTTGACCTGCATACAGGTTTCCCTGGAGACAGGTAAGGTGGTCTGGTATTCCCATCTCTTTAAGACTTTTCCACCATTTGTTGTGATCCACAGAGTCAGAGACTTTGGCATATTCAGTGAAGCAGACATAAATTTTTTTTTTCTGAAATTACCTTGCTTTCTCCATAATCCAATGAACGCTGGCAGTTTGATCTCTGGTTCCTCTGCCTTTTCTAAACCCAGCTTGTATATCTGGAATTTCTTGGTTCAAGTACCATTGAATTCTTGCTTGAAGGAATTTAAGTATAGCCTCACTAGCATGTGAAATGAGTGCAATTATACTGTAGTTTGAAGATTCTTTTGGCTTCGCTTTGGAATGAAAACTGACCTTTTCCAGTCCTGTGACTACTACTGAGTTTTCCAAATTCCCTGTCATATTGAGTGCAGCACTTTAACAGCATCGTCTTTTAGGATTTTAAATACCTCAGCTAGGATTCCATAACCTCCACTCAGTTTGTTCCTATTGATGCTTCCTAAGGCCCACTTGTCTTCACACTCCAGGATGTCTGGCTCTAGATGAGTGATCACACCATCGTGGTTATCTGAGTCATTAATAACTTTTTTGTACAATTCTTCTGTGTATTCTTGCCATCTGTTCTTAATCTCTTCTGCTTCTGTTAGGTCCTTACTGTTTCTGTCCTTGATCATGTGCATCCTTGCATGAAATGTCCCTTGATATTGCCAGTTTTTCTTGAAGAGATCTCTAGTTTTTCCCATTCTGTTGTTTTCCTCTATATCTTCGCATTGTTCACTTAAGAAGACTTTCTTATCTCCTTGCTATTCTTTGGAACTCTGCATTCAGATGGGTATATCTTTCCTTTTCCCCTTTGCCTTTCAATTCTCTTCTTTTCTAAGAAATTTGTAAAACCTTGTTAGACAACCACTTTGCCTTCTTGCATTTCTTTTTCTCTGGGATGATTTTGGTCACTGCCTCCTATAAAATGTTAGAACCTCCATCCATAGCTCTTCAGGCATTCTACCAGATCAAATCCATTGAGTGTATTCATCACTCCACTGTATAATTATTAAGTATTTGTTTTGGTTATACCTGAAAGGCCTAGTGGTTTTCCCTATGTTTTTCAATTTAAGCCTGAATTTTGCAATGTTTAACTCATGACTTGAGCCACAGTCAGCTCCTGGTTTTGTTTTTACTGACTGTATAGAGCTTCTCCATCTTTGGCTGCAAAGGACATAATCAGTTCAGTCAGTTCAATCGCTCAATCCTGTCCGACTCTTTGTGACCCCATGGACTACAGCACACCAGGCCTCCTTGTCCATCACCAACTCTTGGACTGAGCGACTGAACTGAACTGAACTGAAATGAAAGACTAGAAAAATGATAGAGAAAATCAATGAAATCAAAATTTGGTTATTTGAAAAGCTCAACAAAATTGACAAACCTTTGGGTAGATTAAGGAAAAGAAAAAGAAAAATTTAATTACTAAAATGAGAAAGTGGAGATATTCCCACCAATTCTACAGAAACATAAAGGATTATAAGGGTTTATAAGTAAGTACTATAAGCAGTTGTATGCTAACAAATTGATCACCTAGATGAAATGATGTATCTGATGGCTTCACTGGTGAAGCTAGATTGTGCTACAAGTCTCCAGTTTCTGGTATTCTGCAGCTGGAGCAACAGGGTCTGCACCAGGCCAATTGCATCAAAACTATGGGCTCTGTTCTGGATTATTTTCTCCAACCCTGGTTCTCCTGTGTTGCTGGCAGTTTGTTTATGCTTAAACCAGCCTGAGATGTTCTTACTGATTGAGCTAAAAGGTTTGACTGATACCTTAGATGTGGTTAACAGAAATTATGGTGATATGTGATATGGAGAAAAGAAAATGTTTTTTAGTAACTAATTTCACAACTCTATAAAGAAACAGCCAAAAAAATACCTTTGTGTGATATCTGAAAGCATAAAGATTCTTCAGCATATTTAAGGTACTCTGACTATATATAGAGCTTCTTCATGCTTCTAATTTCTTCTCTGTAGGATCTAAGAGCTGAAGGGACTCAGCTATCACCTGGTCTGGTCTATTCCTTTTACACAAGACATTCTCTTTAGGGTTCCTTCCTTCCTTCTTTTATTCATTCAGTAAGTAAATACACGGTATTGCCAGCACAGTTGGGTGCTATGTCTGGAAATACAGAGGAGGCAGAATGACAGAATTCTTAATGGAGCTCACAGTCACATTGTAAAGCGACAAGTAAAGAGGCAATTTGAAAAGTGTGTGAAAAGTAGGGGACTTAGTCTGGGCCAGAGTGGGTGTTACGAAAAGAAGCCTTTCTGGAGGAGTTAAGGAACATGTTGATAGCTAAATGTTTCAGTAGAACTTGGCAAAAAAAAAAAAAAAGGATGAGAAGAATCTCCCAAGCAGAAGCAATAAAGGCAAAGATGGAGAGGCTATGAAGAAGCCTGGTGCTGGAAGGTCGTGGGAGAGGTTAGGCAAGGCTGGGGGATGGTGGAAGACCAGTGAGCCTTCCCATGAGGGGCCTAGTCTATGATGTCAGACAGTTTGGGCTTTATCTGGAGGCAATGAGGGAACAGTTGAAGAGTTCTAAGGAAAAAAGTCATTAGTGGGATCTGCATTGTAGGAAGGTGACGTGCTGAAATTTAGAGACCAAATGGGAGGGGAGCAAATGTGAAGTCAAGAAGGATGCTGCTGTTCAGTCAGTGACATCTCCCACTGGGGACCACATTTGTGTGAAAACTCACCAAAAAACTCCCTCTGGGCACTGACCCTCCTTGAACTTGGCAGACCTGAGGTTTCAGTAGTCAGCTTGAAGCCATTACGATTAGGGTTGTCCAGTGACCCCCAGGGCCTGAGCTCTTCCTGACCTATACCTCCTTGCCAGTGGTCTGCTCTGGGAGGTACAGTACCACTGCAGCAAGGCTGTCTCCTTCTGAGTTGTCCAGCTCTGATGAAAAGGTGGCTTAATTCAAAGGCAAGAACAGCCCTGTGCTCAGGTCCATCTCTTATTCTATCAAGTCACAGTGACCAATTAATTGACTGTGTTGCTTAAGGGGATTCCATTTTTTGCAGCACGTGTAATTTCTCATAGAATCCTCACTTTCCATCCCCAGACATCTTCATCCTAATCCTGGTTTTCAATTTGCTTATTTTCCACTGCCTGCTATTTGAACATGTATAACCTCACCCTTTGAAAAAAAATTTATGCTTTTTTTTGTAAATGTTTGTTGTTAATGATTTATGAACATTAGAAAGCTGCAAAATATTTTTTTGAAAGATACAGAATTTTACATTTATCCCGAGTTTCCTAATATTAAGAATTGAGTCCTCCTTTCTTAGAATAACAAAGAAATAAAGAGTTGGACATGACTTAGCGACTGAACACTAAAAGAAAAAATTTCCTCCTACAGTGAGTCCTTTTATAATAAAAAGTACAAACTTATTGTTCAAAACATATTCAAAGAATCATTCTGATATTTTGTGGCTGATCTTAAATATATTTTATTCTGTTATACTCAAGAAAACCAAGCTGACAGATGTAGGAAAGTATAAAGAAGAATTGCAAAATCAAATATACCTAATAATATTTTAATGAATTACATATAAATATATTTCTATATCAAATTTTTTCCTTTTTACATACATAGTATGATTTTACATTCTACTCTTCTTCCTCTTCAATCCTTTTCTACTTAGTTACCAATAGCATGCAAATATGATTTTAAATACTAGCATAATGGTTTAAATTTTTATATATAAATATAAACTGAAAATGCCCCATAAACTCTCCATCCAGATAATGTTGATCGGCATTAAAAATGAATAAAACTTACATGGTTAGAAAGTTCAAGCAAAACAGTATAGAAATGTAAGAAAACGAGAAACAAAAGCTCACTTCCACCTTTTTGCACCCTAGACCATTTCCCTAAAGTTAAACACAGTTAAAATTTCTTGTCATTTTTTTTCCAGATTAAAAAAAAAAAGTGCTTTACGGTAGCATATATGTATCTATTTGTAGTTTTATTTCTTACTTACACTATAGGCTATATTCCCCACCCTAGTCTGTACTTTGTCTTTATTAAGAATCATTCTTGGCGATCTTTGTGCAACATTTTTAAAGTGGTGTATCCCTCGCTCTGTAAATGTCTCCAGTTCCAGATCTGTTTTTCAGTATTGTCTGTGAAATAACTGGCTCTCCTCCTGAATTCTTAGATGTGAGATCCATAGCTGTGTTGCTCCCGTGTCTCCAGGTCTCACCAGCCCACATTTCTCCAGCTCTTATCTCCTACCTGCATACTCCTCGGACGACTGACCTTCCATATCCTTAACCTCCCCAGTAATTCAGAAGGCCCCAGAGAGTCTCACACAGGCGAGCAGCAGTCTTCTTCAGCCTCTATTTGCAGCACCTGAAGCCCTTTGAAATCAGCGGTGCTGTTGCCCCAAGGCTGATGCCCTAAGAGAAAATCTCTCCTTTATCCAGGGCACTGTCTCCCACTGTCTTCCAGGCTGGAGAACTTAATCAGTTTGCTTGGAGCTACCATAGATTTGCACACATATGTGGACACAGATGTGGATGTGAGTGTACTCAAAATAATAACACACAGTCTCTCACAAGAGTTAGTCCTCTCAGCTGCTGACTTCTATAGAGTGACTGTCATTCTGACATGTAACCACCCATGTTTTTGCTCCCTCATATGTTTGCTTATGGTGTCCTGTAATCACATGAACATTTGTCTGGAATGGAGGGAGCCTTTGTTTTGACGGCAGATGATTATACCTTTTGAGATCCTGTGTTTTTCATGGAGGGACAGCAAATTCTCACAGTACTAGCAGAATAGGAACACAGTGCACTTTGATGAAGTAAAAGGTTGGTTATTTCTCTAAACCAGGATGTTTGTCTCAAGGCAGAAAAACATTAAAAAAAAAAAAAAGTACATTGACAAAAAGGGGAAGAAGAAGAATGAGGAGAAAGGGAATGAATAAAAAAAGGAGAGAGCAAAGAAAAGTGGGAAGAGTAGAAGGAGGAAAAATCCATCTCCATTAGCCCACATCCATTTTAGCCATTTGAAAAAGTATTCACATCTCTCCTCAGATTGAGGGTCAGCAGGGTCATTATCTTTGCATTCAGAGCTTTTATGGTGCTGCTGTTGCCACCACCTTCGCTGACACTCTGCCTCCTCCTCATTATTGCTTCTACTCTTGTCATTATTTGTGTTGCCATTCCAGATTCATGCTACATGAATCAAGTAATCCCAAAATTTGTTTGAGTTGCACATTGTGAAACATGCATTTGGAATGATATCCTGAGAAAGCCTGAGTACAGAATACAAATATTTTGAATGGACTTATCTTAGAGTCGTACTGCTTTTTTTCCTTGTCATTTTAAAGCCCTTAATATGAATAAATTGTTTGTACAGTGGGACTTTTTTTTTAATCCTTAGATAAGAAATACATGGTTTGAAAGCAGAGAATAAAAACATGAATGATAATGTATGCAATGCCCAAGAGAAAGTCCTTGCTGTTGCTCCTGGGCAGGCGTTATAATCGGCTATTTGGTGTGTTTATTTCAGGCTGCAGATAGTGGATAAAAGTGGCTGGTTGGTTGCCAGCACATGACTTGCTTGCCAAATGGAGTGTTTAGTACTTGTTACATTTGATTTATATCACAAGTTCTTCCCATTAACAGTCTACTGGTGATAACCTACTTGGCTTTTCATGTGGTTACTTTGAAACAGCCACTTGACAGCATTTGGCATATCACACAAAGTCTAATGCTGAATACAGGAGTGAGTGAATGACTACATAGGTTCTGCCATATACTGATAGGGTGCTTGGGGCTCACCCAGTATGTGTCTGTTCATTGAATGAATTCTGCATATATGTTTCTCTGATTCACTGCACCAAGATTAGGTTTATGGACTCAAGACTTAAAGGGCTAGTGAAAGGGATAGAAATAGAAATAATTGTGCTTATGTGTCTAAAGGACTTGCATTTGCATGGAGGGAGATATTCTGCTCATCTCTATTGCTGTTTAAACACAAAGTTGAGTTACATGGAAGAAAGATGGTCTCGTCAAAATGGCCTTGATTCTAAATAAAAGTGTAACCTCCTAATACCAACAAGTTCCATAATTTTGGGTCTTTTTTTTGTTTTTTCCCCCATAGATCCACTGTACTGGATATGTAATAAATTGTGTATTAAATATGGTGATTTTTACTTTCAGATTGAAAACTTACAAGAACAGCTTAGGGATAAAGACAAGCAATTGACCAATCTGAAAGACAGAGTGAAGTCTTTGCAGACTGATTCCAGTAACACAGACACTGCGCTGGCGACGCTCGAGGAGGCTTTGTCAGAGAAGGTGAGCTTGGACTAAACATTAGCTGTGGTATGGTTTAGGGAAATGTGGTTGGGAGGAAATGGTCCAAATGCATTTCAATGTGCTTGTTTTTCTCCATATACTCACACCAACCTAGTACCAGCTGGGCCTTCCCTTCCCTTGCAGTCTTCAGCAGTAGACTCAGCATGCTGAAGCCATTGGCATCTTTTTGAAATACATACTTGATCATTTCACCCTTGGCCTTGCTTAAAAACCTCCACTACCTTGCCATTGTTTTTAGGATGATGGAAACTGAAATCTTTAACCCTTAGGTCCATTGTTTTTAGGATGATGGAATCTGAAATCTCTAACCCCTTAGGGTCCATCCCGTCATGTTCTCTGGCTCTCACCTGACTAGCCACTTCTCTGCCTGCCTCCTTTACCTTCCTCCCTCCCTCCATCCCTTCCATTCATCTTTCCTTCCTCCTTTTCCAGCCTTATCCCCACCTCTCTTCTCTCATACTTTGTGTTCTAGCCATGCTGGCTTTCTAGATTCTTAAGTGCACCATTGTTTTCTCCTGCCTCAGACTCTTTGCACATGTTATTGTTGAGCCCAGAATGTTCTTTACTCCCTGCAGATTTAATTCCTCTTCTTCTGAGAGCTGAGAAGCTGTATTGCACAGAGTCAAGACTGTGGATACTGGAGCCAGACTCGTAGGCTTCAAATATTAGGTCTGACAGTTAATACTTTGGATAAATTACTTAACCTCTCGCTTTCTCGGTTTCTTCATTTGTAAAAGAGGATAATAATACTACCTACTTTAGTGGATTACATTGAGGAGAAAATGCATTAATATATGGAAAGTGTTTAGGATAATAGGTATATATTAAGTTATAACTGTTATTATTATTATCAATCATTTCCTTGGGGAAGCCTCCTAGGTAAAATCCTCTATTATGTTTTCATGAATACCATGAATGTCCCAGAGCTCTTGTGACAATCTTAATTGTTCATTTTTTGGTTTAATGTGATTAATTGGTTTTCTCTGCTAGACTCCAAGCCCAAGCATGCCTGTATATGTATGTTACTTGTGTGTGTTGGCTCACCTTCCCCCAGCGCCTAGTGCACTATCTTTGGGTGTTGATGGAGTGAGCCACCACCGTATGACAGGCACTTTTGTGGGGACCAGGGATCCAGCGGAGAAAAGAAGTGGTGAAAATCTTGGCTCTCATGGAGGATTCTAATGGGACTGAAGAGACGTAGGAAATAAATAAGTAAAACACGCAAGACTTCAGAGGGTAATGCTTTCTATAGAAGAAAGCAAGGAGAGGGCTCAGGGAATGCTGGGGTGGAATGACCAGGTCAGGTCTTACTAAGAAGGGTGCATATAAGGAAAGACCTGAGGAAAGTGAGGGATGAGCCCTGAGCACTTCTGGAGGGAGAATGTACTGGAGGGAATCAAGAGCAGGGGGAAGTGGGTAGAGAGGAAGTATTCCTTCCTTGAAGGGCCTTGTGAGAAAGGATGAAAAACTGACTTTCACTCTGAAGCGGGTAGGAAGCCATTTGGAAGTCTTAGTTCTGACTGATGTTTAAAAGGATTACTTTGACCAAAAGAATGAAGAAAATCTATTAGGCAAATAGGTCATTCTGATGTTTACTGATTCCTAAAATGATTTCTAGTCCATTTCATTCTACCCAAGTTAGTTCATTCATTCTCTGGGCACTTTTGTACTCCTACCTGCAGAGGGTGTGTAGTGTGCTGGGCTGGGCACCAGTAGGCATTGGAGTTGAATTTGCATGTTATATCCCCCATCACTTCCTAAGTGTCAAAGAATCAGTACCCAAGAGCAGATGAGGTAAAGTTTGCAAAGATTCTGAAGAAAGATAGCTTGTTTTTGATTGGACATATCATGAATCAGTACAATCTTTAAGTAGGTCCATGTTATTGACATAATTATTTTCAAACTCTGAAGCAAAGAAATCTTAAGTTTTGAACTATGTAAGTAGACCCCATTATGCTGTTTTTCTGTGTCTTTCTCATCATTTCTTGTTCTGTAGCACTTCGTAGGATTTCCCACAAATGCAAGAGGTAATGGGGTCTTTTTGTTGTTTGTTTTGTTTTGGATTTCATACTGTAATAACAGCTTTGTTTCCTACTATTTTCCCTGTTATCATAAACCTTGACGTAATGAGGTCTAGTGGATAGAGGCCTAGGAGCCAGTCTTAGCTCTGCCACTAACTGGGTGACCTTGACAAATAACTCTTACTCCCTGGGCCTCAAATTGCCCATTTGTAGTATGGGGGAATTAGATTAAATAGCCCACTGATTCCAGAAGTCGGTGAATCTTAAAAAAGTTTTATCTGACATCTACATCAGAATCACCAGGAGATGTCTGTCAAAAGTATAATTATTAGGCCCCATGTATACCTCCTGAATCGGAGCCTCGAGTAGAGTTGAGAAGTCTGCACCTCATCACGCTCTCTATGTGACTCTGATGTACACTCTAGTCTAAGAATCACTGCCCTATGCTAAAAATATAGAACGTAAAAAAGCAGCCAGATTTCAATGGCTATATAGTCTTTATGTTCCTAATAAAATTGTAAAATTACAACTTTAATTTATAAAAGATGAGATTTTATTTGGAAAAATAAGAATAAGATGATTTTTCAGGGAAAAAATTTTTTTTAACAATTTTCAAGAATTTACTATGAAAACTTTCTAGTAGTAATTTTGTTTATAAAATTTGAGTGGAAGAATATTGTTTCAAAAACTATGAATGATTATGTATCCCTTCTATAGTCTTTCAGTGACATGATGTCAGTCCATTTGTACCCTTGATTTCTTTCTCCAAATATACAGAAATAAACTTACACCATATTCTTTTCCATATCATGTATTCTTGGCAGAATTTTACCCTTTTTCTCCCTACTGAGATTTGATTTATTCTAGTTTAAGTCCCCAAACAATTCTTGAATCTGAAACTACTCCTTTTACTTAAACACACTTTCTCTGAGATTTAAGGGAGGCCAAGGAAGGAAATCTGGGGGTCTGTAGGAGTCTGGCCCTCTCGAACTGTCCCTGCTACTTGATAATTGCATCACATGGGGCAAATCTGTTCTCCTCTCAGTACCTTATCTTCAAAACATACATTTAAACTAGCTGACCTGTGAATTCCACTATCTTTTGGAATTACCTTGACAATAATTATTCAGTTTGCTGATCCACAGTCTCAAGCATGTAAAATCTGTACTGAACTGTACATGCTGCTGTTAAGTCACTTCAGTCGTGTCCGACTCTGTGTGACCCCATAGATGGCAGCCAACCAGGCTCCCCCGTCCCTGGGATTTTCCAGGCAAGAACACTGGAGTGGGTTGCCATTTCCTTCTCCAATGCAAGAAAGTGAAAAGTGAAAGGGAAGTCACTTAGTCGTGTCTGACTCTTCGTGACCCCATGGACTGCAGCCTACCAGGCTCCCCTGTCCAGGGGATTTTCCAGGCAAGAGTACTGGAGTGGGGTGCCATCACCTTCTCTGGAACTGTACATGAGGAGTTGAGAACTTCGATGCCATGTAGGGTCAGGCAGGGAGCAAAAATGAGGGAAGTGGGTTTGGTGTTAAGCAGTTGGGACTGCTGGTGACTATGCCAAGCTAGAGCATCGCTGACTTACCTTAAAATGTTCAAGTTCAGATTTTAAAATATGATGCTCAAGTTGAACAAAATAGCTCTGTGGGACAGCTTTGGTCAGTGAGCTATTGGTTTCCAAACCCTATACACATCTAACTTTTAAAGCCTTTCACTTGATAAAAGAATAAATGCAAACACAGAGGGAATTTTCAAAAGGTGCCCCAAATCAGAACATCATGTATTTGAAAAACAGACAAGACAACTTGATAGGAATTGGCAAATTTCCCTGTCAAGAGATAAAGAATAGTAGATTTATTTTTAATGTTTATATTCTAGTGGATATCAAGGTTCTATATGTATCGAAAATAATCTTGTCATCTAGAGCAGGGGTCCCCAGCCTCTGGGATCTAATGCCTGATGATCTGAGGTGAAGCTGATATAATAATAATAGAAATAAAGTGCACAGTAAATGTAATGAGCTTGAATCATCCGAAACCATCACCCCCACCCCCATCTCAGTACATGGAAAAATTGTCAAAAATGTTGGGGACCACTAATCAAGAAAACTTCTTAAAATATAGTTCCCTGGGTCCCATATCTTCGTGGTTCTGATTCTGTGCTCTGCTTTGGGGCCCAGGAATCTTTGATTTAACAAGGATGACCAATGATTCTGATGGAAATGTTTGGAAGGCCATACTTTGAGAAACAGTAACTCCATGCTCTTTCATTTTAAAGATGGGAATTGGGTTCAGTGAGGTGAAATGACATGCCCAGAAATGAAAACCTGGGACTTGTGCAGCGCTGTTCTATTCTGGTCCAGTGTCTATTCTGGGCCCTGGGTAGACGTCATTAATCAACTGTGACACCAGTTAAGTTCTCAGCGCAGCACTCTGGGAAACCACTTGAACCCTAGGCTGGCCCTTGGTTGGGACTTAGTTGCCCCGCCTGGGTTATCCCAAGACCACTCAGCTCATGGGTGATGGGATGGGACTAAACTCAAATGTTCTGATCTTTGTGTTTGACAGCACAATCTCTTTCAGTGACCCTTCCCTCACAAGTTCCATTTTTATCCACATATAAATTAACAGATCCTCTACAACAAGACATGGTGCAAAAATGAAAATGATTAATTGGAAATTGTAGACTAATAAGAATATTTAATTATTTGCTGTCTTTTGGCTGATGAATAGAACCCATTAGGCACTAGTCACCTTTTATTATTATTTCACCACAGGGAATGTATTATTCCTTTTAATTTCCCAGAACTTATTCAGATATGCAGAGTGTGTAAAAAAAAAATAATAATGCCCCTTAGTGAGTTAAGATTGAGTATGACTTAGCTCCAGGACTGACATACAGAAGCTCATGGAGCCCCCAGTATTTATAAAGCCACATAGCAGATAAGCAGTTGAGACAGCCAGATAGCAGAGCTGGAGGCCACTGCCATGCAGTTCCCATCCAGTGATAAAGCGCAAGCAGATTAGACCTGTGCACAGCCAGATGGGTGCACAAGGAACACTTGCCAATGCAAATAAGACTAAAACAAGAACACATTGTTGGAATTTCTGCAAGTTAGCTGTTAATCAAGTAGATCATGGCATATTAGGGCCTTTTAACACATGTTTTTGACATCTGGCCCTGTGTAGCTGACGGTTAAATTAGTTTTGTGATTGACGAAGAAATATTTTGTAGTATTGAATCATCAATAACACTTAAAAACATTAAACTGCTTGCTGATTTGCTTTGTCATCAATGCCCAGTCAATAGTACAAGTGCTTAGAGCAGATCAACCTCATTTCCAAGTGACTCTGACACCTTCTGGATGTTAACATGGATACTTAATTTTATTTCCCTTCTTTTGAAGACAGGATGACCCCTAATTTGAATTCTTGTTCCTTCCCTCAGCCTTTTTAATTGCCTGTTGTATGCCAGGCAATTTGCTCAGGCCTGAGTTAAGAGAATCGTAAGATTTGAGTGTTGCCCTTCGGAAAGCTAGGCTGAGAGACTGATCATGCAATAAGCCTGTCTAGTGGGAATAAATGTCACGTGTTCTGGCCAGAGTGATTACAGGGAAAGTTTCTAAATCATGAGTTGATATGAGCAGTTTTGTCAGGGCCTCCCTGGTAACTCAGTCAGTAAAGAAGAGCCAGGTTTGATCCCTGGGTTGGGAAGATCTCCTGGAGGAGGAAATGGCAACTCACTCCAGTATTCTTGCCTGGGAAATCCCATGGACAGAGGAGCCTGGTGGGCCACAGTCCTTGAGGTTACATGTGTTGGATAGGACTTAATGACTAAGCCACCACCACATGGTCAGTTTGGGGCTTTAAAAATGTCACTACAACACTATGGGGTGTAAGTGACAGGACAGAGAGGGTCTGCTCACTGGGTGACCAGTTGTGAGGCTTTGGCAGTAGATGCAGGCCAAAGGCAGTTGGGCTCAATTGCTGAAATTGTTAAAAGTCCTTGAGAGATTTACTGTGCACTGAGGCCATTTCCTTCTTCCATTTATCACATAGTCATCGACTCCCCCATAACACAGATAAGTAAAATAGGATAGTAATGAAATCAATAAGAAACAAATACAGACAATTAATAGAATCATTTATGCCATTTCAACCCACACTGTTGTAATAATATATTTCATTTTAAGGTGTTTTTAAATAATTAAAAACAACAGTGATATTTT
Source organism: Neotragus pygmaeus (assembly GCA_006410875.1). NCBI lineage: Eukaryota > Metazoa > Chordata > Mammalia > Artiodactyla > Bovidae > Neotragus > Neotragus pygmaeus. The sequence continues at coordinate 485,291 of SJYV01045160.1, forward strand.
CCCCCCCTTGAAAGCATTAGACATATAAATCATTGTCATTGGGTTAGAACAGTTGATTCCCTGTGCTGTGCTGTGCTGTGCTGAGTCGCTCAGTCGTGTCCAACTCTTTGTGACCCTGTGGACTATAGCCCACCAGGCCCCTCTGTCCATGGGGATTCTCCAGGCAAGAATACTGGAGTGGGTTATCATTCCCTCTTCCAGGGGATCTTCCCAGTCCAGGGATCAAACCCAGGTCTCCCGCATTATAGGCAGACTCTTTACCATCTCAGCCACCAGGGAAGCCTAAGTACTTACCTGCTGCTGCTAAGTCGCTTCAGTCGTATCCGACTCTGTGCGACCCCATAGATGGCAGCCCACCAGGCTCCCCTGTCCCTGGGATTCTCCAAGCAAGAACACTGGAGTGGGTTGCCTTTTCCTTCTCCAAAGCATGAAAGTGAAAAGTGAAAGGGAAGTCGCTCAGTTGTGTCCAACTCTTCGCAACCCCATGGACTGCAGCCTACCAGGCTCCTCTGTCCATGGGAATTTCCAGGCAAGAGTACTGGAGTGGGGTGCCATTGCCTTCTCCGAAGTACTTGCCTGGGGGATCTTAAATCATAGGCCAAGTGTTCAAACTAACTTCCCTCTACACTAAACACTGTATTTTTAAAAGCTGTGTATTTTATAATTATAGTTGTCTTATGTATCAGGCTTTGTCTTCTACTGTATACTTATAAGAATATAAATAACAATATTCTTTTTTTAATTTAATGTTAGGTTTTGGCTGTGCTGTGTCTTCATCACTGCACATGGGTTTTCTCTAGTTGCAGCGAGTGGAGACTACTGTAGTTGCACTGCACATGCTTCTCGCTGTGGTGGCTTCTCTTGTTGCAGAGCATGGGTTCTAGGGTGAGTGGGCTTCAGTAGTTGTGGTATATGGGCTTAATTGCCTCACAGCACATGGGAGCTTCCTGGATCAGGGATCAAACCCATGTCCCCTGCATTGGCAGGCAGATCCTTAACCACTGGACCACCAGGGAATTTCAGAATATGAAAGACAATATTCTCAAGAATCATTTTTGCACCAAAATTTTTTCACATGACCATCTAGAAGAAAATCCAAATAGGTGTTGTATAATTTGACACAAGTTTCAGAAATCTAACTCAAAATTTTACCTGAGCAGAATTTTCCTTAAAAAAAAAAAAGTTCTTATTTTGATATCAGAAAGATTTCATCTGTTTGGAAAATATATCTACCAGAGTAATGTTTTTATTTAGATATAAAACTTAAGGGCAGTCAGGCACTCACATCTCCCTGAATGGCTTGTGTCTGTGGCAGTGTGTTCTCTTGGACATGGCTAAGACTCAGACAGCCCTGGGTGTCAGGGCGGCTCTTCTGTCTCTGAGCTGGGTCACCTTGGGTGAGTCAACTGGCCCCCCCAGCCTGGCTTTCCCCCCACTACTCTGTAACCAGTAGTCCTAGTTCAGCTGGTACAGGTGTGATGAGGACTAGGTGAGACGGTGTCACAGTGCCTAGCAGCAGTGACCTCTTAGTATAGAAAACTTCTGTTTGAACTTCGCTGAAATTCTAACAGTGTTTTCTTTTCTTTTTTTTTTTTTTTCCTTTTTGAGACTTGTGAGTTAAGTATTATTTGTGGCAAAATGAGGACTGTAGCCCAGGAGACAGTACCTCAGATAGCTCTGAGAAACTCTAGCAATGTTTTTGAGTCTCTACTGACGGCCAAAAAATCGTTGAAAAAAACATGGAAATAAATAAATGCCTCCAGGTTCATTGGAAAATCACTTACATAATGAACTTAATACTTATTTTGTATCAAGTTCTCACTGTAAGTTCAGCCTTATGTCCTTGAGGGTCTAGGTCCTGCCCCTCTCTGATCCTCTTCCTCACAAAAAGAGTCTTCAGAAATCAAGGAAGGTTATTTGACATCAGATGGGAAAGCCAAGCAAAGAGCGTTGATCCAAGAGTTTGGTTCTGTGTCTTCCTCTTCTTCATACAAGGGTTTGGGTTTTGGTGCCTGAAACTCATTCTTCTGGAATTGCTCTTGGAAATCCCTGGTACCACCATGAACTTGAGCACTGAGGTCCATGACAACCCTGTGGTACTAACTTTGATTAACAAGCTGAAAGCTGCAGTTGACTGTCTTTGCCAAATATTGTTATGCACAACCTCTCTTCACAAACGCAATTTTGAATACCTTGTATATGTTGAGTCCAATACCCATAGGAGCACTTCTTCTGTGTATTGCTGCTTATTTCATTCTGTAGATGCCTTGGCATGCACACTGATAGAGTCTCACTTTTTTTTTCTCTTTAATTGGGCAATTGCCTCACAGGAAAGAATAATTGAGCGTTTGAAAGAACAAAGGGAGAGAGATGATCGGGAAAGACTAGAAGAGATAGAATCATTCCGAAAAGAAAACAAAGACCTGAAAGAGAAGGTCAATGCTTTACAAGCTGAGCTGACGGAAAAAGAGGTGAGTCTGGAAAAACAAGTGCACCACATGAGTAGTCCTCATCAACCCACATCCATGTAGCTGAGGCAGACTAGAGACTTAGTTTGAGGGACTGTGTGAAGACTTGGGGGATCTAGTTACCTTTGCTTTATAAAGCTCTCTGAATTTACAGAACAGTATTTACTGTGACTCCCTTCATCTGGTGATGCTCTGTGCATATCTTCTGTACTGTAATAACCACATATAATGTAATTCCTTGAAAGTTTTCTTGCTGTCTTGCCATGTTCATATGACTTAGAGGATCTCATGATCTCTTGTTTGAGATAACAAGAACAACAAAAGCACTGACAATAACAACAATAGCTCCAACTTACTGAGGGCCGTTGTGTTGGGTGTTATGGATTCATCTACAATTCTTAAATGAATCAGTCGACACCCCCAGGTTAGGAGATGTGGTACTATGCTGAGCCCATAGGAAAAGGTTGGGGCTGCTCAGTCTGAAACAGTATTTTAAAGCTAGTGCAAACATGAGTACAGAATACAAATCTCATCTGCATTTATAATGTCAAACAATCTGCTTTAAAGAAATTTCTTGTGTGGTGGCTATGAAAAGTATCCATGTACTGAGGGATACCTATAAGCCCTTCAGTGTACTTGGCAGTGCTTTGGTGACGTATGAGAAGCAGTAATGTGCACATTCTTTTTTCCAGGCTCCAAAACCCTGAGATACATGCCGTAGTCCACAATTGGACACTTCATTTTATTTGCAGAACATGTTTGTCTCCTTTATGACACGTTTGTTCTTTTGCCCTGTTGGATTGTATCCCAGCATAGTTGCTAATTTCCCAGCTCCAGAGCGTCACTTCAGCCCTTGGATTTTGGTAATTTTAAACCTGATGCAAAGTCAAGTGGGCCTTAGGAAGCATAACCATGAACAAATCTAGTGGAGGTGATGGAATTCTAGTTGAGCTATTTCAAATCCTAAAATATGATGCTGCGAAAGTGCTGCACTCAGTATGCCAGCAAATTTGGAAAACTCAGCAGTGGCCATAGGAACAGAAAAGGTCAGTTTTCATTCCAATCCCAAAGAAAGGCAATGCCAAAGAATGCTCAAACTACCACACAATTGAACTCATCTCACATGCTAGCAAAGTAGTGCTTAAAATTCTCCCAAGACAGGCTTCAACAGTATGTGAACTGTGAACTTCCAGATGTTCAAGCTGGTTTTAGAAAAGGCAGAGGAACCAGAGATCAAATTGCCAACATCCACTGGGTCATCGAAAAGCAAGAGAGTTCCAGAAAAACATCTACTGCTGCTTTATTGACTATGCCAAAGCCTTTGATCGTGTAGATCAGGACAAACTGTGGAAAATTCTTCAAGAGATGGGAATACCAGACCACCTGACCTGCCTCCCGAATAATCTGTATGCAGGTCAAGAAGTAACAGAACAGGACATGGAACAACAGACTGGTTTCAAATAGGAAAAGGAGTACGTCAAGGCTGTATATTGTCACCTGGCTTATTTAACTTATATAGAGTACATCATGTGATGCTGGGCTGGATGAAGCACAAGCTGGAATCAAGATTGCCAGAGGAAATATCAATAACCTCAGATATGAGGATGATACCACCCTTCTAGCAGAAAGCGAAGAACTAAGAGCCTCTTGATGAAAGATAAAGAGGAGAGTGAAAAAGTTGCCTTAAAACTCAACATTCAGAAAACTAAGATCATGGCATCTGGTCCTATCACTTCATGGCAAATAGATGAGGAAACGAAATGGAAACAGTGACAGACTATATATTTTTTGGGCTCCAAAATCACTGTAGATGGTGACTGCAGCCATGAAATTAAAAGATGCTAGTTCCTTGGAAGAAAAGCCATGACCAACCCAGACAGCATATTAAAAAGCAGAGACATTACTTTGCCAACAAAGGTCCATCTAGTCAAAGATATGGTTTTTCCAGTGGTCGTGTATGGATGTGAGAGTTGGACTATAAAGAAAGCTGAGTGCTGAAGAATGGATGCCTTTGACCTGTGGGGTTGGAGAAGACTCTTGAGAGTCCCTTGGACTGCAAGGATATCCAACCAGTCCATCCTAAAGGAAATCAGTCCTGAATATTCATTGGAGAGACTGATGCTAAAGCTGAAACTCCAATACTTTGGCCATCTGATGCGAAAAACTGACTCATTTGAAAAGACCCTGATGCTGAGAAAGATTGAAGGCAGAAGGAGAATGGAACAACAGAGGATGAGGGTTGGATAGTATCACCAACTCGATGGACATGAGTTTGAGTAAGCTACAGGAGTTGGTGATGGACAGGGAAGCCTGGAGTTCTGCAGTCCATGGGACTGCAAAGAGTCAGACATGACTGAATGACTGAACTGACCTGAAACAGGTTAAAATACTGTCTAAATTAGGAGTCCAAGAAGGAAAGAATTGATCAGAAATAGGAATTTAGTGGAAGCTTAGAAGCAAAATTTATGTTTTCTAAAATTTAAGTTCACTAGTTTTTAGAGAAGAGGTTATTTTTTTATAAGATTGTCATTCTTTGATATATAAAGAATATAAGAGCTGCAGAGTCCATAGTTCCTATAGTTAGTATGGATTCCAAATATTATTCCTGTGTTTGCACCCTAAAAGCAATATATATATTTATATGTGCTTCTAATTGAAAAGAGATTTTGATGACTTGGTAGAGTGTAAACTTTAACTGAAAATAATTTTGTAAACACTGGTTACATTGTATGAATTTCAGACAGGCACTTCTCCACACATTTATTGTTCCTGTATAATAATGTGCCTGCCACTGGGCTCAGTATGTCAGTCAAGCTTCCATCAGAAAAACAGAGCTGCATTAAGAAGTTTAATCATATTAAGAAATTTATTGCAGGAATTGACTTACATAGTTATGGGGGCTGGCTAAGGAAGTCCAAAATTCACACAGAATTCACACAGGAGGCAGGATGGGCTAGAAACTCTCAGACAGAAGCTAATGCTTTAGTCCATAGGAGGCATTTCTTCTGCCTGAAGGAAACCTAGTTCTGCTTCTAAGACCATTCAGCTGATAGGATCAGGCCCACACAGATTATGAAGAATAATATTCTTAAAGTGAACTCATTGTAGATGTTAGTCACATCTTCAAAATATCTCTACCATAACACTTAGATTGGTGTTTGATTGAGTAACTGGGGACTATGGCCTAGCTAAGTTGACACATAGAGTTATTAATATTACACCTGGCAATTTAAAATCTATAAAGGCAAGCAATTTTTATTAGCAAGGAACTTATAATTTAGTTGGGGTGATCATAGTTTTCACCGTGACAAAGTATGTGGATTATACTGTGCTTAATTGCTCAGTCGTGTCTGACTTTTTGTAATCGCATCGACTGTAGCCCACCAGGTTCCTCTGTCCAAGGGATTCTCCAGGCAAGAATACTGGAGTGGGTTGCCATGCCCTCCTCCTGGGGATCTTCCCAATCCAGGGATCAAACCCAAGTCTTCCACATTGCAGGTAGATTCTTTACCATCTGAGCCACCAGGATTATAAGGTCCTTTATTATTTCTGTGGAAGTTACATGAAAACACCATTGAAATTGGAGTTGGAAACCTGGGTTTGAGACATATCTCCCATTAATGGCTTGAGAACCTTGCTGAAGACAAAGCCTCATGTGAGCTTCAATTTCCTGGCCTGAAAAATGAGAATGGCTAACCTGTCACTCAAAGAGTTGTTAGAACTTGGATTGCTTGCTGGGTGATTGTGGTGGTATTGTCATCAATATAGTTATTCCAGTACTCATTATGCAGTAAAGTATTAGACCACATCATTTACTAACAAACTGCCGTTTGCTTGGTGTCTTCCTAGGCATTGCAAACGGATATAAAATAAATGCATCATGTCTGGTTTTGGGTGGAACCTGAACATTTTAGTCACATAGTTAGATGTTGCTAACCATTCCATGTTTGCTGGTAGACATTGTCCTCCTAGGTAGCAAAGTTGTGTACTGTGATATATGCAAGTGTTATTTCTTTACCTTTTGGAATTTGTACTATACAGGGAACCTCTTGGTTTTTGGAACAACTTGGGTAACCCCATGTCTGAGTTGGGGGGATTCATTATATTCCTGAATCTGGATTCACAAAAGCCTAAGACATAAAATTTGCTCTGAATTTTTAAATAAATTTACCTTTGATTCTATGGGAGATGTTTGAAATAACATTGGTCATTTTTCTACTAAAGAAATGGAATTTGATAAAGACTTGGATTCTTCTTTTATACATGATTTGCCCTTTTGGGGGAGAAAAGCATTAAAGTTGGTATTTTCTTTCATATTTTTCTTAGATGCTGCACCACCTGACAGCAGTAAATGTAAACGGAAGGTTCAGGGTGTCTGTTTTGCCATGATGTGTAAAGACTACCTTGGGACTTAGATCATTAGCATAACTTTGAGACATGAAACATGCATTTACTGACCACACCATTTGGTCACATTCGACTCTACTGCAATTAGATCCTGCTCGCTTCTATAAACTGGCCAACTTTAATTTCCTGGCCAGAGTCAACTATTGTTACCTAAGTAAGACTTATTTACCCTGTCTGTCTAATGCACACTTTATTGCTATGTATGGAGTCAGTGTATTAAAATTGAAGACATTGCTAGTAGAAATTACACTATTTTACTTACTGATATTCTTTTCCTTTCAGTCTAGTTTAATTGACCTCAAGGAACATGCATCTTCATTAGCCTCAGCAGGGCTGAAAAGGGACTCCAAATTAAAATCTCTAGAAATAGCCATTGAACAAAAGAAAGAAGAATGTAGCAAATTGGAAGCACAGTTAAAAAAGGTAAGTGATATCTAAGGAAAAAACATACTCGTTTTATAATGAATTGATAAAATAGGAAAGGAAGAGACATTTTTCAAAAAACAGAAACCCCTTATCTTTTGTCATCTGCTGATAAAAGGATTAATTAAGCAATCTTTATTCCTAAGAAGTCTGCATCAGATCTGTCTCTGAACATGAAAAGTTATCTTAGGTTTCCTGTCTGGGGCAAAAAAAAAAAAAAAAAGACAGCTGCCTTTTAAAAATATTAATTTATTTTTTATTAAAGGATAATTGCTTTACAAAATTTTGCTGTTTTCTGTCAAACCTCAACATGAATCAGCTATCTGTAGATAGCTTTAGGTGATATTATCATTTTAACAATATTTAGAGTTCCAATTTNGATCAGCCATTATTCTCTGGGCAAATCTCAACCATAAAGATAAATGTTTTACAGTAAATGTTTTCAATAAGTCAAAGAATCCAGGAGCCCTGTTATGCATTGATAAACATTTACTACTTTTCAGAAACAGGTCAGTTTTGGGGGAGAGGGGACTTTGCAGAAGTTTACCCAACAATGTTAAATTTCTAGAAGTTGGTGAAAATAGTCAAATCCTTGGAAGCATTATGGATTGACTATTTATACTTGACCAGAAATGGCCTTAATGTTTAAGAAAGTTTATATGTTGAAGAAAACAGTAAAGAAAACAGGGTATTTGCATTGCAGCATTAACATGTTTTCTCTGAACTGGACATTTTTGTGGAGTACATTTCCAGTCATGCATCTTTCCTTTGACTTTTTCCTTGTGTTGTTTGGTACGTCTGCATTCATTGTTCACATAAAACTCATAACATTATGAGTTTAAGCATTTTGTTTCCCTTTGACAATTATAAACTTATTCAGAAGAGATGATAAGAATCTAAACAAACAAACCATATAATAAAATGGGACTATGTATAATTCATAGCACACTGAAATGGGGATTCACTTGCTAAAGTTATAAAAATATATGATATGGATAATAGGGATGTGAAAGCATCATATATCTGTGGAGAAATTATTCTGGATATTTAAAAACTTAATACACTATTTCATATGCATGATGCAATGTATAACTGAAATGTGATTATTCTGTGTTCACGTCGTCATAGAATTTTAGGAAACTGTCATGAGATTCCACACTAATCAAGTCCCCTTAGTAATACAGAAAAAGATAAATATATGGATCAAATCTCTTTATAACAAAAGAGCAAGAAAATCTTTTTATTCAAAGTCTATTTCCTAATCTACTCATCATCTCACTTTTTAAAAGTGAAGTCTATTTAAGCAGAAATCTCAAACAATAAATAGAGTTTAAATTGCCCCTTTGAGGGTGTTTAAATTGCGATTGACTTGGCTGTTTATGCATTGGGTGTATGATATATATTCTTGACACATATATGAATGTGTTCTGCAATATGTTATACATGCATATGCATATCAAGAAATGAAACTATGAATGGTACTTTTTATATAATGAACATGTTTGTGATCATAAAGTGGACTCCAAGATAACTCTGTGAGAGAATTTTGTTGGCTCCCTGTGGTGGTCTTTGAGTCATCTCACCTCACTTGAAGTATGCTATGTCCTGAAGGAGGACTCCCACTACACCTGGGCGTGAAAACTGCCTTTTATCAACTCTGAGGAACCGTTATGGAGTTGAGGGCATTCTGCATATTATGTCTTCAGATACATACTTAACCCCCTCCGTTTTAGTATGAGGGATCTGTGGAACTGGAAAGCCTCTTAAAAGTAAGAGGTTCATATATTGATGTTCATAGTTTCCATGAATATGACTTAGCTAGTTTAATAGGTGAACATTTGTACAATTCAACTTAGTGTCTTTCAACATAGTTTTAGTTAAGCTGCGAAGTCAGTGAAAACATGTGATTTCCTTAGACTTTCAGATAGACACCATATACTGAAATTTGTAGATCAAATCTGATAAATATTTTAGTATTATTCCTGACAACATTTTAGCATCCTGCCACATCATCAGGATTAAAGTAACAAATATGGTTATCTTGCTGTAAAGGACCTATTTAATTTATGAAAAGATAATTTATTTCTAAGTATATACATGTCTTACATTATCTACTACATGCATAGTACAGAGAGATTAAATAAGGTAATTATAATATAAATATTTTTATACCTAACCTGCAGTAATTATTTTGTTATTTTTGGCCCTCTACATGAACAAAATTCAAAAGTTTAAAATACTTTTTCTAGTAGCCTTTAATTTCTGCTAGTAAATAATTCCGTAAAAACCTCAAGTACCCATCACCTTAAAAAAAATTGAAGTCTACATGAAATATTTGAAAATATAAGCCAAAAATTTGTGAATATACATATATACACATCATTTACTCATGGAAAAATAAGCAGCTATAAAAGCTTAAGGAGTGTCTGGGCCTCCTTTTAAATAAAAGGGTATGTGACTTGTGAATAAAATATAAAGGGTTACTAAATGAAAGCTGAAAACATAATAGTTTTATTATGTCATAAATAAACCATGAGTTCCCAGTGGAGTTTTGCTCAAGATTTGTGAGCGCTCAGGTATTTTTGCCATAAAATCTGTACAACATTGGTGATGTGTTTAGCTGAACAGAAACCTTGTCTGCTAGTGACAGTGGAATCCAAATTGTGATTTAAATCTGCAATTGTCTTCTAAACGATGCTAAATTGGTTAAGATGAGTTTTTAACAGAAAAGATTGTGGAGGACATTCATACACAAGGTTGCTTTTAACTCTTTACTGCACTATGTCAATTTAAGACATTTCCAAATAGTTTGTGTTGAAAATGGCTACTAAAGGCAGAAAAGGAACTTCTTACACATTCTATCCCACCTCTTAAAAACAGCTCCACACACCTGGTCAGCCAGATTTCAAACTCAAGGCAGCTGCCAAAGTGAGGCCTGAGAGCACTGTGGCACGTAAAACCACCCCGTGTCTATAGAGAACTCTCTCTCGTCGTCAGGCAGCAAGGTTTTCGGGATGTATTCGTTCCTTTCCCATCTTTCCAGTTTTGTTGATGAACTCCAACTTTGTTGTTGGCGTTTCACTTGTAAGGAAATCTTTACTCATATTAGTGAGTATTTAGTATTCAATATGTAGACATAGATTTATCTTATATGACTAGAAATAATTTCAGAAGCAATAGAAATTCAGAATGCCATGATTTATGTTATTTAAGTCATTTTCCAATTAATATAATCTTTGAGGAAGGTATTTTTTAAAACCACAGTAAACATCATTTACTTCATCAAAGTTGAAGAAAAATATATTCTTGCTCTTCAAAGGAATGTCTTGGCTTAAAGCTTACAGTGTTTCACCTTCTACCCCTTGACATTGAGTCCCAAATTAATGATGCAGGTATTTAAGATCTATAATTTGAGGATGCTATTTAAAATAATATTTAAATCCACAAACATTTATATCTTTTCCATAAAATAGAAAAGCATTACAGATTCTAAAGGACTTGGAACATAATAGGATAGACACTGAAAACTGTATTTTTAAATTATGAACTACTAGTAGGAACTGGGAATAGACAATGGGTAATACTGTATTTTGGTTCCCTTTAATCTTCCTACTCACTTAATTCTTTTCTTTTCCCATTTACTGTTAATCCTGTAATGTCTTGCTTACTGATATTTTGCTATTGCTAACCTGCTGTTTGCTAATCTATATTTTTCTAAAGTTAGACTGAATAGAAAAGTCAAGCTTGTGTTAATATAAAAGAAGAGCTATAAATTCAGTGATAAGATTTAATTAATCTTTTATTATTACCATCTTTGAAGTTCAGGTAATAAATTGCAGGCTTGGCCAAGAGTACTTCTTCTGATTCATTGCTAGAGGCCAGCACTTCATGTATCATCAAAAGTGGACAGCTTTCTTTATTTCATGGGTTATTTAACTTGAGAAAGGGAAAGTAACACAAACCTTAAATTTCTTATTCCAGCTATTCTTTTAAAGGAGCCAAAGTCAACATTTCTGTTTCCCTAGAGCCTCTCACTTTCACTGTGGAATGTTTAGAAACTGAAATTTCTTCTTTTTTAACCACCAGTTTGTCTGTGCAAATGCACTGAATTTGTTGAGCTAATGCTGTTTTTCTGGATCTTTCCTTCTTTCCCTGTCTGTGCTTCAATGCCTCCCCAACTTTGCAATGTAGCAAGCTGAGCAGTTGTTCAATCAGATGTACAACCCAGTAAGTCATTTCTGAAAGTTCCCGCTGTAACATATAAAAGCATGAGGATCCATTGATTACATGTCACAGTGTGCCATATTGGGGAAGTTTTGAAATATTTATGAATCTCTTCCCATTTCTGTTCTGTCAAAAGAAATGACCTGTTCAGAGGCCATTGCCATTTCTTTTGTCTGTGAAATTTAAAAATTAAGAACTCAAGGAAATATTGCCAGCTCTGGTATTACCTCTGTCTTAACTCTAAGGTGATAGAAAAACTTAGGTCAACTGCAGATCTAGGCTCATGAAATCTCTCCCACATTCTTCAAACAGAGTTATCTATGCCAAAAGGAAAAACATTTGTAAAATAGCAAACAACACAATGTATGTTATATTCAAGTGATAGAAGTTAAAAGAGATTTAAATTTTAAAGTAGGGCTATGCCCTTTGAGATTGCTAAATGCCTAACATTATTATGGGTTTTGCAAGGGTTAAAAACATGTTATTTGAAAACAATCTAAAATATACTCTCCTAATAACTGTAACAATTTTGATTATAGCTTAATGGTACAAAAACAAAAAACAGGTAACTAGTAAAAACATATATAAAATAGCCCAGATGCCACTGCTAGATTTTTGTTTGTTTGTTTTTTATCCTAATGACAGGTGTGTATCTATATGAAGCAGTTTGTTTCTTTAACTTATTAAAAAGGAAGGGGGTTTTGTCAACTTAGGTGACTTAATGGGAGAAATAATACATAAAAGTGAATGGGACTTGTCATTTGGCAGATATGATCTGTGCTATCTTGCACTCTAATTACTTCTTGTTTATAAATTCCCATTATGGGAAAAAGGAATAGCAGGAATAAAGGAAACAATTTGCCCAAGAAATTTTTGTTAAGTTATTGCTCCTAGTTGTATATAGCATGGTACACAAGATGCTTGAGTGTATTTACTCAGATTCATCCTCCACCCTTCATCCTTGGAAACAAATTTTGCTTTAGGAAACAGAATTCTTCAAGCCTCATTGGAGCATCTTTATTAACCTCTGTACCCACATATGATTTTTAGCAGAGGAACAAAAATAATCCAAATTTCCTTTCTCTTATTATTTGAATGGACATGTTAATAAGCAGGCTCAAGTGAGTGGAGATGTGAAGACAAATTAAAACTGGGATATCTTCATGCTTAAACATTAACCCTGAAGAAAGTATGTGTTTTCTTTAGATCATTTTAAAGAGATGTAAAGTAATCACACTGAAATTATATCACACTAGTTAAGGACCGGAAAAAAACAAAGTATATCGGGTTTTGGGGTGTATGGAGGGCAAGTGGGGAGGGCTTTGTTGCTGCAGCAGCTCTGATTTACCTAAACTCTGATAGGAATTCACCATCCATGTCAGGATACTTAGAGCCAAAGAAACAGTTCTGTTAACCTGTAGACCATTTCCAGAAATAGTGATGACATAGTACTTCCTGGCTTTTGCCTTTCCTCTAACCCAGTGATGGGTCTTTAGGATGCAAAGACAAACTTTTCAGTCCTTTAGTGACCAAGTCAAAAGTCATGGACTAATTTTTTCTCCCTGAGTTAACTAAGCTAACCCATTGTTTGAACATACTGGGAATATAGTCAGTTATTAATATAGCCAATTAAAATAGGTTATTATTCTTTTAAAAAATATATTTTACTGAAGTATACGGGATTTACAATGCTGTGTTAATTTCTGCTCTAATAGTAACGTGATTCAGTTATACATACATACATATTCTTTTCCATTGTCTTTTCCATTATGGTTTATCACAGGATATTGAAGATAGTTCCCTGTGCTATACAGGAGGATCTTGTTTATTCATTCTATATGTAATAGTTTGCATCTGCTCATTCCAAACTCACAATCCCTCCCTCCATCCCTCTTTCCCCGTTTCTGGTTTGTAGATAAGTTCACTTGTGTCATATTTTATATGCCACATGTAAGTGATATCACATGGTATTTGTCCTTCTCTTTCTGATTTACTTCACTTAGTGTGATAATCTCTAGGTCCATCCATGTTGCTGAAAATGGCATTATTTCATTCTTTCTATGGCTGAGTAGTAGTCCATTGTATGTTTGTGCCACATCTTCTTTACCCATTCATCTGTGGATGGGCATTTAGATTGTTTCCATATTTGGCTATTGTGAATAGTGCTGCTGTGAGCATAGGGGTGCATGTAGCTTTTTGAGTTATAGTTTTGTCTGAATATCTGGCCAGGAGAGGGATTGCTCAATCATATGACAACTGCTTTTAGCTTTTTGAGAAACCTATATACTGTTTTCTATAGTGTGCTGCTGCTGCTGTTGCTAAGTTGCATCAGTTGTGTCCAACTCTGTGCGACCCCATAGACGGCAGCCCACCAGGCTCCCCCATCCCTGGGATTCTCCAGGCAAAAACACTGGAGTGGGTTGCCATTTCCTTCTCCAATGCATGAAAGTGAAAAGTGAAAGTTAAGTCGCTCAGTCGTGTCTGACTCTTTGCGACCCCATGGACTACAGCCTACCAGGCTCTTCCGTCCATGGGATTTTCCAAGCAAGAGTACTGGAGTGGGGTGCCATTGTCTTCTCTGATTCCATAGTGAATAGTTCAATATTTTAGCTCCTCTTGTCTGCAGATATTCTAAGGGTTCAGTTTGTTTTTTAGACTGATAGGTATGCAACATGATGAATTTTCTATCCTTTATAGAATTTTTTAAAAATTGTCTTTTTTCCAGTTATAAAAATAAGGTTAGGGCCACAGTGAAAAGTTTGCCAAAATATGGATGGATATAGCAGAAAATAAAAGTAATAAGACATCTTACTGAGCAGAAATAATAACTAGGAACAACTAGGTTCTTCCCCACTCAGACATCTTTTGATTGACTGTCAGTATTCTTTCATCTCCTGTCTCCTTCTTTCTTTCCTCTCTGTCCCTTCCCTCCATTTTCCTTCCTTCCTTCCCCCCTTTTCCTTTATTCTTCCTTTTCTCTTTAGTTCCATTCTTTTCTTTTTCTAGTCTAATATTCTTTATTTTCACCAAATTGTCAAAGCTTTCATTGACTTTTATATCCTGTATTTCTTACATATCATCAAAATTTTCTCATATATTCTTCCAAAACACCATTTTAATAGTTTTAACAATATTCTACTCTATGTGCTCATTCTCCAAACATTAATCATTTCTTTCTTCTATTTTTTTTGCCAGTATAAATAATAGTCCAAAGAGTATCTTTCCATATTAATTTCCCCACAACTGTATTTTTTTAGTAGAATAAAATGACGGGACCAAGGACTTTTAAAACCTCCGAGTAGTGCCTGATCTGTCACATGGTTCTTCCAGCTCTGAACAAAGGCATTCTGTCACATCTAGACCAACACACAGAAAAACTACCATTTTACATAACTTTGACACATGCATGGTGGAATATTTTTCTCACTTTAACTTTGCTATCATTAATTACTAATATGGCTGAATTTTTAAATTCATTCATTAGCTGTTTGTAGTTTTCTTCTGTAAATAATTTTAAGAGATTTAAGCACTTGTTTTTGAGTTTTTTGATTTGCTCATTGGACTGTATGAATTATTTTTTGCTTTATATGGAGGCTTTCTTAGATTTATGGCAAGATTTTATTTACTTTAAGTTTTTTCTATAGAGAACCATTTTTATGTTCTTAACCTGTATTTCCCTTTAGGATTTCCTCATTGGCTTGTGTGTAGAAGTCATCCTTGAATTTCATTAATATTCACCTATATTAGGTTTTTTAAATGTTACTTTTTATATCCATTTAACTACATTTATCTTTAGATTGTTTTGCTTCATGTTGAGTGGTGAGGTTCCATTGCTTGTGGGATCAGAATTTTATTTATCATGGCTTTATAATATTTTTAAACATCTAGTGAAACAACTTCTATCCTACTTCTTTCTGCTTTTTATTCACTTTTTAAAAATGTTCTTAAACTTTAATTTTCTGTCATTCCAGGTAAACTTTAGGATCACCTTGCTAATTTAATAGCACAATTGTTGATTTTAACTTGATTTGTATTCAACATCCAAAATAATTTTAGAATGATATTGTTCTGATATTTTTCTTCCAATTTATGAGCTTGATGCAGCTTTTATCTATTTCACTTATCTTTTATAATTAAGTTTTTCATTTTCCTATTACAAGCCTGTGATATTTCTTTTTATGGATAGCCTAAGGCATTTCTATGTATATAATTTTTAAATTATACTGTTATGAGTTGTGTGTTTCTCCTTTTGTCTTCTAACCAGTAACTGGTACCTGAGAAATTTATTTTATTTTTATTTATTTTAAACATGGCCACCCTACAAAATTTGGTAAACTATAACTTGTTTTTGTTAAACAAGATTATTTTGTAGTTAGTCCTATGTCCACCAGTGTAAACTAAAGCAGAAAAAAATAAGAATTAAGCTTTGATATCTTCCTGGGAGCATTTGTTTCTTCAGTTCAGTTCAGTCACTCAGTCATGTCCGACTCTTTGCGACCCCATAAATTGCAGCACACCAGGCCTCCCTGTCCATCACCAACTCNTGGCCTGCCAGTCCTGGAGGAGGTGGCAAAGATTAGCAAGTTGCTTTTACAAGAAAAAAATGTGACAAGGACTTGTCCCCGCAACAAACTCTCAAGGTGTCTGGAGGGACAGGTTTGGGTCACCCCCTGCCTGTGTTAGTACAGCCTACACAGGGAGATGACATGCTGGGGGCAGAGGCTAGCTCAGGGTCCAGGAAGCTGCTGTGAATGAAGGGGATACAGCACTTCAGCCAGGGGGACCCACCTGGTCAGGGCAGGGGTGGAGAGCAGAGAAACTAGTGGGAGCGGCTGCTGAAGGGTCATGGACCCCTTCTCTCCCCAGCCAGCCAGAAAAGCAGAAAGGGCCAGGGAAGCAGGAAGTGTGGGAGCTGGATTTTAAGTTACTTGCTTAAATGCCGCTCACTTAAATGAACCAGAATGACCTCAGAGTGGCAAGCAGCTGCCACAAAATCTATGCATTTTATCGTTAAGGATAGATAGGCACTGACCCGGAATATCTGCGCAGTCTAAGGACTCATCTGATGAGCAGCTGAACAGAACATGTTGGTAGCAGCAAGAAGTGACTGCTAACCACAGGAAAATGACCACTCATTCTGACTGACACTCTACTGACATCACACACATTTCTTCACTCTGTGGGTTTTCATGGGCCTGGACCACAATCCGTTAATGAGGGAACCAGTGTGCATTCCGTGGACCCCTAGCAAGGCAGCCTCTGGGAACCAGCCCTCAGTGAGGGGAAGAAAAGCTGCTGTGGGCACAGCGTGGTCACCTTTAGTCAGCTTGTGGGAGGGACTGGCTGCAGGTGTCTTTTTGTCTATCAAGACTACATGTGGCTTGGGCTACAATGTATTTCCAATGGTCTAGATTCAAAACAAGTTGATTCAAAAAATCAAGTTAATTAGTCCAATCACGTTTAGGATTACTTTGGTCAATTTCAAGTAATCAATTCATCATTTTTAACTTGTAATAAAAAAACAGATTCAGAGGCATATATAAATACCTTGTGTACTGCAATTCCTGAAGAAAACATATCTTTCTATTATAAGTCAACAATTCTCTGTTTTGTTTTACTCTGAATTTTTAGGGTGTTTCTATAATTTTGTTTGTTTNTTTTAACTTGTAATAAAAAAACAGATTCAGAGGCATATATAAATACCTTGTGTACTGCAATTCCTGAAGAAAACATATCTTTCTATTATAAGGCAACAATTCTCTGTTTTGTTTTACTCTGAATTTTTAGGGTGTTTCTATAATTTTGTTTGTTTATTTTTGACCCTGCTGGGCCTTCGTTGCTGCGCAGGCTTTTCTCCAGCTGCAGCTTCTCGTTGTGACGGCTTCTCTTGCTGCAGAGCACTGACTCCAGGAGGTGGGCTTCGTTAAGTTGCAGCACATGGGCTGAGTAGCTGTGGCTCCTGGGCCCTGGAGTGCAGGCTCGTTAGTTGTGGTTCACAGGCTCAGTGGCTCCACAGCCGGGGGATCTTCCCAGACCATAGATCAAACCCATGTCTGCTGCATTATCAGGCAGATTCTTTACTTTCTGAATTTAACTTACCCGATGTGAACAGTCAACTCACTGGAAAAGACCCCGATGCTGGGAAAGGTTGAAGGCAAAAGGAGAAGAGAGCAGCAGAGGATGAAATAGCATCACTGAACAGCCTCACTGATTCAATGGACTTGAACTTGGGCAACCTCCAGGAGATAGTGAGGGACAGGGAGGCCTGACGTGCTGCAGTCCATGGGGTCACAAAGAGTCGGACACCACTTAGTGACTCAACAATGATGACAATACATGATAAACAATTAAATGATTCCAAAATTAAATCTACAAAAGCAACTATATCCAAAGAAGCTTAGTTTCTCGTTTTCTTCCTCCGTGCTATTCCCCATTTTCCCTGTGAAAGTGAAGTGAAAGTGTTAGTTGCTTAGTCGTGTCCAATTCTTTGTGACCCCATAAGCTGTAGCCTGCCAGGCTCATCTGTCCATGGGATTTCCCAGGCAAGAGTACTGGAGGAAAGAGGAGTGAGTTGCCATTCCCTTTTCCAGGGGATCTTCCCAACCCAGGGATTGAACCAGGGTCTCCTTTGCAGGCAGATTCTTTACCATCTGAGCCACCAGAGAAGCCCCTTTCCTCTATGGGGGACTGTTTTTAAATTTTCTTATGGTTTGTTCTACTGTCTAGTGTGATTTTTTGATATTTGAAGATTTATTGGAAACGCATAGCAGAACCGGGTGTTATATTCAGGTACTTGGAGCGCAAAACGGTTGGTTGCGGAGAGGCTCATAGTCTTTGGAAACAAAGGGACCCAAGGTGTTCCGGAAACAGATCAAATGCCAGGGGACACGGGGCGGGACATACCCACCTATCCTCTGGGTAGTGACAGGGCTGGGACCAGGACTAGGCTGAGGTAAGTGACACACTCGGTGCAGATACAAAAGTTAAGGAGGCATACACACACACACACACACACNCCAGTTCTTCTGTGTATTCTTGCCACCTCTTCTTAATATCTTCAGCTTCTGTTAGGTCCATACCATTTCTTTTATCAAGCCCATCTTTGCATGAGATATTCCCTTGGTATCTCTAATTTTCTTGAAGAGATCTCTTTCCCATTCTGTTGTTTTCCTCTATTTCTTTGCAACCCTAGGGACTATCAAATAGTGAGTGAGAATTCATCTTTATCAGGGCTCATATTTTACATAAAGGTTCACAAGAAAAAGACCATTTTTCCAATACAAGGGAAAATTTTTTATGTTAATATTCAGTGAGTTCTTTGTCATTTTTATGTCATTGTACAGCTGTGTAATCTCAGGGACATGATAGCCTCAATTATAAATGCTTTCACAGTCCTTATGTAGGTACAGTGGCTTCTTTTTATGATTTTTTTTAAAGCTAGTAGCTGAAAATTATTTGATTCACATATACACTAGCTTCTCTGACACAATGTATAGTTACAGCTATTTAAGAGAGAATTCGGAGCATACATGTAGCATGTACTAACACATATACACACAAACACAGATGCCTCACATTTAATCTAGGTTTTTAATACCTGGAGAACTCAAATTATATTCAAAATAATACTTAAGATTTGAAATTAGAGTTTCAT
This sequence comes from Neotragus pygmaeus, assembly GCA_006410875.1. Classification (NCBI taxonomy): domain Eukaryota; kingdom Metazoa; phylum Chordata; class Mammalia; order Artiodactyla; family Bovidae; genus Neotragus; species Neotragus pygmaeus. The sequence continues at coordinate 504,467 of SJYV01045160.1, forward strand.
ATCAGACCGTCCAGATAATTACTCAATTTTCTATTTAATTTTAGGAAGTTCCTTAGTTAAAAGGTATTATATTAATAATTATATATTTGTGTGAAAGATCTTAAAAAGTATTAAGCATAAATTGATTCTTTTTATTTTGCACAAGAGTAACTTAAAATTATTTTGAACTTTTATTTATGTTTATTATAAATATCTAATTTGTTTCATTTATGATAAGAATTTTCTTTTTGGAACAGTTGTTATAATATGCAAAATTTGAATATTCTAGATGTAGTTAGCTGGAATTGTGCAAGAATAATTTCCTTTAGCACTAAATTTCCTAACCACAAAGATACATCATTATTAGTTTCCAGATGTATTTTTTTACTCAGCTATTATATTTGGTATTAATTAGATTTAAAATAAAATTTAAATTTTACAATATTTTAAATTTCTATAATCACCCTAAAAACTCTGTTCTAAAAAGTAATATTTTGTTCATAACTCAAAATTATGTGACAATTGGAACTTCCTTTAGAAGACTGAAATAAAATATAATGTTTAGAGTAGTTTGTATACCTTGTTCTTCTGTGAAGATATGAAGGTGTTAATAGACACTAAACCCCCAAAGTTCTGTAATAGAGAATCATATTTGTACAGTGCATAAATTTAACAAATTATTGCTAAAGCAATAAGCAGCATGAAAGAAGAGTCCTCAGATTCATTAGTTAGTGTTTTGCTTATACTTCATAGTCATGACTAATCATTTGTTGGATAAAAATGATTTATTATTAAAATTGTTAAGGCCCATCTCAAAGAGAGCAAGTTATTTAACATTATCATTGATTATCCCCTGCCTAGTTTCACAGTAGGCTTCTGGACTAAAGTTAATACTTTCCTTTGTAGGCGATTGGAATGATGAACTAACATTTTATTGAAAATAATCAGTGGCTAACTTTCACAAGAGTAGTGTTAATAAACTTGTGTTTTGTCATATTGGTACTATCAATCCTGGTATCATTTTAGGCATGTTTGCTTTTAATTTTGATTTGGATATAGTATTAATCTGAAATTTTGCCTTATTTCCTGAAATAGTTCTAAATTCTTTCATTAAAATAACTGCCAGGCATTGTTATATACTCCTTCTCCTGAATCATGACCAAATTTCTCTTTTGTGCTTGATTCAGACTTTCAAAACCAGTTCATATCAAAATACCAAGCTTTCCCACATCTGTGAGGCTCCAAACTTTGTTTTGATTGTTCCCATTTGTGACAAATTTCCTTACATATGGAAATGGAAGAAACATAATTGGGGGACCCTCAAATTTTACTTACCTAATTTGTAATACAGACATTTTTGAAATTTTTTTTTAATCAATTTTCTGTTTCTATAAAATGCTTGAAAGTTACCCTGAAACTCTGGTTGCCCTGAAAGTTACCAGAGATATTTTGAAGCAGAACCAGATACCTGGATTTGCTTTTTAAACTGACCTGCTTAATTGGAAAAAGGTAAATCTCTAATTAGGAAAAAAAAAATGCTCACCAATATTCCTTTGGTTTTAATGACAGTTGTATGTCTTTGAAATTGATAATGTGCTTAATTGTCTTTATGATAATATGTTCTGAAAAGAAAATCCACAGCAATCTGCATTTTTAAGAGCTAGATTCCTGACTAGTGAATGAAGCTGTGTCTTAGATGAAAGGAATTGACAATTGCTTCCTGACCTTTTGGGAGAACTAACTTAAAACCAACAGATTCTTAAGAAGAAGTACTTACTGTGTATTTTCATTCTAAACCTTGAATGGGTCAGAATGCCATGGTAGGAATTTGTCCAGGTAATGATTTATTTAAATGTATTATGTTTTTGCAGTGCCTAAAGTACATTAGGCCCAAATATCTTACCTACTTTTGACCCCCATCAGAAGCTTCCTGTCCAAATTTTAAAATCCATGTTAATTTGAAAAGGCAGGAGTACTGCCTAAGTACAAAGAAAATGCTTCCTTCTCTCTTTTTAAAGAGGAGGCTCTGGCCTTATAATTTTGGACAAGCTTTGACTTTATAAAGTCAATTTCCTCATGTTTTTCTTTAATCCCCCCTGCCATGTATATATATCACAGTATAAGACACTCATGCTATACTAGTTAACTGTTTCAGCTCATTCTCTGCAAAGTTGTGATTTTTGCTGAGTACAGCTGGTTAAATTCTATGGAAGACTTCTGCTTCCACTGCTTAGGTTGGATCAGGACTTGCCAGTCTCCAGTCATGTGAATCTGTCTTCTCTTGGGTCTTCACAAGGACCCTAGTAAATACCCCAAATCAGCTGTCACCCTTCTGTCTCTATATGACTCTTTCTTATAGCTTTCTATGGACTTAAATATTTTAAAAATCACATCTATCTACAACTTTATTTAATAACCTTGTCAAGAATTCTGGCACTCATGTCAAATGTGCTTTGACATAATCTCTTTTGCCCAGAAATCAGTAGATATTGATATGGAGATAAATAGATGTATTTAATTCAAAAGTGTTCTTCAGGTTGTCTGTTCCTTTTAAAAGAAAGAATCATTAGCACCTACAGATTCCTAACAGACAGCAGGCCAGCTGTAAACTTGGCTGTGGTCTTTATTTTAATAACATGACCTAGATGTGGCATCACCTGACATCAACAAGTGGAGATTCAGGATTGTTTTTTCCTCGGTCATCTTTACCTTGAAATGTTCCACAAGTCCCTTGACCACACTCACTTGCTAGGTTTAAAGACTAGCAATCTGTCTAATTTCACCCCATGCTGAAAACTTGCTTGGGTTTATCATCTTCTCTTCAAGCAGCTAAATTAAGGAATGTGCTCACATACCTCTCACGAACACACTGCTTTTTCTGAAAACTTAGTAGGGAGGCTTCTCTAAGGTGCATGTAGTACCTTGTCTATGAAAAATTAAACAAACATCAACTCAGCTGTATAGCAAGCCCCACTGATGGGATACATACTATGAAATAATAATCACAGTAAAACTCCAAATGAACAATACCTTCCTCATGTTTGTCATTTTCTCGTTTTCACTGTCCTTAGACAGGCTTATTCATTTGTCCATAGTCATAAGACACAAAGCCAGATTTAGAATCTAGGTCTTACAACTAGAAATCCTGTACCCCTCTATTAAAACTCATGGTAATAATTATCTTAGGAATAAAAACAACCAAAATAAACCACAGCAACTAACTGCAAGTTTTTTGTGAATCTTCAAATCTGAGTTATGAAAGGAATTTTCACTTATCAGAAATAAGCTATTAAAACATTTATTCATTTATTTTGAGTGCTTGTAGCTGGTCATTACTTAGTTCATTCTTTTTTTGAATGTCACTGGTTGAGTAGTGTGAAAAAACTGCCATGGAAAGGTTTTTAGCTGCCATATAGTAATGATATCAGAGTCTAAAGGAGAAGAGAATTAACATAAAACGATTGTTTTCTTTCTCTTATAATCTAAAAACTGTGCATTTTAAATGCTTTTCTGTTACAAGAGTAATGAATTGATTAGTAGTATCACGAATAGAAGTAGTTATATGAATTACTTTGTTTTAAAAATGAGTGTCTACATTTTTGATAAGAGATGAACAGATTTTGATATTCATCTTAATTGAAAATAAAATTATTAGATGAATAAACTCCTAAGGCATGTTAGCTCAGGATTCTCTTTCAAATTATTTTAATTATAATGAAAAAACTCACTAGTTCTACTGTATTATATTATAATGAAACTCAGTGTACATACTAAATAATTAAAAATTAATGTTTTCTGAGAAATGTGGATAAAAAACTACCTGATATTGTGTTGAACTGATATATTTTTTCCAAGTTCTTTTGCGTAGTTGAGTTTGTGAATAAGTAAATCTTAGACTAAAGAACATGAAAGCAAATTATTCCCTATCTATCCTCATGCTTAAATAATATGTTACATGCAAAAATATCCTTAAAATAATTATTTTTCATAAATAAGAAACTTATTTTTCTTTATACTAATTTTTGAATTTTTTTCTACTAAATCATTGCAAAGACTGTCAACCTCCTAACAGTATTATTAGTCTTAATTTTTCTAACCATGCATGATTCATTTGACCCCACAGTAGTTGTAGCTTGCTTGCCTTGTTTTTTCCCTGAAAATTTTTTTAAAAAGTCTATAAAAATCCGATGGACATCTGTTTTACCTGGAAGATAGCAGGACAATTTAAGTCCTAATAAATTGTTAACATTTTATTATTTCACACATGGATTTTGGAGATACATACAAATATGACGTCTCTGAACTTTCTGTGTTGAATGTGCACTGTTGTTAAACTACTTGTTTTTTCCCTGCCTGCTCTTTGAAGAAGTCAATTAGGAATAATGGGAAACAAGGGGTAGGCAAAACATCGCAGTGCAGTGTTATTTTCGTCTGTGGGAATATTTCAGCCAAAAGTTTATTTTGGGAAAAAAAGAAAAGAGCCATAACACACTGTCACACACACACACAAAACCACAAATACTTTGGCTGCAAATTATTCTGCAGTATTGTTACTGTGTTGTTGCCTGTGTCTGTTCTCGTGTGTAAAGCTGCCCTCCACCATTACCCCTCATGCATGTGTTTGCGAATTCTTGTCTGTGTGCTTGTTCATGAACTAGCTCATCCTCCTCCTGGTTCAGGTTAATTTAATCAAAAGAACAAGAACGTATGGGTATGGCTGTTAGCTGGAAAGGCCTTCTGCGTTTTCAAGCCTTTCTTTCTTTCTACATCTTCTGCTGAAATTTCTCAGTGGAATGAAATGTTCAATTCAATGATCAGTCATCCAGTCTCTTATATGTTATCTGGCTTTACACATGCCCTTGATGATTCTTACAGAAATAATTTAATATTGCTTTTTCTCAATTTCTCTGTATTGGAAAAGGAAGCTGTCAGTATGAATCACTTGCTTGACTGTGAGGAGTTAAACTGTCTTAGTTCCTTGCCAAAACACCAGAAATAAGCATATTACTGTCTCTACCTCCACCGAGCCCCCATTTCTTGTAAGGGGAAAAAAAGCAAAAAGTAGCATCATTTAATGAATCAAAATAACAACAGTAGAAGAAACCCACCTTAAAAAATCAAAATTTAAAAAAAGTAGCTAAAATTTGTGATTTTTCTATTTTGCCTTTTAACTGACAGTATACCCATAATTCTTGATAAGTTTTTTTTTTTTTTTTCCCCAAAGTTAATTTCTGGGCCATTGGTGACTGTACTGTCTACTGTTCTAAATTGTTATCTTAACTACAATCTTTAAAAATATAATGTTGAAGGCTCATAATATTGAAGATGACTCCAGGATGAACCCAGAATTTGCAGACCGGATAAAACAGCTTGACAAAGAGGCGTCTTACTACCGTGATGAGTGTGGCAAGGCCCAAGCAGAAGTTGACCGGTTGCTGGAGATCCTCAAGGAGGTGGAGAATGAAAAGAATGACAAGGACAAGAAAATTGCAGAACTTGAGAGGTAAACTTTGCAGTCCATGTTGTAAATTGTCAACAGTGAGTGAACATTAGTTGCTTAGTTGTCCATCTCAGGGTGCGGTAAATTTGGAATGTACATTCATATTTCAAGGAAGAAACAGATTACTTATGAGGAACATGGCCTGTAGGGATTATGTTGTGTTTCTGTGAGATACTCAGAAGTTGGTTGGGTTATCTTTTGAGGGTTTATATACTTCTGCAGTGTTTGCAAAAATAATGATCAACTTTCTTGAGTGATACCCATAATCTTGCCTTTGATTCAGCAAAGTGTGTAATAGACCGAAGCTGTGACTACCTGAAACCTCAGTTTTTTCTTATCAAAAATAAGCATTTGTTATTTAGGTTTGTTTTAAGCATAGGTTGTGAGTTCTTTCAAGACAGGGGAAATGGAAAGGAGCTCATATCCTTTGAATATCTGTTAGCACACCACAGCAAATTCATTTTGGAACTTATCTTTTAAAAGGATCTTATGCCACTTGGTAAATAAATATTTTTAAATAAGGTCTAAGGCAGGCTGAATTGATAGCAAATTCTGTCTAAAACCAAAGAGGATTATATCAGGATTCCAGAGTAATTAGATTTTCAGATAAATCTATTGTATTTATGTATAGGGTAGACTCTAAAATTAAGCTTTCTATCAATGCTTTTTCCTATATTTCATGTAAGGAAAGAATTTCTAAATAATCTTATGTAACTCCATTACTTCTGAGGATTGCTCATTGGTTCAGCAATAAGGCAGAATTTGTCTTTCCTAGATTCAGTCCATATGGAAGAGATCAGCAGATTTTGAATAAATCAGTGAATGTTTGCCAGGTCTGATCAAGACACTCATGAGGCCCTAAAGGACCTCAAGGCATATACAGAATAGCTCTCTATGACCTTGTATTTAGACAGATTGTGATCTTTAGTGACAGAAAGACCTGGGTTCAGGTTTTGCTTCTGCTTCATGCCATCTGTATGACTTTGAATCTTTGTAGAAGTAAATCTCTAACAACCTATTAAAATGTATCACATTTTGCAGGTACCAAGTCCTGGTGTAAGGTGAGGCAGTTATATCCTTATGAACACCTGAATGCTAAAGCGGATTCTCAATATTATCTCTCTCTGGATTAAATGGATGGGTTAATTCTTAATAAAATTTCAACATTTAAAAATTTAATGTGTAGTATACCCAAACTCCAAAAAATATTTCATTTAAAAATCTTAGCATTAGTTTGATGGTAATCTGATTTTTGTTCAGTATGACCCATTTTCGAAATTATATCAAGACTTCTTTTCTGGTAAGAGTACAAATTAAAATCTTTAAGGGCTTCATTTGAATTTCAAAGTGCACAAGTATTCATTCTGCCAGCCTACTGATTATTAAAATACTATTAATTTAGATGTATCTACATGTCCATTTTGGAACTATATTTTAGGACCAAATTTTTTTCTCAAAAAGATACTTTGAAATCACAGGGAAGTTATGATCATGTCTTTCTTATTGCTTAGAAAATTGAGACTTTGAAAGATTGAATAAAAGATTGGTCCTGTGGTCAGAAAAAGAGAAAAGTGTAATGTAGGTTTCCTGACTCCTAGTCCACTTCTCTGAAAAGTGAGCCGTGGAGAAGATGCCCTAGATAATGTTACTAATATTAATTATAATCATAATAGATGATATATATTTTTATGCTCACAGTGTACCAGTTACTGTGCTAGGCATTTGACCTGCAAATACTGTATAACATTTAATCCTGCCCTCAACACAGGAAGTCTCATTGTCATTACTTTATAGATGAGAAAGCATTTTATGGATTAAGTGACTTCCTCAAGGTTGTGGAGTTTATAACAGTCAAATGTCAGGATTTGAACCCAGGTCTGACAGATGAGCGACTGAGAACAGTTCCATCCAAGAATGGGCCAGAAGGAAGAAGCTAGTCCAGTAGCACTCAACAGTCACATAGCTGGCCGAGAGGCATGGCTGCTGGCCCGTGGGAGATCTGCTTCATCTTTACTAGCTTTCAGGAGAGAAAGTGATGTGCCCCACATTTTGAAGGCATTTTTCTACACTAAACCAGCCCTTCAGAACACTAATTGAAAATCAGGATCGGCTACTATAAATATTTGCATAAAATAACATAATTGTCTAGTTGGACAAACAGGTCTTACTTAGCTGGACATTATTGCCATTAAATCATCAAGAATATTCACGTTTTTATTTCCTCAATATGGAATGTATTAAAACAACAGTGATTTTACAGGCATTTATCTTTATGTACTTTCTGCACATTTGCTTTATCTCTGCCTTTGCCTCTCCTTAAAGCTGATGCCTCCCAGGCACTGTAATTCATAAAACGTGTGGTGGGACTTGACTCCATCCCAGTTCTCTGCCTGCCTGTGTCTCGCGTCCAGAAGCAGAGGATAGTCTGGGAAATGTCTGAGCCCAGACCCAGAAGGAGGTGGGGGGGTGGAGATCAAGAGGGGAAGTTTCTTGGGAAAAGGAGAGCTCAGCCTTGGCCTGCCTTTCTGACACATTATCTGCTCAGTTACATGTGTATTCTGACCAAGGCATCTTCCTTGAGTTGTCAGACAGTCCTTTTCAAATTGGCCAGTATCTCTAGTTGCTGGCTTAAACTACAAAATTCATACCTCGTAATGTTGGGAACTAAAGATTACTTAGCAATGTGACATATATCTCCATTTTGGAGTCGTAGAGGAGTGTTTGCAATTAAGTTTGTGATTTTGAAAACCAAGAAATTGAACTTGAAATAAATCTGTGGTCTCTGGTCTGTAACGTGACCTACCAGAGCAAATAGACCTTTTTAAAAAAGCAGCTTGTGTTCTAAAATACTCCAGAACTTCAGTCCTGTGCAATGCAAGGTATGGGCTTAAGAATAACTCAAATGACACTGATACTGGCCTACTTCTTTCTCAGAGGGCAGTTTGTGTTTGCTTTCTTTTCCGTTAATATTCTAGTTTTTTTTTTTTTTTTTTAAATTTTCTCCATTATAAAACATTCTAAATAGCACATGCCTGGTACTTATATGGATGCATTTACCTCTGAAATTCCACGCGGATGTTGTTTTTCACAGCCATTAAAGATTCTGCTTTTCAAAGTGCATATTGCTCCAGTGTGGTCCCCATGTGCCCGTCTGTGCATAAACTCTTCGACTTAATGCTGATGGTTCAGTAGGAGTTTCTGCCTTGGACTGCAGGCTGCTCTGGGGGCAGTTACACAGTGTGTCTGGGGGGACTTTGAGTAGTCCCTGAGAGTTGGTCCAAATCAGGCCAAAGTCTTTATGTGATCACCAATGATAGGTATCTTGTATGTGCACAATCGAGTAGCTAATTCATTAGAGGCAATGAAATATGTAGTCTTCCTGTGTCATTGCCCATCAAGGTCTTTTAAGTGTTTTATTTAGAGTTTAAATTAATCCTTTAGTGCCTTAGGGGAAAGAGAGAGGCAGAGTCTGTCAAACAAAGCTTGCTGCCATGGGATTTCTGGCATCTCACCATGGGAACAAATCAGTCAGGCGACCTTTGATGTAATTATCTTAAATATGTTAGGGGCTTTGTCAGTATTTCTCTAGAGGGCAAGGAATGCCCAAATTGAGCCCTCAATCACATCCCTCCCCACTATGAAGAAGAGAGTGGGTCTCACAGGAGATTTTTACTCCTAAAACATAACATCAGAATAGAAAACAAGATAGCATTTAATTATCTGAATCAGGACTAATGCTACCAGACATTTGGACAATGAGAAATTATGTTAGATGCCTAAATGTACCTTATCTAAGGTTGAGAAACAGACTGTTATTTTTCCCTCTAAATTTGCTCAATAACATGCTGACATAATTTCTTTGCTGCCTTTCAGAACTCTTTTTACGAAATGTAAACTTAAGCTTTATTTTTTTTTACTTACGATAATATGATCTAGAAGTCTCATGGTACATGGAAGAAACTTGATACCAGTTCTATTTGTTTTGATATAAACTCTTCTTTCTAAGTAATTTCCATTAATGTTTGTAAATGCATTTGAAGGAGTTTCTTTAAGAAAAAGTGGCAGATGGTTTTATACTGGCCCTAGCCTAGCAGCCTTTTGGGGAAGGTCATGGATATCACAGGTGCCTTTGAGGCAGCAAGGGAAACTAGGGTCCCCTGAAAAAAGCAACTAAATCTTAAATGTTTGCTGGTTATTTTAGTTTAGGATTCCATTCCCTAAAGCTTGGGCAAGGACCTCAGTTTGATATACCCCTGAAATATTTGAAACAGAAAGATTTGAAACAGCAGCTGGGGCCAACATCAATATAGTGCCTACAAAGACGGTGGCCTGACTTAACTCTTACATTTGATCAGTTCTACATTTGTCGTCATGAAACACTCTGCAGGGGAGTTTCAGACACAAAGCATTGGATCAGTGCTTTCACCAAGAGTTTAATCTAAAATGTTCTACTTGATTTTTATCATTACAGTCAATGCTGTTTTCCTCTGAAATGTTTTTGTTTAAGCTTTCTCCTGAAGATTTGTTTTGCTTTTCCTTTTTGTGTGAAATGCTTCAAACTACTTCTTCATAGTATGGCATAATGGGGTACCACTGAGCAGATAGCTAATCAAGTATTTGTTAACCCACTTGATTTTTTTGCAAAGGGTATTTTATAGGTTAAGAAAATGAATGCCTTCTATCACTTCTGTGGTGGCCAGAAGAGGATGTAATTTTGTTTTTCTTTTAATTATTGCTTTGCATAAGAGACTATTTTTTGACAGATTAGAAGGCCATGTTATATATTCTACTATAAATTAGTTTTCCAGTGTCTGGATATTTGCAATGATGAAGTCTGATCCTCATTTTCACAACTGAAAAAATTGCTCTCAGCTTTGGAAGGTAATCTGTCTTGTCTTGGGAAGCTGATAGGCAGGTGGCACCTCACCTGAAGGTGTCCTCATCGTCTTTGATCTTGTGAGGTGCAGTGCCTGTGAGCACCTGAAATGTAAGTCTTTAAAAGAAAGCCAGATTGCTCAAGTCCATTTGATTTTTAACAGTGAATAAAAAATATCTCATAAGATATAGTCTTCCAACTTACTGGTTCTAGTAAAATCTTTCTGACATAAGTGCTCACCACTTTTCTAATACCTTAGTAGTCTCCATTTCAGTTTATTAAATAATAAAATTTTACACACACACAGATAGGAACTTTTCTATAAATATTCATCCAGAAAAGGGCAGATTGTGCCACTGGGTTGCTGGAATACACCTCTGGTTCACTTCAGTGCTTGAGATTATGTGAATGACAGACTGGTTTCTTACATGTAATAATTAGTATAATTGCTTACAGTGTGTGCCAGGCTTTTGGGTGGTAATATCAGATAAGAGTTGCTTTATTGTCCTTCATTTGGTTATGAAACCTGCTAATGTAACTTCTGTTGGCTGTATGTTTAAAACTAATGCGTTTCCTTCCTTTTATTCTCTTTTGCTATCCCTTTTCCTTTCTGCTTATCCTCCAAATTGCCGCTTTCACCCTTGCTCCAATCAGCTTGACTCTCAGGTCAGTACTTTCAGTTTTTCTTCTAACCGCCTTTCTCTCCTAAGCTCAATTTATTGCTTGCACTTGTTTAACAAACACATTTCTGAAATGGTTTTCCTCTGGCAGCCCCCTTTTTTTTTTTCATTTCATCCCATGCCTAAGGAATGTTTACTTTATGAGAAGACTGTATAGGTGGGAAAAGGCAAAGAAGATGATGAAAATAGTTCACTATTGGATTATTTGATACTTTCTCTTCCTGGATTATAAAATCAGTGAAAGAAATCATTGTGAAAGCTCCCAAGTTCTTTTCTCCTGAGCAGCTCAGAAAATTAGCTACATGATGTTAAACTGTGGAGCAGTGGAAAAATCAAATGCAGGATGCTAAATTTAACTAGGAGAACAAAGATTTGCTCATGACGCAGCAACTTAAAAGCTAAATTTAATAGTGCAAACCATTCAGACTTTTCGCTTAATAAATCACTGTGTTTTGAAAGATTGATAATACTTTTTAAAGTCACTTTTGAAAATTGTCAGTGTTTTAGTAACATATTGTACACACATGTTATTTCCTGTCATTGTTTTGGTTATAAACTTTTTAACTTCATTTTTATTAGCCATAAGATATACTTTAATTACCTAGGGCATAGCATATGGAGCCAAATGTAAAACTAGATTCATTGTTGACTGTGTGCACCCCAGTATTAAGAAGCAAAGTGGACATTTTGTTTGAAAATACATCCAGGGTTTGCTTTCTCTAACATAGCGGGCTCAAGTCAATAATTGGTCTTAAGTCCAGCAAAATTTTTTCTTTCAATGATACATAATAATATCCAGTGATTTCTTTATCATTCAGTCAATGAATATGCTACAAGATGCTTTATTGTATGATCTGGGCTACCTGGATTTAAAAAAAAAAGATTCAGATTAAGAATCATAAAGCTTGCCTTTGAAAAGAGAAGCTATATTATTTTCTTTCCAGTAGTGGGGATATGCACCATTGTATTCTGTCTTCTGCTCATCACCTAAGCCAGTAGTGAATAATTCCAAAACCAGGCCTCCTACCCACATACCAGTTCTCCCCACCCACCACCCATTGCCTGCTCCAAACCCAGTGGTGAGGCTCATAGTCCTTGAAATGGAAACCACTGGTCTGCCATTCCCACATACCACACTGGTACATATCCCACAGGAACTGCCTTGAACTTCATCACAGTGAAGGAAGCCCGTTCTTAGTAGTTCCCAAAACAAAGATCTGAACAGAGATTAAAGGCATGGCCCTACAGAACTGCTCTCAATGAAAACCTAATGACTGTTAATTCACTTGTTGGTGCCCCTATGTGCAGAAACAGGCATAGTAATGAGAGTAGGGAAGGAGGGCCTTGGCTCCATGGCATCCAAACCCTTCCTCCAAGTTTTAGATTTGCTCATTATAGAACCTTTAAGCTTTTCTCCTTGCCTGTCTTTTTTCTTTTCTTTCCTTTGCCTTCCTTTAGCTACCTCTAATCTGCACCTGTTGATATTTAAACCCTTGAGACCACGGACCCCTTTCATTCTCACACCTCAAGTTCCCAGCCTTCAGATGCTGTCCATAGGCGATTTACTGTGTCTTTTATGTGCAGGAACTGTATTGTGCAGTATTTAGTTTTCTTTTCCTTTTGTGTAGCGAATGAATATGAACTCAGACTCTCAGAAAATGGGATGCAGGTTTAGGGCTTGTGGGTATTAGAGGTTCTCTGGACAAGGGTGTGCTGATTGAGTTTGATGAAATGTGCAGGCCAACTTGACACTACAATGGGAGAACTACAGTGGTCAACACAAGATTCCGATCATTTCAATACCATTTAACCTCCTGCCCCAGTGAACACAATAAACAATCACTGCGAACAGTCTGTAGTTATATTTTTAGGGTAGAAAGCTTGGGCAGCCCCGCTTTTCTGGAAACCAGTCTGTGGAGTCCTCGAAATTTTCTGAGCTTTGACAAGTTTCCAGAGTTAACTTTGCTTTTTGTCCGACCCCTTCCAGGTTTATCAGTTAAGACAAAATGAAATGTAACAATTGAATACAGGATCTCTGGCCTTGGTGCTTTCTTTATATAGTGCACAATTGAGATACCACATATTTGTATTTGTACATATACATATATATGTGTATACATTTATCATAAATTTTATAAATATATGATCTTTCTTACTGTAAAAGTATGTAGTCTGCCCTGTGGCTCTTTATCTCCCAATTCAAAGTTTGAAAACATCACTAACTTTTGGGTCTTGCTATGGACTCTATGAGAAAGTCTCCCTTCCATCTATTTTTTTTTTTTTTTTTTTGGAAATTTAAAGAAAATTTTATTTTGGAAAGAATGGATACATGTACATGTATGGCTGAGTCCATCTAATTTTTTTAAAGTGGTCTCATTTGTTTTTCAAACTCTGTGTAGATTCTCATGCTTAAATTCAGGTAGACAGATGTTAAGTATTCAGCTTGGTAAAATGCAAATGTCATATTCTAAACCTATTTAGGGTCTTGCTCCAGAAAACTCCACTTCTTTCAAGAACCTCTTTACCCACAACCAGTGGGAAGCTAGAGAGGTTTAGCAAGATCCTGCTTTGTACTCAGGGGTGGGTTTATGTGATGTGTGCTCATTTCTAGGAACTATTTGTGAGAGCTGAGGTAAATGTATGCAGCAGTTCACCAAAAAAAGGAAAAGTATCCTTAAGGATTCAGTCCAAAATCCTTCCAGAGAATCAACGAAGTCAAACCAGAAAGTGCAGGCCTCTCCTGGCCTTTCCCAGCCCCCAGTTTGCTGTGGATGCTAGGTCAGCTGCTTTATTGTTTGTGACTCTGTATCCCCTCTTAGAGAGGAAATAGCTGTTTTTGGAGTGGGTTTTCTGGGATTTTCACGCACATGTCTGATGGAGGGGCTGTTGGTGAGGGGCCTTGTGCATCTCCCTGACAAGCAGGCTTGAGCTGATGGCCAGCACCTGGCAACAGGCGTGAGCTCACTGTTACAATCTCTTCAAACACTTCTACCAAAATAAACTCTTTGTAATGTTTCCCCAGAGTTGAAAACGGTACTCTCAGCTCTTCCTTCTAAAAGATGAAGTTCGCTACTCCTGGACCTCAGTGGCCTGTTGCCCAAAGTAATAATGAAAAATACCTTGCCCAGAGAATCCTGCAGTTTGCTCTTTGTTAGGGTCAGTTCTTGGACCCGTTACCTCCACAAAGACAGAATAAATACCTCCTGTCTGCTAGGCAGGGCACTACATGCTGGCCTGGCATTTCAAAGAATACCTGATGAAAAACTGACCAAACTGTTTAAGAAATGTTATGTATTACATTCTTCATTTTTATATTTACAGTGGACCTTGATATTAGTAGTAGGAATAACAGAAATAGCAGCAGTAGTAATAACTGAACACTAAATGCCAGTGCTGATTTAGTCATTTTTGAGTAGTATTTACTTCTCATAACAATTTTCATTTCTTCCATATTAGAGAAAAAGAAATGGAAGTTCATAAAATGTAAATATTATGCTAAAGTTAATATAGCTAGTAAGCAGTGGTATTGGGGTTCCTCTCCAAAAATTAATCCTTTCAGATTTACTTAAAAATAATTTTTTTGGCCACTTCTCCACTTGCATAATAAAGACTGTGAGAGGCCAGTAGGAAGTAAACCTGTGCAACTGTGTTTAATCCATGATTTCCCAAATGCCGTGTTCGTAGGTTGTATCCCTTGAGGCATTTTGGGGGGACTGCTGTCTGTTATGCAGCCCGCCTTTTCCTTCATCCTGAGATTCATGCCCTCCCTCCCCGTCCTCCCCACATTCCCTATCCTGAGCTGGTTCCTTGTGCACAGATCCTGCCCTGGCAGGGCAACCTGAACTCTCATCTCCTCCCCAAGTGCCTCCGGCAGAGGCAGTTTCTCCCTGTCTTGATCTCCTCAGAGCTTTATCGAACCCTTTTCCTTGACCCGTGTCATGTCCTAGCTTGAATTAAGGTAATTAATCATTACATTGTGTCTCCCAGTAGACAGTGGCCTCCTCTGGCACTACATGAGTCTCCAGCTGCATGTGATGCTGTGCCACACACTGGAGGTAGCAGTTCATACTCCTGAATGTTACTGACTGCATGTCTGTTGAAGAAAGCAACTTCCATTAACTTTGTCTCACTTCTTCTACCCTTTACGTGGTCCTTACAGAGACTTCCTGGTCAGCTTTTTCTGGAGATTGAGTTGACTGCCCTGGATATCATGTCTAGCTTCAGCAGGAAGCTCTGAAAAAAAAATGAGTGGTACCAGTTTTCTATCATCAAATAAGATGCTTGAAATTTCAAGAAAAATAAAGATACAAGTAAAAGGGGAGGGAAAAGATCTCTTTCTGAACTTACCTCGTTCTCTCCTTCCCTTCATCCCTCTTTCCTTTGTTCCTTCTTCCCTCCCTCCATATTCCTTTTCTCCCCCTTCCTCTCTCCCTCCCCACCCCACTCCTTTCTAGACTATTCATTAAAAATCCTTCTCCATGCAAGGGTCTGTGCTGGGTGTCAAGGATATAGCATGACTCCCTCTCCTCATTGAATTCAAAGACCAGTACTTCCTATAAGGAAGGATTTGGCCACTAAGAAAAATAGTTTGTGCCATTTATACTAATAACTGGAAAAACTAGGTTTCAGGTGTTTTTAAAAATTCCTTTTCCTGTTGGCACTGAGGAGGTTATCCACAGGTCAGAAAATCATTTCCCTCTTTAAAGCTGCCTTATACTATTGCTGACATTTCTGGTGAAGTGTCAGAAAATTTTATGCCCAAGCAGAACTGGTAGAGAGCCAGAAATCAGTAGATTTTGCTTTGGGTGCAAATATTTTATTGAGGATGGAAAAAAGTTGTTTTCTCTGATTTACAGCTCCTGCAAACATAAAGTGGGATCTATATTTAGAAATGGTTTTGAACCTTTGAGATGTAGCCAGGGATTGGTTCTTGCACCTTTCTGAACTGGCCTTGGTGGGACTTGCCATGGCTAATGTTTTGCTGAGCCAGCTCCAATTTGTAGAACTAGGGCTTTAGACTCTGTATTATTTTTACTGTTTAACTTCTGCATAAGTTCTTGCTGTGGCACTCCATCTGTACTTTCCAGAGTAGTGAATAGGATGGAAGGAACACAATTTGCATTGTAATGTGAATATTTTATAGTGCAGGGTGTTTCCGAGGTTCCTCGAAATAAGTAAAACCATTCTCAACTTGCAAATCTGTTAAAACAATGACAGAAGGAAAATCAAGAGAGAGTCCTGGGTAGGCCTATTAAGTCCTGGCCCCTGAATAAGAGATGTCAAGTTGGTAGAGGTAACAATTCATTTATATTTTTTCAAAATCTTTTCTTTTCCCTTTTCCTCCCCCTGCTCCTGGCTTTTGGTTGGTGCTACCATATGGATGAATATCAGCAAATAGTAAATCTCTCAAGATCTGTTAGCCTTTTCTGTAAATGTTGAGAAGGGGAAGGAATTTTAGAAAAATGGTTTCTCAGTATTATTATAAATCACTTTCTAGAAAAATAATATCTTGTTTCCTTTATATGGCTTTTCTTATGAAATGTGAATTCTGTCACTTCATTACCCACAATACCAGCCTGAGCTGTAGAGAAACCTATCCACCTAGTGACTGGAGCTTTCTTCCATATTGGGTAAAGGTGCTTGGACTTTTTACACTGTGTAATGTCACATTTATGTGAAGCCTACATTTTGGGGGAACCTGTTTAAAAATGAGTGGGTACTGAGTGTGTTCCTCTGAAGAAACTACTTTGTCATTGATATATCTAACAAAGGCTTTGGAAATTTTCTTTGAAGGTAATTCTGATGATTTCAATATTTGTCAGTCTAAATTTAATTAATACTATATAGTTAAAATCATTTATAATATTAAAAATAGAATTGTCATCACGCTGTCGCTTCAGTCGTTTCCAGCTCTTTGTAACCCCATGGACTATGTAGCCCGCCAGGATTCTCTGTCCATGGATTCTCCAGGCAAGAATACTGGAGTAGGGTTGCTATTTACTTCTCCAAGGAATCTTCTAGACCCAGTGATCGAACCTGTGTCTCTTATGTCTCCTGCATTGGCAGGCGGGTCCTTTAACACTAGAGCCACTCTTTGTTTATATAATATTAAATAAACATGAAAAGTAGAATAGAATAGTAAGGCAGAAATTGGCTGGTTTTTCTAGGGATGCAACTATTTAATGGAGATGGAAAGAAGTTCTTTTTCCTAAATCGCAGCTCCTGCAAAAAGTGGGCTGCATAGAACCGTTTTCTGTAGAAAAACTTGAGAAACTATAGAGTAGGTGGGGAAAAGGGGAAAGTGGAAAAAAGTTTCCCATTGAAGAATCTTTTTGCTCCTTTTTCAGCCCAGGAACAGTGAGATTTAGGTTTTAACTCCAATTTGCCCATTGATTTTTTTTCTTCCATTTTTTCTAATTGGTAACATTGTTAATATAAGTGTTGTCATTATTGGCATGTACAGCTGAGTATACAATAAGTTATGCTTTACAATAATTTTTTCAAGGAAAGCTGAAAATCTATGATTCTCACAGCATGTTGAAAAACTGTAAGACCCCACACATGACTGGGAAGATGTGATGTGAATATAAGTAACTTTTGAGACATTTTAATGTGGGTAAGGGCAGAACTTCATACAGAGAATTGCTTTCCAAAATTTTATTTCATGTCCTAGAAACATCTATTTAGAGTTTTGAAAATGTAATCACTACCTTTCTCAGATGGGAAAGTAAAGTAAGGATATAGTCTCTCTCTAGTTTTTGGTATTGGTCAACTGGAATATTCTCATGGCTGGACAGATCTCGATGTGATGTGTGAGTTGAAGTGTAAGAGAGTGGTTTTAAATTTAACTTCAGAGTCCTCTGCTATTTAATCATATGTCAGTTTGATGGTTCCAAGGACAGCATGATATGTTGCTCACAGATAATTACTGTGGAGAGAATGAGTTGGTATAATAATGAATAGCTGGAGAATCTTCTGATAACCTGTGATGAGTGGGCCTTGGTGAGAAACACTCACTGGGCAATTGGCACATAGGTGTCCTATCACTTTGGTGAGTGTGGGTGCTCTTCTGCTAGTTAAACATGCAAAGTAGGGGCTTTTTAGGGATTCTTGAGCAGATAAAAAAGCACCACTCTTCGATTTTACATGTGTTAGCTATCCCAGATTGCTATTACTTTATGTTAGCATTTCACTCATAATCCAGGTTATTCAAACTGATATTTGTTGTCAGAATATTGCATATAGAAAATTAAATGAACTAGAACCTAAGAAACAACATTGGCATTTCTGTGGAATGCCAGACACAAGTCCTCATGTCTTTAAGCTTATGCCCGTTTCTGTAAAATGGAGACAGTTGTATTACAGCTCCTCTCAAGAGCTTATGGTCAGGATACATGTTCAGTGTGGAGCACAGTCTGGCACAGAGTAGATGTTCATTAAGTGGTGATGGTCGTGGTTGTCATGGATATGTTGAAGGATATGTTATGGATATGTTGAAGACTATCCTGCTGAGAGTAACAGGGAGTTTGTGCAAGAGAGAAGTAGAAGATGATCCTGTCAAGGCAGCTTCCTTTGTTTACCTAGTTGGAAATAACTGAGTTGCTGGAATAAAGATTGTAGACTTTTTTCTCCCATTAGCCACTGAGAGATTTTGAGACAAAGATTTAAAAAAGCATCCTTCTTCTAAATACTGAATGCTTTATTCCTGAGAGATATGAACACATGAACTAGAAAATGTCATGCTTATTGAAAAGTAATGTATCTATCTATATGTGTACACACACACACACACACACACACTTATAAGTTAATTGACTCAATGCATGTTTGTCTTACATTAGATTTTTCTTAATCTAGAAAACTAGATAGCCAGGATTTGGCCAAAACCTTTTTATATCCATGCATAGAAGTACATATACTTAGTTCAGAGGACAGGCCAAGTAC
The DNA here is from genome assembly GCA_006410875.1 of Neotragus pygmaeus. NCBI lineage: Eukaryota > Metazoa > Chordata > Mammalia > Artiodactyla > Bovidae > Neotragus > Neotragus pygmaeus. Next base: position 523,446 of record SJYV01045160.1, read on the forward strand.
CCAACTGTGTTCCTTCATCCATTTATTTTCTTTATTTATTAACTTAAGCACTTTCATCAAGTAGTAATTGTATGTCTGCTTTGTTGCAGGTATAACTAAAACAGTTCTTGAAAGTAGCATCTAGAGAGATGGAAGCCAATAGATAGGATTTGAAGTATATTTATGTATGTGTCATAATATAACTATTCTGCACATAAATTTCCTTAATTTTAAACAAAATATCTTTACAGATCTTCTCATATTCATACATAAAAGCTTTCTGTTCCTTTTTACCTCTATATACAGTTCCATTGTACCTGTCTTCTCCTAAAGGACTTATAGATTGTTTCAAGTCTTTCCCTTTCATGCAGATTGCTGTGATTAATAACTGAGTAGACTTAGTTTCCTATGTATGTATATGTAGGAATATATCTATAAAGGTATAGATGTGAAATTGTAAGGACAGTGCATTTCTAGTTTTGCTACATTTTGCTGGTTGCCTTCTACAGAGACTAAACAATTTAGTCCTATGAGCAGTATGTAAGATTGTTTTTTTTCCCCCCCTTACATTAACTCCATCTATGCAATGTGGTTTGTAAGCTTTTTGATCTCTGTCAGTATGGAAGGTGAACCATGGTATTTAGGTGGATTTTTCATTTGCTTTTATCTTATTACTTGTTTACCTTTAAGTATGTTAATAATTTTTCATATTTGTTTGTTGGCCTTTTTCTTATTTATTTGCAGAAGCTCTTTGTATATTACAAAAATGACTCATTTGTCTTTAATTTGAATTTTAAATGCTCCCTCAGCTACTTTGTCTTTTTGTTGTTGTTGTTGTTGTTATACGGAAATGTTAAGAACATTTTGAGATTGTCAAATGTATTCAGTATTTTATTTAAGGTCTTTCGCATTTTCTGTCATAGTTAAAAAAACACTTTTCCACACAAGAGTATAGGAACAATTGTCCTGTGAATTCTTTGGTATTTTTATGGTTTGATTTTCTATATTTAGTCTTCAGACCATCTGGAATTTATCTTACTCTAAGGTATAAAGTATGGATATAACTTTATTTCTTTCTAGGTCAAGTGAAGTTTAAATATCACTTCCTCTGTTTGCCTTTAACTGGAGCTAGCCCAGTCCAGGTTAGCTTTGTCTCCCACAAATTCTTATAACTTCCCAGTAGAACATGAGGCACAGTCTTAATTCTTGTTCAACGTTTGTCTTTTAGTCTAGAGTGGAACTTCCATCTGGAAAGGACCTGTCTTAATTCATACAATGCCTGTAAAATAGTAGACACTTAGTAAATATTTATAGAATGAATTAATAATGTGAGTTGTAAAGATCTGAAGTTATGAGGAGGTAGAAATTATGATTAACCAGAAGCTATGGAAAAGGAATGTGAGTCACTGAGGCTCACATAGAGGGGAAACCAAGTCAACAGGGCAGTGGGAAGTTTAGCTAAGCCTTGCTATATAGGACAATAAAGCAGCCTGTGTGGAGAGTCACTTGGACCTCAGATGGCTTTCCCATACCCTGCTCTCCTGCTCTGTGAGATCCAGGCAGAATATCATTTTTTTTTTCTTCTTCTTCTTAGGAAGCTTCATTTCTCAGCTTTCCCTTGGTTCAGTGCGACTTACCTACATGATTGAGATGGTTGCAGGATGTAGGGACAAGTGTGGAAACTATGTCAGGAGAAGAACAGAAAATTTTTGTCCAGGCTATGTTTGAGATGTTTTTTGATAGATAGGTAGGCCTGTGCAGTAGGCATGTTGGAATGAAAAATCCGAACTGGAAGAGTTGAGGCATTACACATGGAAGAGTATGGCAAATTCTATATGAATGTCTTGGGCATTCAGAAGAGTAATGAGTAGGGAAATTTTCTATGAACATGATAGTATTTGTACTGGAATAGAAAAATGGAAAAGATTTTATCAGATAAAGAACTAGGTGAGGAGCATGAGCAAAGACAGACGAGGCGGGTGGTACAATGCCTGAAAATGGGTTTCTATACCTTAGCTCTGGAGTAAAGGAGGAAGTGAACAATAAGGGTTTCCCTGGACATGGAAAACCTTGAATGCTTAGCTAAAGGCTTTGGACTTTGTGAGCCTGGGAAGAGCATAGTCAAGTGTATCTTCTAGAATGATTAATCCTGTAACAACTCTGTTCTGGAAGGGTAGGCAGTAGCCCAAGCTAAAGGAAACCATAGCACTGAGACAAGCTGGTGGCCTTAGAGGTTAGGAGGCGGTAACAGGTTTGAGAGATGCAAGGTTAATCAATAAAACAAGCAAGCAGATAAAACACAAAAGTCAGCAGCCTATATAGTTTAACAAGAGCCAACAAGACAGGAAAAACAAGCAGATGAAACCTAGCTACTGTCATAGTAGGAAGAAAGTAAAGGTGTGGTGACAGATGACTTTGCTCAGGCAGTCTGCGGTTATACCTGTTGCTGCTATAACAGCAGAAATAAGAAAAGACAGTTGACTACTTATTTGGTGCTAGGCATGGTGTTGTGCAGTCTCCAAGGTTTATCTAACATTTTCTTTATAGAAACTCCAACAGTTGATGCCATTTGTGAAACTATTAGTCTCATTTGTGAACTGAGGGCAGCAAGGCTCAGAGAAGTTAAGTAACTTGCCTTCTATCACACAGCTATTAGTGGAGCCAGGATTTGAACTCAGCTGTTCTGATTCCAGAACCCAGAATCAATCACTGTGTCCTATTTTGCAGTAAGACTTTTTGTGTTAGGATAAATTGGTTTGGCCCAGGTACTCCTGGTACTATAGGGATCACTCTTTAATGTGCTTCTTTGGGGATGGAAAGCTATTTCTGTAATACAAAGGATTCCAAGCATTGATGAAAACCTCTTATAATGGAAGTTGAGAAGTTGTTTGTTTTGGCAGTTCCAGCAGCCTTTTTTGAGCTGCTGGTCTGAGTCTTCACTCTCTCTTGAGCAGGAATGTGGGATTCCTTTTTTTGAAGTGAGTTTGAGGCAGCCTGGTGAGTACACCGCCATAGAGGCAACAGCAGCTTTGTAGTTTGGAGACGGTCATCAGCTTTGGACTGGTTTCAAGAAACATGGACGGCAGAAATGGGGAAGACCTCAGACCATCCATCCTCCTGCCTGCTTAAGACAGTTCCTGGTGGGGAATTCTGGGGAAGCAGCCAAGAGAAAAGATGTATTTCCAGGAGGGGTTTTCTGCCTCTTCCAGGAATCATTCTTGGGACAGTGTTTCATGGCCCCACACAGTAAGATCAGAGAATCCCAGCAGCATAAAAGCTGCGAAGAAACGAAGTCCTTTTTTGTGATATATGATGATGTTCCTTTTGGAAAACAAAAGAGCTCTCTGATAGAGAGATGGCCCTCTCTGCAGCACAATATCTGCGTCTCCCTTGATCTTGTCTCAGACAAGTGGGAGGGTTGGCAGCACATAACAAAGACTAAGAATTCAAACTCGTGAATTAGTTCCCTTGTCCAGGCAATAATCATTCTATGGAATCATTTCTCCCTCATCATTGTTTTAGGTCAGGGTAGATTTCATGTCATCAAAATGCAAGGCCTTCCTCCTACAGAGTACAGAATTTTTTTTTTTTTTTAAACTTTTAAACCTTTAACTTTGAAGCTTTAATGTCTTCATCTGTTTACCTGGTAGAAAGGATCTGTGTTGGCTTCTCAGTTCTTATAGCTGCTGGGGAGAGGAGTATTTCTTCTCTGTTGTTTGTCAGTTTATTTGTTTTACCTTCTAATCTCTCACAGACTTTTTACTGTTGTCCAGTCCTCTAAAATGAAGAAGTTTGGATAGAGTGAATAACATAGCTTTCTTTTCTAAATTTTAAGTGTTATTGACAGACTGTTATTTTATCATATCATCAACAACTAAAAGACCATTAAAAGTACATTTAGACTTTTAAAAGACTCTATATTTTTAACATAATTTTGGGAAAAGGTAATTCTCAGTGTCTTTCTTTGAAAACTCTGCTGCCACTCATTCAGCACGTTCCATGGGCCAGGGTCTATCACTACACAACAGTGATATGAAATATTTTTTTCATTCCACAACAATGCTGTAAGAAGGAGAGTAACAATTTACTATAGGCAGATGAGTAAACTGTGGCTTAGTGAGGTCATTTGTAAACTTCTCAAGGTCACTCTGGATTTGAGCCCAGATTATCTCAAGAACAAAGGACATGTGGATACAACCATACATGGTTCCTCCCTTATATGACACAGTAAAAACTATTAAAATGTTTTCATTGTGAAGGCAGTGGGGAACAGGATTGTGTTTTAGAAGGATGCCTACCTTGTGTTTCCAATGCAACCACAATTGTACTCCACCCATCCGCGCATCTACTTGGCATTTAGTCTTGGAACTGATATAAAGTCTGCCTATTTTAAGATAAAAACTGTCATGTGTCCAAACCACCACATTTCATTCTCTCATTTCTTCTCTCCATTCTAGGTACTGTTGTCCTTATGGGTCGTTTGCAGTAGCTTCCACAAAGTCACAGTCTGTCCCTCCCCTCTACTCCAGATAAAATCAGTGAGGCAGTATCGTCTGCCTAGAAGTGCTTGTTGCCTCCTCACACATTAGACCAAATAGCAGACTGTATGCTTGGCTTATGAAGTCCTCTACTCTCTAATCCTGGGTTGCTTTCAAATCTTATTTAAAATATTTATTTAAAATATTTTATTTTTAATTTTTTTAAATTTTTTACTTTATTTTACTTCCAGCATACACACAGAGCCCCTCCACCTCCTCATTTTCTACCTGCTTGCATTACTGAATTTTTTCTTATTCCCTATGCTTTCTAGACCCTTCCCATCTTTCTGTATTTGCATATACTCTTCCCGTTGCTTAAATGCTGGTTTCCTCCTCATTTCATGTGGAACTCCTGCTCATGTTTGAAGTCCCAATTCACATGTCACCCTCTGATTCCTCTTAAAAATCAGTAGTTTCACCTTGTGTTCTGACAGCACTTATTCAATGTTGTAAAAAGCACTTTGTTATTTTCCAGCTACATGCTTTTCCCTTCTACTAAACTTTGAACTGTCTAATGATAAAGATAATTTCCTTTTCATCTTTGTTTCTTCTTTTCCTGGCACATGGTTATTGCTCCATAAATACTTGTTGGATGAATAAATGGGTAAATGGATGGAAGAACTGTGGGAGAACAGATAGATTGGCAATGGAGAAGGACAGGAACTATTTCAGTGTCTGGATAAAGAAGTCAAAGGCGTGAGCTAAGATAGCAGCAGTAAGAATCGAGAGGAGGTAACTGTTTTGATAGACACTTTAAATTAAATGAAAATGGCTGATCATGGTGATCCATTTCATGTGAAGTGTTGGGAGATGAAAGGCTTATTCCTTCTTGACTCCCAATCTTGGATGACTTTGGAGGAGAAACTGCAGAAGAAGTAGGGTGATTTTGGACTTGGGAGAGGGGACAGTTGAGAATTTAGTTTTTAATCTGTTGAGATTCTATGTGGAATATCCATGCAGTGTTGTTGCATGGACATTTGAAAATTTGAGAAACTGATTCTTGCTCCTCCAGTGGATGGGGTTGCAGGTTGTTACTTGGCATTCCCTCTTTCAGCTCACCGTCTCCCTCCGCCCCCTTTATCCACACTCCAGTGTATATATTCCTTCCATGGAAAGAAGTTGAAGACATATTGTAAAATATATGAAATTCTCTGTTGTATTTGCAAAACAGGATACATGTCTGTTTGTGCATTATGCATAAAAAATTTCTGGAAAGATTGGCAAAATCCCCTGATACCAGAAGTTGTTATTGGGGAGGTGGAGAGGGTATATAACTTTTTTAAAAAAATGAATTCTTTTGGACTATTTAACTTTTTAAATACTAGTGGGTATAGTTTTCAAATAAAGATATAATTCATGCACCATAAAATTTTCTCTTTTAAAGTGTATAAATTCAGTGGTTGATGTTACATTCACATCTCACGATCATAACCACTGTCCTATTCCAGAACTAAATTTTTGTCACCTCAGAAAGAAACCCATATTCATTAGCAGGCACACTCATTTCCTCAGTTATTTCTTCCTTTCCCATAGCTCCTTGTCTACTTTCTGTCTTTATAGATTTGCATATTTGAAACATTGTGTATACATGGGGTCATATAATATGTGATATTTTGTAACTCTCTTCTTTTACTTAGGATAATGTGTTTGGAATTCATTCACTGTTTGTTTCAGTACTTCATTCCTTTTTATTGCTTAATAACATTCCATTGTAGGTTTATACCAGCTTTGCTTGTGTATTCATCACCTGATCAACTTTTGGGCTGTTTATAGTTTTTAGCTATTATGAATGTGCTGCTATTAACACTAATGTGCAGGTTGTTGTTTGAATATATGTTTTCATTGCTTTTGCGTATATACCTAGGAGTGGAATTGCTGTGTCATATAGTAACTCTGTGCTTAACTTCTTGAGGAATTGCCAAATTGTTTTTCACAGAGGTTGTCCTAATTTTACATTGCCACCACCAACATATAATTGTTCCTATTTCTTCGCATTCTCACCAACATGTGTTATTGTTTGCCTTTTTGATCATAAGCACCCTGGAATTATGAAGTGGTATCTCATTGTGCTTTTGATTTGCATTTCCCTAATGACTAGAGATACTGAATGTCTTTTTATGAACTTACTATTTGTATGTCTTCTTTGAAGAAAGGTCTATTCAAATCCTTAGCCCATTTTCAATTGTATTTGTCTTTTTATTGTTGGTTTCAAAGATTTATATATACTGGATACTAGACCCTTATCATATATAGGTTTTCTTATTTTTTGTGTGTACTGGTAATTTTACACTTATATTTACTATGCTCTATTAAAAAGATTGGACTTCCCTTGTGGCTCAGCTGGTAAAGAATCCGCCTGCAATGTGGGAGACCTGGGTTCGATCCCTGAGTTGGAAAGATCCCCTGGAGAAGGGAAAGGCTACCCACTCCAGTATTCTGGCCTAGAGAATTCCATGGACTGTATAATCCATGGGGTCACAAAGAGTCGGACATGACTGTGTGACTTTCACTTTATTAAAAAGATTGTCCAGTACACAATAGCTGATATTTTGAAATAATTGTGATATTTTAAATAATAAAATGGCAATTTAAATAATAAATTAGTAGCTTTAAAGATTATACTCTCAGGGAAAGTAAGTGAATTTATAGTATTATAATATGTTGCTTACAGATTACAAGCTGACAGTTTTACCTTGGCACTGCTTTTTCAAGGTTTCCATGAAATAGGATTAGGGACAGTTTACCAAATATTAAGAACTTATTCAAAATGTAATCTAGACCCAAGACATATATAGTCCTACAAACACACATGTGGTCACTTATATCAAATAGATGCTTACCCTCTTTTGGTGATGGCTTAGCTACATTTGAAATGGATTTTATCTTGAATATTCACTTAACTTTTGTCTATTGATATGACCAAACTTCAAATTTTGAGCCCCTTCCAAGCAAATAATTTGCCCATTTAAATGCTCAGGGTATGGCCTCATTTTATAGTGCCATAAAATGAAATTTAAAAAGCCTCTCTAGAGAGCTGTGATTACCATTTTTTCTGTAGTTGTTAGCCAAGCTAATAAATATTCTTAGCAGTTCTGTCATCACATGTCATATAAAACTAGACCTAATGTTAAGATCTAAGAGAGGATCCCAAATACTACAGTCTTCTATGCAGCTTGAGAGGAAGAAGCGATCCACCTGATCCATCAAACACTTGGATCTTCAGAAGCAGGGCTTAGCACACCCTCCCCCCCAACTCCATGAAGGGTGTAAGAAGGGGCCCTTGAAAAGGGCTTGCTGAGGATAGGCTGGCTGGCTGCTCAGAGAAGTGAAGTTATAACTGTGTGGCTCTGGGGTGCTGTATGTTCCCAGCTGTCACTGAGGAAACACTTGGCTGTGATTGGAGATAGTCACATAAGCCTCTCTTCCACCATATAAGGCTGTTTTCCATCATATATATGTATTATTTTTTTCTAATTCCTGACCAATGTCTTTCCAATCTTCCTGCTTCCCTGGTTCCCCAGCATCCCTCTTGGGTTCTCCAGCACAGGGTCTCTCTTTTCAAAGGTCTCCATTAAAGCCTGGGACCTTTGTCAAATTCTTGACAGCCAGTAATTCATAAAGGAAAAATGAATTACCTGAGTTTTAGCATAGGTGTAGGGCAAGAGAGTTGTTTGGAAGTGACTGCTGTAGGCTGTTAAGACAACTCCTTAGATTTTAGGGCTGGCATGAGAGGGATGAAAAATAATGAGTTAACCAGCTAAGAATTTGGCCATTTTAATCATTAGAGTCTGGGTATACTTTGTCTCCATTTATACAGAGTGGGGAAACAGTTATCTTGATAAGCAGGGATTTATCTCACCCCACCTCTCAGTGGCTGCCCGAACTCAGAGTAGAATGGACTCCTTTATGTAGCAAGGGGAATGGGCATGCTTTGTATGAGTAAGAAAAAGCAAAAAACTCATTGGTATTTTTTCAAAGTTCTTATCAGCAAAGAGCATTACCGAGAAATCTAATAGGGTAGCGATGACATTGAGTTTTATTCCTACCAGGAATGCACAGATGGCTGGAGTTAGAAGCTATTCATTTTTAGCACATATCTCTCATTAATGTTAGTGGAAATTACAGCAGACCTACCAAAGGAGAAAAATAGAGGAGATTCTGCTGTATTGAATAAACGGACATCATTTTTGTGCAAAGGTCGCATACTTTGAATAATTCCTTTCTGTAATTATAACTTCCTGTAGTTAGTTTATTCTTCTTTCTGAATTTGTATGTTGTCATTAGTATTTTTAATGACCTGAAGAAAAGCATTTCAGCAAACTGCCCAGGTCTGAGACTTATAATTAGTCATTGCAGCTTGTGGGATCTTTTGTAAATAACTCAATAGAGATGTGTTTCTATATAAAAGTTCCCTTTGATTAATTACCCAGGAAATGCTTCCAGTTCATAGATATTTGTAAATTTGTATCATAAAATACTCCATTCCTAACAGTTCAGTCAGTGAGAAACTTGTGATTTAAAAAAACAAAAAAACAAAAAAAACCCCAGCATGTGTTTAGGTGTTGCCAGGACTTTAATCAATTTCTACCAAACAACAGTATGGAAACTAATTGCCAACAGCCAGGAAATCTAGTTCCTAGTTATTTCACCTCTATTCAGGACAGAAACGAAAGATTCAAATTAAAATGTAGCATTTAAAAATGAAAAGAAAGTTCAAAAAGAAAAAAACTCAATTAATTAAAAATGCAAGCAACATAGGACTTGAATTCACCATGGCACAAAATTTTAGTAAAAATTTAATACATTATTTTCTAATAGCACATTGCTTTCCTCATGGAGTGAACTTTGGATATGCTGAATTTATAGGATTTTTGGTTTATTCAATTGGGAAAGAGGAAAATCTTTTTTACTTCTGATCTCCTCTTTGGATGAAGAAGAATTCTGATTTTATAAGGTGATTTTATAAGTTCAACAAATGGACTTAGTATTAAGGATCACTGCATAGGGTAAAAAGTGAGATTAAGACCACTTAGCAGAGCAAAACACCTACTTTTGTCAAATGACTTTAGTTTTCCTACTTTACCTTGAATCTTAAAGGTTTTTATATTCATCTAATTAATATTGAAGATATTTTTTCTCATAACAGTAAAAAAAATAATCTGACATTACCTATTGGTGTAGAAAAATCAGTTTGTACAGTGTAACTTTAGTTCTTCTGTCTAAATTACCCTATGTGAAAGTTGCACACTTATGTCCAACTCTTTGCGACCCCAGGGACTATACAATCCATGGAATTCTCCAGGCCAAAGTGCTGGAGTGGGTAATTGTTCACTTCTCCAGGGCATCTTCCCAGCCCAGGGATCAAACCCAGATCTCCCACGTGGCAGGTGGATTCTTTACCATCTGAGCCACTAGGGAAGCCCTGGGATACTGGAGTCAGTAGCATACCCCTTCTTCGGCGAATCTTCCTAACCCAGAAATTGAAGCAGGGTCTCCTGCATTGCAGGTGGATTCTTTACCAGCTGAGCTACCAGGGAATCCCAAATTACACTATAGGTATATTTAATAGTCATTCATTACTATCCCATAAGTGCTTTATAAAATATTATTAAACTTAAGTTATTCCCCAAACCTTTAGCCATTCACTGGGTAAATGGTTTTCTTGGATGCTACATTAAGAAGGTTTCTTCTCATCTTTCCATCTTTCTTCATAATCTCAAAAGTTTTTGGTCTCTTGTAGAAATGCCTGCAATGCAGGAGACCCTGGTTCAATTCCTGGGTCAAGAAGATCCCCTGGAGAAGGGATAGGCTACCCACTTCAGTATTCTTTAGCTTCCCTGGTGGCTCAGATGGTAAAGAATCTACCTGNCAATGCAGGAGACCCTGGTTCAATTCCTGGGTCAAGAAGATCCCCTGGAGAAGGGATAGGCTACCCACTTCAGTATTCTTTAGCTTCCCTGGTGGCTCAGATGGTAAAGAATCTACCTGCAATGTGGGAGACCTGGGTTCAATCCCCTGGAGGATAGCATGGCAACCCACTCCAGTATTCTTGCCTGGAGAATCCATATGGAAAGTGGAGCCTGGCAGGCTACAGACCATGGGGTTGCAAAGAGTCGGACACGATTGAGCAACTAAGCATTGCATAGCAGTGTCTTTTTTCAGAATAGATAGAATCTTTGCCTAAAGAAGAGATGCCTTCACAGGCACTTCATAAGTGTGTATGTGTGAAATAACTAAATAAGTGTGTAGATATATTGCTGTATATGTTTATGTGAAATATAAGTAGCCTGTGTGCATGCAGGCTCAATCGCTTCTGTCATGTCCAATTCTTCGCTACCCTATGGACTGTATAGCCTGCCAGGCTCCTCTGGGGCAAAGGGCGGAAGAACAGGGGAATAGAGGTTGAGATGGCACTGAGTCAATGGACATGAATTTAAGCAAACTCCAGGAAATAGTGACGGCAGGGAAGCCTGGAGTGTTGCGGTCTATGGGGTCACAAAAGCATCGACACAACTTAGTGACTGAAGAACAACATATGTGTATGTGTATCTTCTGATGTAAGAAATGCAGCATTTGCTGTGTTTTTTTGTGGTGAGAAGATGTTCAGAACTGCTGATGGAGAGTGGTAGTGACATGGCTTTGGGAAAACAGTCTTATATCTGGGTAGTGGTGCTTTTGTTTGTTTGTAGTGGAAGGTATATCCTGGTTAGCTCTAGTAAGAAATTAGCAAGCAAAGTAAATCCAAGAACAGCAATGATAGTTTAGGGAAATAACATGAGTTTTGGAATATAACAGACTGGGATAGAACTCAACTCTTTCAAATGGAAGAGTCCTCTAAGCATGTTGGTTAATGGCTCATCCTCAATTTTATTGTCTGTAATAGGGATAACAATATCTGCATCACAAAGTAGTTTTGAGGATTAAACATGCACATTGTCTAGTCCAGAGAAATGCTAAGAAAATGCTTCCTTCTATAGCACACATGCTGCCTTCTATAGCACACATACTGAGTGTTGGTGGCTGCTCTATGGGTTTTAGATGGGTTTCCCTGATATCTCATTGGTAAAGAATCTGCCTGCAATGCAGGAGACCCTGATTCGATTCCTGGGTCTGGAAGATCCGCTGGAGATGGGACAGGCTACCCACTGCAGCATTCTTGGGCTTCTCTTGTGGCTAAGCTGGTAAAGAATCCACCTACAATATGGGAGACATGGGTTTGACACCTGGGTTGGGAAGATCCCCTGGAGAAGGAAAGGCTACTCACTTCAGTATTCTGGCCTGGAGAATTCCATATTCTCTATAGTCCATGGGGTCGCAAAGAGTTGAATACAACTGGGTGACTTTCACTTTCACTTTAGATGGAAAAATATTCCTGCTGTCCAAATGGAAACCAGAAAGGAGATGAAAAACTAGATGCTCAGGATCTTCCTACATCCCTCCCAGTAAAGATCCTATGACAACTCTAGCATGGAGGATTAGATCTCTAAAAGAAATAGATGGGATCAGGGAAGGGGAAGCATTGAGGGAAGGTTGATGATCCTGTGGTCAGGAATCTACAGGTAGGCTCTGGAGGAGGTCTAAGAGGTCACTGTGTTTCAGGAAACTTCCTGTAGCAGACAGAAGTCTAGGCTGGCTCTTGATATTCTCTGATTGTCTTGGTTTGAGTAATCACGATCAAGTAGAAGACATTTTCACAGTGGCAATTGAGAGAACAGGAGTGCATTGATTCACTGGAAGGATAGATGGGATGAAATCTATCCAAAAATACACTATGAAGTGGCTGGGAGTAGTCCTAACTTATATAACAGAGCCAAGTCTGGGTCCATAAACTCAGGGAGTCAAGAAATGTCACATCTTTGTATCTTTATTGCTTTTAAAGCAACTTAAACCCCAGCCTTGAGGCACACAACCAATAGGGCAAAAGCAGATCTATGATCCAACTGCTACCTCCAGAAGCCTTCAAACCTCTTGAGGTCTAAACTTTTCACAGTAAAACTGAGATAACCCAGGGCTTCAGATAGGTTCCCTCTTCATGGTGTGAATTCCCGGGGCATGGTGTTGAGGGTGTGTGCGCCTTCTTTCCAGGAGCTTTGTCCAGCACACAGTACCCTTTAACAGGTGTCACTGAGCAAAGGTGTCTGTTCCTGTAGTAAGCCAGCCTAGATGTACGGAGAACCTGCTATTATTATTTTTTACTGCTATTATTATTTTCCTAATCATTAAAATTACTATAAGGTGTTTATAGATTCCTCACTGTATGCCATGCATTCTCCATGCCTTACCTCACTCTTCTTTTTCCTTTGAGTGTAGTTTTACTATTCATATACTATTCTGTGGATAAGGAAACAAGAAAAGTAATTCCCCTGTTGTAGGTCCTTCAGTGAAGAAATGGTTCATCTGCATTTTGAACCCATGCAGTTAGGTGCCAGGTCATTCTGTCCCATTGTCACTTTGGATTTGTCATTAGATGAAGCTACTGGAGCTAAGGTGTTGTTCTGCTTTCAAGCAGAATCTCCAGGTTGGTTGAGGCTACAATTTTTTAAGGGGAAAGTGAAGGTCAACCATCTATACCTCCCAGGACATATGAAGATGCTGAAGTACAGTGGAGGGTGCCTTACCTTAGTACTCAACATGGAGACATTTCAAGAAGCCTTAACTGAGGAAACGTGGGGACCAGCTTAGTGGCAACCAGACCTAACTGCTTTTTCTCAGCTGGCAATCCCCCATGACACTGAAGGTCTTAGACATGAGTGAGTATGTGCAAGTCACTGAACTGCTCTGAGCAATAATTTTAGTAATCTCACCTGCTATGTGGGGAAGACAGAGACATGGTTCCTGTTCCTCTTGTTCTTTAATGCTGTACCAGTCGTTTCCAACTGATATCTTTGTTTTTTTAATTGCATGTTTAAAAATTAGGATGCTTGTAGTATAGAAGAAAATTTATGTATTTTGTTAGGTATGCCTCTTCTCACTGAACACCCATACCTTGTAGGTCAAACAAATCATTATACCAATACTTGCTTAGAATGAATCTAAGGCTAAAAGATATGTAGGTGAAAAACATTTAAAGAGAAATATTATGTAGTAAGTAACAAAAATCAGTGAGATGATACACTAATGGCTAAAGTTTGGGAAACTCTGGTTAACATTATTATTTCTCAGATTGTGTACCTCAGAGCAATAATTCGGTATTAAGATCTTGGGGGAAAAGGATTTGCATCAAATAGGTCTAATGAACATCCTACTATGCCCCTTTTTGGAGATTTGCAGTTCAGTTCAGTCGTTCACTCATGTCCAACTCTTTAAAACCCCATGGACTGCAGCATGCCAGGCACTCCTACCCATGACCAACTCCTGGAGCTTGTTCAAACACATGTCCATCGAGTTGGTGATGCAATCCAACTATCTCATCCTCTGTTGTCCCCTTCTACTCCCGCTTTCAATCTTTCCCAACATCAGGGTCTTTCCCAAGGAGTCACTTCTTTTCATCAGGTGGCCAAAGTATTGGAGTTTCAGCTTCAGCATCAGTCCTTCCAATGACTGATTTCCTTTAGGATTGACTGGTTTGAGCTCCTTGCAGTCCAAGGGACTCGCAAGAGTCTTCTCCAACACCACAGTTCAAAAGCATCAATAGTTTAGTGCCCAGCTTTCTTTATAGTCCAACTCTCACATCCATACATGACTACTGGAAAAACCATAGCTTTGACCAGATGGACCTTTATTGGCAAAATAATGTCTGTGCTTTTTAATATGCTTTCTAGGCTAGTAGAGGTGATATAATTCCAGCTGAGCTATTTCAAATCCTGAAAGATGATGCTGTGAAAGTGCTGCACTCAATATGCCAGCAAATTTGGAAAACTCACCCAGTGGCCACAGGACTGGAAAAGGTCAGTTTTCATTCCAATACCAAAGAAAGGTGATGCTAAAGAATGTTCAAACTACCATATAATTGCACTCATCTCACTTGCTAGCAAAGTAATGCTCAAAATTCTCCAAGCCAGGCTTCAACTGTACATGAACCATGAACTTTCAGATGTTCAAGCTGGATTTAGAAAAGGCACAGGAACCAGAGATCAAATTGCCAACATCGACTGGATCATCGAAAAAGCAAGAGACTTCCAGAAAAACATCTATTTCTGCTTTATTGACTACACCAAAGTCTTTGAATGTGTGGATCACAACTAACTGTGGAAAATTCTTCAAGAGGTGGGAATACCAGACCACCTTTCCTGCCTCCTGGGAAATCTGTATGCAGCTCAAGAAGCAACAGATAGAACTGGACATGGAACAACAGACTGGTTCCAAATTGAGAAAGGAGTACATCAAGGCTATATATTTTCATCTTGCTTATTTAACTTATGTGCAGAGTACATCATGCAAAATGCCAGGCTGGATGAAGCCAAAGCTGAAATCAAGATTTCTGGGAGAAATATCAATACCCTCAGATATGCAGATGACACCACCCTTTGCTTTGACATAAAGCAAAAAGGAACTGAAGAGCCTCTTGATGAAAGTGAAAGAAGACTGTGAAAAAAAGCTGACTTGAATCTCAACATTCAGAAAACAAAGATCATGGCATCTGTTCTCATCACTTCATGGCAAATAAATGGGGAAACAATGGAAACAGTGAGAGACTTAATTTTTTTGGACTCCCAAATCACTGCAGACGGTGACTGCAGCCATGAAATTAACAGATGCTTGCTTCATGGAAGAAAAGCTATGACCAACATAGACAACATATTAAAAAGCAGAGGCATTACTTTGCCAACAAAGGTCTGTCTATTCAAAGCTATGGTTTTTTTTTAGTAGTCATGTATGGATGTGAGAGTTGCACTATAAAGAAGACTGAGCGCTGAAGGACTGATGCTTTTGAACTGTGATGTTGGAGAAGATTCTCGAGAGTCCCTTGGACTGCAAGGAGATCCAACCAGTCCATCCTAAAGGAAATCAGTCCTGAATATTCATTGGAAGGAGTGATGCTGAAGCTGAAACTCCAATATTTGGCCACCAGATGCAAAGAGCTGACTCATTTGAAAAGCCCCTGATGCTGGGAAAGATTGAAGGCGGGAGGAGCAGGGGACGTCAAAGGATGAGATGGTTGGATGGCATCACTGACACCATGGACATGGGATTGAGTAAGCTATGGGAATTGGTGTTGGACAGGGAAGCCTGGCATGCTGCAGTCCACGGGGTCACAAAGAGTCAGACACGACTGAGTGACTGAATTGAGGCTAGTCATAGCTTTTCTTCCAAGGAGCAAGCATCTTTTGATTTCATGGCTACAATCACCATCTGCAGTGATTTTGGAACCCAAGAAAATAAAGTCTGTCACTGTTTCCCCATCTGTTTGTCATAAGTAATAGGACCGAATGCCATGATCTTCATTTTTTGAATGTTGATTTTAAACCAGCTTTTTCACTGTCCTCTTTCACTTTCATCAAGAGGCTCTTCAGTTCCTCTTTCTTCCTGCCATAAAGGTGGTGTCATCTGTGTATCTGACGTTACTGATATTTTTACTGGCAATCTTGATTCTAGCTTGTGCTTCATCCAGTCCAGCATTTCTCATGATGTACTCTGCATATGAGTTAAATAAGCAGATTGTCAATATATAGCCTTGACGTACTCCTTTCCCCATTTGGAACCAGTCTGTTGTTCCATGTCCAGTTCTAACTGTTGCTTCTTGAGCTGCATACAGATTTCTCAGGAGGCAGGAAAGGTGGTCTGGTATTCCCATCTCTCTCAGAATTTTCCACAGTTTGTTGTGATCCACACAGTCAAAGGCTTTGGCGTAGTCAATAAAGCAAAAATAGATGTTTTTCTGGAAGTCTCTTGCTTTTTCAGTGATCCAGATGATGTTGGCAATTTGATCTCTGGTCCCTGTGCCTTTTCTAAATCCAGCTTGAACATCAGGAAGTTCTTGGTTCACATACTGTTGAAGCCTGGCTTGGAGAATTTTGAGCATTACTTTGCTAGCATGTAAGATGAGTGGTTGTTTAGTAGTTTGAACATTCTTTGGCATCACCTTTCTTTGGTATTGGAATGAAAACTGACCTTTTCCAGTCTTGTGGCCACTGGTTGAGTTTTTCAAATTTGCTGGCATATTGAGTGCCGCACTTTCACAGCATCATCTTTCAGGATTTGAAATAGCTCAGCTGGAATTCCATCACGTCTACTAGCTTTATTCGTAGTGATGCTTCCTAAGGCTCACTTGACTTTGGACTCCAGGATGTCTGGCTCTAGGTGCGTGATCATACCATCGTGGCTATCTGGGTCATAAACATCTTTTTTGTATAGTTTTTCTGTGTATTCTTGCTACTTTTCTTAATATCTTCTGCTTCTGTTAAGTCCATACCATTTCTGTCCTTTATTGTGGCCATCTTTGTATGAAATGTTCCCTTGATATCTCTAATTTTCTTGAAGAGATCTCTGCTACTGCTAAGTTGCTTCAGTCATGTCCGACTCTGTGCAACCCCGTAGACGGCAGCCCACCAGGCTCCCCCGTCCCTAGGATTCTCCAAGCAAGAACACTGGAGTGGGTTGCCATTTCCTTCTCCTATACATGAAAGTGAAAAGTGAAAGTGAAGTCACTGAGTCGTGTCCAACTCTCAGCGACCCCATGGACTGCAGCCTACCAGGCTCCTCCGTCCATGGATTTTCCAGGCAAGAATACTGGAGTGGGGTGCCATTGCCTTCTCTGGAAGAGATCTCTCATCTTTTGTATTCTGTTGTTTTCCTCTATTTCTTTGCATTGATCACCAAGGAAGTCTTTCTTATGTCTCCTTGCTATTCTTTGGTCCTGTGCATTCAGATGGGCATATCTTTCCTTTTCTCCTTTGCCTTTTACTTCTCTTCTTTTCTCAGCTATTTGTAAGGCCTCCTCAGACAACCATTTCGCCTTTTTGCATTTGTTTTTCTTTAGTATTTTCTTGATCACTGCCTCCTGTATGAACCTTGTTCATAGTTCTTCAGGCTCTCTGTCTATCAGATCTTATTACTTGTGTTCACAGTGCACTTTGTATAATAGTAAAGGCTCTGAAAAGTCCTGCAGCATAAGAAGCTAGTTCATATCTATTTATGTCATCAAGGCTTATTGAAGCCTAGCCTTTCTTTTCTTGCTTTCTGTTTTTGTTTTGTTAACAGTTATTAACATCTTCCAGAGTTAGCACTGCCAGAACACTCTCTGTAAATCACCGAGTGAAGAAAAACATCACCAAGTGAAACTGAAATAGGTGGCATTACAGTGATGCATTTTGGAAGTGGTTAATTGTGTTGAGGCAGTTGTGTGGGAAGTGGTTTATTCTGTCTTCTCATACAATTGGAGGGAAGTGGCTTGCACTCTCTTTGATGATAATTCTGCCATTTGGATATCCTTCATTGATTTTCACTTTGTCCACTACTCACCACTGATTCTGTTTTACTCATTGACATTAGACCAAGAGTTACAGGAGGTTTGAGTTATGAGAAGAGTGGAAAGAACATGCATTTTTTTTTCAGGGGGTTGTCATGGAGATAAATACTTGGGAAAGTATAAGGATGCGTAAATTTCCATAACCCGTTATTGGCCATAAGTTAGGCCTTCCAAATGCCTTAGGTTACATTGGTGATAATGTTTTGGAAGAAGTTTGGGAAGTGGAAAAAATTAGTCTGTTGGGTGATACTGAAGTAAGTAGACCCCAAGAAATATCTGAAATTGGCAATAAAAAGATTGGGAAAACCATTCAAAAGATTAGCACAAAATAAAGGTTTAAAAAGTTAAAAAAATTAGCATGCAATTTGAACATTGGTTAATGTTCAATTATCTGCTGTCCAATATGGTAGTTACTAGCCACATGTAACTATTTACATTTAAATTAACTAAGATTAAATAATCTTGAAAAGTCAATTTTATAGTAGTAGCTGCACTTTAGCTATTCAGCAGGCACATATGACAAGTGGCTGCTGTATTGGACAGAACGGAACAGTTCCATAACTGGAAAAAATTCTGCTGAGTAGCACATGAAGTAGAGAGAATTCTGATATGGTCCCCCTGATCTCTGTCACCTGGTTTTCACACTCTTGAATAATCCCCTCCACTTGAGTGTGGGTAGGACCTGTTACCTATATATAGCTAAATAGAGTATGGCAAAAATAATGGATGCCGCGTCTTTGAATAGGTATGTTATATGGCAGAGATGATGGGATATCACTCCTGTTGTAAGACTCTTCCTTAGCAGATTGGAGAGAGAGATTCTCCTGCTGGCCTCAGAGAACCACACAGCCATGTGAACTCCCTGTGCAGAGTGCCACACGCAAGGGACCACGACAGCCATGCGGACAGCGGACAGCCTCCAGCCCGCAGCCAGTGGAGAGCTGGGAACTTCGTTCCTGCAGCTGCAAAGAAATGAATTTTTCCAATAACCTGAATGAGCCTGGAAATACGGTCTTCTCCATTTAAGCCAACAAATGAGAAATGCAGTCTGGCTAACATCTTGATTTCAGCCTGGTAAAACCAGGAGCACAGGGACCAGCCAAGCTGTGCCTGGACTTCTGACTCGCAGAAGCTGTGAGATAATAAATAAGTGTTTGTTTTAGACTGCTAATTTGTGGTAATTTGTTAGGCAGCAGGGGAAAACTGATTTGGTTTTAGTCTAAACTATCTTTGGGAAGTTCTGATAAGCCGTGCCTCAGATGGTCCAGATCTTAAAGAGATTATAACTTACTTATTGAGTCTGGTGCTTTGCCTTCCTGTTAGGGAAAAGAAAAGAAAGGATTGTATCTCTCAAAAAAAAAAAAATATATATATATATATATATATATATATATATAAATNAAAAAAAAAAAAAAAATATATATATATATATATATAAATACAGATACAGATATACATAGACCTAGCCAGAATGACCCATTTACTTTTGTGGCAAAGCTCTCATAATAATGTATAGTAATATAGCATACTAGATGAGACCATGAGCTTAGGCATCATAGAAATGATGGCTCGGATTATGGTATTATATTGGATCAGTAGTTAACCTCTTTAAGCCTCCTTTTCTTTATCTGTAAAAGGATGTTGTTTTAACTGAAAGTATATTTTTATAGTGCACAGTACCTGGCACATACTATGACATCTGGAAACAGGACAGTTTTATTATTTAGCGATATTTTAACATTGATTTCTGATGGGAAATAATATAAACTCTAACACATTATTCCTATACTCTAGTTTGGAAAATCAGCATAAAAGATTTTTATCTTCTTATGCCTTCACTCTATTTTATGTCTGGGCTTCTACAGGCCAATTCCAGGTTGAATGCAATAAAAATAGGTCTTGCATACAAGAAGTGCCCCTGTGTGTTCATAGGTTGCTTTGGCTGTATATTGTCTGGGCAAATCGCCCCCAACCTCTGGCCAGACTATGGAATGTTGGTTTCCTCAGACATTAGCCCCCTGGGGGTCAATTTTCACAGTTTCCATATGTTTTTATATTACTCCAAACTGTAAATACAACTGACACCCTACCAAATTGGCCCTAATGTTCCTATGTCTAATGGTGGAGTTGGAGGCTTTTATAAAAAACAATGCTCTGTGGAATTGTGACAATTATACAAAGGTTTTGTTTTTAAAGTGTTCAGATTCCCTTTTTTTTTTTTTTTTAATTTGAAAAGAGCTAAATGATGTGCAAGGAGAAAATTGGAGGGAAAAAGTCAGAAGTTTAATCAAAAGTCTGGGTCTTTTCTTGGTTTTGCACCCGTGGTCCCAGGAGTTCTGTCCTGTGGTCTGTTACCTGTTATCTGCACTTGTCCTTGGTCCTTTGTTTTTCTCTTACTTTCCATTTTTGTTGAGCTTCTACTTTCATCGTCACTATTTTATCATCTCCCAACTCTTAATCTCGATTTAAGTCTGTTTGTATGGGAGGAAGAGCCAAGCTCATTATGAGGCAGTGAAGTCCCAGGATATGAAATACACTAAATATTTCTACTTGTGGAGGTAGGCTCATGCATAAAAGCTAATCATTTGTTCAAAAATGGTCACATTGAGGTTAACGGGTCCAGAGACCGGAAATTAACGGGAAATTGCATGGTGTCCTTGTTGGTTTTGTGTTCAGCTTCCTAGCTGGGTCTTTATTTCAGTAACTATCACTGCCCCCATGAAGTCTAAAGCTGTTAAGCTCCCACCTTCCATTCCAGAGCTCCCCTGGCTGAAAGCTAATATTCTTGGGTAATTACCTCATATGTATCTAGTTCTCTTAACAGTCAACCAAGTTGCTTCTCAGCATCCGGTGAAGTTTGGAGTGGTGTGCCTTAAAGTAGCGGAACTATGGAACAGAGATTGTATCCTGAGCATGTCTGTTTCTCCTCCCTAGAGCTTTCTGGGGCTGCTTGAGAGAAACGAAAGTGAAGACAGTGGTATGAAGGAGTTCTGCGACATTCTCCACAGTTGGTTGGCACGGCACAGATATTAAGGGGCTGGGGGTAGCCTCTGGGCCAGAATGATTCAGAATTCTGCCTCTGCTGCTCAGTTATTCTGTAACTTTCAGCTGTAAGAATAATCAAAGGACTTTTGATTAATAGGGTTGTGAGGATTAAGTAAGCTAGTATATGTCAAGTGCCGAGAGCACATCATGGGATGTGAGCTTTTGCTGCTGTGATCGTCATTACCTGGCTTCAGCAACCTGTGGCTCATGGGCCAAATTCAGCCCTGCCACCTGTTCTTATCAATAAAGTTTTATTCATGTACGGTCACACCCATTTGGGTACATGTTATCTGTGACTGATTTCATGCTACAAAGACAAAATTGAGACACAGTTGGAATACTGTTTACAAAGGTTGCATAGCTCCCAAAGCATAAGTTATTGACTATATATAGCCTTTTATGGAAAAAAACAGTTTGCTGATCCCTATTTTTAGTCTTTAGAAAGCTTTTCTAAGCAGCATAAATGAGAACAAGTCATCAGCCTGCAGTGAACTGTGTAGATTTTTTTTAAAGTATCTATTGAATATAAATTAAGAAAGAGAAACAAGGCTTATTTCTTTTGGACTCAACCTTTTAGACTTTCAGTTAAATTTCAAAAATGACTATAGGAATGAGAACTCTAGGTTGTTACTGTGTTTTTACCAGGTAATGCCCTGTTACATTCATTGGTCCAGTTTTATTTTATTTCTTTTTACTTTATCTGAGTTTCATTTCATTGACAATAAACTGATATTCATTATATGAGATTGAATTCTTCTTTGTAGAAGAATTCTTATTCTCAGACCTGCACGACCAGCCCATGCCCTCTGGGTCACCATACCTGCCTGGGAGACCAAGTGATAAGAAGTTTATTTAGTAGTAAGAGCTAATAGAAAGAGCCAAGCTTCTTAGGTAATCATGTGACCCTTACAATGGTGTTGTGTAGTCTGCTTGATGGAGGAGTGCCTTATTAATAGATGCCCGTGGGTTGAACATTGATTTCTGAAGCAGGTGAAAAAAGGCCTTGCCTTTTCTGTTTGAGTTTCCTCTGATGACAGTCCTACCGAGTACATCTAGAGGACGGCAAGGAGGTATCAGAGAGGGTTGCCTCTCTCTGCTCTTTATCCCTGGGGTCTTCTCTGACAGGCCCCCATCATCTCTTGTCTTGAGCTTAGGCTCTCAGTCATTGGGCTCCATTCATACTTAAGGCAGTGCTCCTTTGATACTTTGGGCAAGGAGATTCTGCAGGGATAGAATAAAGGAGAACAGTTGAAAGAAGTCATCCCTTTGAAACCTGTCCTACATGAAATATCTATAGAAAAACAAATCCTTCTCTTGCTAATTGTGACCATTTTCTGCCCTGTAACCTCTTCTCTAGGTTTTCTTGGCTCTTATTGGCAAATGAGGTGAGGGAAATAGATACACACTTTAGAAGAGTGTTATTTGGGTCAGAGGGTTCAGGCTAGCATTTATAAATTATCCACCACGTTCAATGGACTGTTGTAGGAACATTAGGCTTATGAAATAATTTAATGCCTCCTACCCCCCCATGAGATAACTTGCCCAGAGTCACACACGTAAGTGTCGCCTCTGTGATGAGAATATAACCAATCTGGCAGCTAAGTCATTGGTCTTGGGCATCTTATTATCTTGTTTCTTGACCTGCTTTGTCTCAAATGATTCACTCATTTCTTCAGACTGAATGAGGAATAGACATACAGAATCTTCTCCTCCAAGGAGAATTTTGCTGGTGGAGTCCTATACTCTAAGGTGAAAAGTTAGGACTCTCATTGTCTCTGGGACTCTCCATTTCTCAAGTTTTCAAATCTGAACACCCCCTTGCCTTTAACCCTTCTTTCTTTAGCAATATTATCAGGTTCATGGTATACCTGACTGTCCTAGTACATGATAAATTATGTCAGTCTAAGTTATGTTGGCATCATGTGCTTTAACTGAGGTGGCCTTATCTCTGGATCCTCATGCAACCCCAGACACCACAGGAAAGGTGGGAACAGGGAAGAGCGAGATGGGAGGGTATTCACCGCCAGGGAATGAAGGGAGAAAGGACCACAGGTAAGGAGGGGAGGGGTAATCTACTGAGGAGGGAAGCCAAGAAGGGAGCGTGAGAAGATAGTGGGATCCTGCTGGAGGATTTTGGTAAGGACCTAGGCAGTCATCGATGCTCCTGGCCCAACTGGTAGGCTGCTCTTGAGTGGAGGCTGCAGAATGCAAAGTTCAAGACGTCTGGCTTATTCTGGAACAAAGTCCTAAAACCTTGATCCTACTTGTTGCCTTCCATTGGGAGGAGAGTAAGATTCAAGTAGCCAGAGCTGGCCAGATACTTTTTTTTTTTAAGGAAGGAATATCATGCTCATGATATTCAGTACATTTGTGCATGCTCTAAAAATATTTTTAGAGTATTTCCAACAGCTTTCTAAAATTTATAGCTATGCTGAAGTACTGAATGGTATTTACAAGCTTTTAAAAAAAATGAGATCATCTCAGTGGTTAAAAGTAAAAACTTTTATTATGGGAAATTCAGCATGCAGTACTCATCATCAGCTTCCATTGTGTGTGTGTGTGTGGGGCCCATCTACTTGTGCAGTCACTTCAGGACCCCAGCTCACTTACCCAGGCTTGTCGTGACCTTCCTGCGACACTTCTATTAGGGTAAGGTTTCAGGAATGTAACTTATCTGATTATTAAGGAAATCACAAGTAGAAGCTAAATGTATGACAAAGGGGTATAATAATGCGTTCCAATGTCCATTGTCTGAAGTATTTGGAATCCCTGCTATTCTGGTGAGGGGAGCAAGACACTNGCGACACTTCTATTAGGGTAAGGTTTCAGGAATGTAACTTATCTGATTATTAAGGAAATCACAAGTAGAAGCTAAATGTATGACAAAGGGGTATAATAATGCGTTCCAATGTCCATTGTCTGAAGTATTTGGAATCCCTGCTATTCTGGTGAGGGGAGCAAGACACTAAATATCTGTTCACAATATTGCACAGGACACCATTACATTCATATTGTAAACTAAGTGTGTGAGAGAGGGAACATCCTGTAGTCTGTCTAAGCATTTTGCCTATGCACATTCATCAACTCTTCACGATAACTCTGAGTTACACACAATTATTCCCATTTCATGTGTAAAGTACAGAGAGGTTAAGAAATTTGCCTATGGCCACACAGCTATAAACTACTAGACTTCCAATGGAAACCCAGGCAGTCTAGCTCCAGAGTTTATAGTACTAGACCTTGCACTGCAGCTGCTCCTGGAAGATTCATTTAACTCAGAACGTATCTTCCATTGTGGTTGTACCGTTTTACACTTCAAGTTAGACCTGTGTCTAGTTACTTATCCAAGAGAAAGGAAAACGTATNGAAAACCAGTTGACCATATATTTGTGGGTCTATTTCTGGACCCTATTCCATTGACTATGTGTCAGTGCTTTTTCTGACACCACACTGCCTTAATTACTGTCTCTTCATAATAAGCCTCAGTTTTAATCTGCTCAGGTTGCCATAGACTGGGCGGGTGACTTGTAACCCAGGTTGGCTAAACAAAAATTGTAAAATTTCAGATTATCTGGATTTTCAAAATTGTTTTAATGAGGGGAGCAAGACTCTCCAGCGTTCTGCATCCTTAATAGAAGATGGAAGTCTTGTTCTCTTTTTTTTTCCCCTCAATTTTTTCTCTCTATGCTGTTCAGATGTTTTCTGTTGACTACTTTTTGAGTTCATTAACCCTATCTTTTGCTTTATGTAGTTCATGAAACCATTTCACTTAGCCTTTAATTTCTAGAATATGCATTTATTTTTTACAGATTTTAATTGTCTTTTCTAAATCTCCCATCTCTTCATCTGTTTCTTCACCTTTCCCCTTATTTTCTTAAAAGTTTAATAATAGTTACTTTAAAGGCCCTATTTGATATTTCTAATATCTGGATCATTTATGGATTTGTTTCTATGATCTTTTTTTTTTTTTTTTGAGGGGGTTGGTCATTTGATCCTTCTTTTTTTTTCATTTTAGAATCTCTTATATTTTAAAATTAGGTGCTGGACATTGTAATTGAACATTTGTAGGGGCTCTGGATGATGTTATATGTACTTGAAGAGGGTTAGCATTTCTTTCCTCGATCAAATAAGGTAGAAGTGGATTGACTTGATCCTGTTGAGGCTTTGTCTTAAGGTTGCTATTTCAGCTTTGTCTTTCCCCTAGGGCATAGTATTTATTCTTTAGACATGTTTCTTATTACTAGGCTATGGTGCCTTTAGAATCTCAATAGAAAACTTGATGTGTTTATCAAGATCCAAAACAAACATTTGCCTATCTGGCAGCACATAGTTGCTGAAATCTCTGGTCTTTAACCACTCCAAATACTGTTTTTCATTGAGTTTCTTGGTTTCTTGTTTTGAACATATAAAATTTTTGAGTTGGCCGATGACTCTGAAATTTGGTTGCAGGTTTTTAGGCTCCTTCTTCATGGTTCTTTTTTTTTTCCCTTTCAAAAAGACTGCTTGTGATTTGGAAAATAAAATGTCCTCAGAAAAAGAGCTAGGATGAATGTGGAACTCAACTGTTATGCTTCTGTTCTCTCAAGGATCATAGACCTTCAAGTTCTGCCTCCATTGGTTGCTCTGCAATGTTTTCTCCTGTTGTAAATATTTTTCTAGCCTTTTTTGGGGTCTTCCCTAGTGACTCAGTAAAGAATCTGCTTGCAATGTAGGAGACCTGAGTTTGATCCCTGAATCAGGAAGATCCCCTGGAGAAGGAAATGGCAAACCACTCCAGTATTCTTGCTTGGAGAATTCCGCAGACAGAGGAGCCTGGTGGGCTTCAGCCCATGGGGTTGCAAAGAGTTGGACACAACTGTGTGACTTTCACTTTCACTTTCTAGCCTTTTTAATTGTTCTCAGCAGGAGGGTTAGTAGAATACAAGCTATTTCTTTAAGACCAAAATGGGAAATTTCTATATGCTCTCTAGTTCGGCTTGTTTCTACTAGTAATCAAGGGAGAGGTAAAAGCAGGGAGGATAAAATCATTTATTATTTATATCCTACTTATTTCTCAGATGGGGTAATGGCAGACCATCTTGTTTTTTAGGAACAACCCTTAGACTTTAGGAGAGCTATGAGGCTAAGTGTTATTGGTAATGACCATCACAAACCTCCAGTCCTGGCTCTGCCCTAATCAGCTGTATGATTTTAGACAAATTGCTCATTTTTATTTTATTTTATTTATTTCTAGGTGTGCTTGGTCTTCATTGCTGCTCTTGGACTTTCTCTAACTGTGGCGAGTGGGGACTGCTCTGTAGTTGTGGTGCTTGGGTTTCTCATTGCGATGGCTTCTCCTGTTGCAGAGCACAGGCTCTAGGGTGTGTGGGCTTCAGTAGTTGTGGTTCCTGGGCTCTGGAGCACAGGCTTAATAGTTGTGGCACACAGGCTTAGTTGCTCTGCGGCATGTGGGATTCTCCTGGACTGGGGATTGGATCCATGTCTCTGCATTGACAGGTGAATTCTTTACCGCTGAGCCACCACCACGGAAACCCTGCTCATCTTCTTTGAATATAATTTTCTTTGTACCTAAAACAGGATAAGTAATTGACTTGCTTGTAAGAATGTTATAAGGATGAGCTGTGAAAGTACAGGAAAATCTTTTGAAAAAACTACAGAAACAGAAACATCTCTTATCTTTCACTCTACAGCCCACAAATAATACAGAAACAGAAGTGAGGAATTCAGGATATTGGTTTCGATTAGTCACTAACTAGCTGTTTACTCTGGGTAAATCATTTCATTCTTCCTCATCTGCACTTTGAGACAGCTTATCAAATTCTAAGTGATAAGAAAAGAAGAAAATATTTAAACAATGAAGCCCAAGTCTGTGAGCCCTTGGGGCAATGAGAGGAAGTATCAGCTGGCTTCTTTGGTGGCTCAGATGGTAAAGAGTCTGCCTGCAATGCTTGGGTTCGATCCCTGGGTTGGGAAGATCCCCTGGAGAAGGAAATGGCAGCCCACTCCAGTACTCTTGCCTGGGAAATCCCATGGACGAAGGAGCCTGGTAGGTTAGAGCCCATGGGGTTGCAAAGAGTCAGACATGACGGAGCGACTTCACTTCACTTTGACCGCCAGATTAATTCTCTTCCTTTTGGCAGTTGGGTGTTATCAGTTGTGCTCAGTTGCTCAGTCATGGTGGACTCTTTGCGATCCCATGGACTGTAGTCCTCCAGACTCCTCTGTCCATGGAATTTTCCAGGCAAGAATACTGGAGTGGTTGCCATTTTGAAATCTTCTCCAGCTATTAATTGTTCCTGCANCAGTTGCTCAGTCATGGTGGACTCTTTGCGATCCCATGGACTGTAGTCCTCCAGACTCCTCTGTCCATGGAATTTTCCAGGCAAGAATACTGGAGTGGTTGCCATTTTGAAATCTTCTCCAGCTATTAATTGTTCCTGCATTTAAAGGAAATTTGTATCTGCTAGAAAAGTGAGATGAATGCTGTAGCCTGCATTTAGAAGATGAATATGGATTATTCTTTACACCTTTTAGTGGAAAAAGAAAGAGAGAAGAGGGAGGGCAAGAGAAGACAGATGTGATCACTGGCATCATCTTACCTGGACTGAAGGCTAGGATCTGTGCCTATAACTATGCCTGGGCTTGACTCCAGAACTGGCAGTTATCTAAAGTAAAAATGAAAACAGAGATAAAGTGTGAGCTAGAATGAGTTTGATTAATCCTAAATCAAATCCCTGATTATACAAAGGAAGTCGCAAACAGATTCAAGGGATTAGATCTCTAGACAGAGTGCCTGAAGAACTGTGGATGGAGGTTTGTAGCATTGTACAGGAGGCAGTGCTCAAGACCCAAGAAAAAGAAATGCAAAAAGGCAAAATGGTTGTCTGAGGAGGCCTTACAAATAGCTGAGAAAAGAAGAGATGCTAAAGGCAAAGGAGAAAAGGAAGGACATACCCATCTGAATGCAGAGTTCGAAAGAATAGCTGCCGGGGTCCAGCCCCGGTGGATCCAGGGCGNCTCTTTCAGAATTTTCCACAGTTTATTGTCATCTACACAGTCAAAGGCTTTGGCATAGTCAATAAAGCAAAAGTAGATATTTTTTTGGTACTCTCTTGTTTTTTCAATGATCCAATGGATGTTGACAATTTGATCTCTGGTTCCTCTGCCTTTTCTAAATCCCCTTGAACATCTGGAACTTCATGGTTCATGAACTGTTGAAGCCTGGCTTGGAGAATTTTGAGCATTACCTTGCTAGTATGTGAAATGAGTGCAATTGTGTGGTAGTTTGACAATGCCTTTCTTAGGGATTGGAATGAAAAGTGACATTTTCCAGTCCTGTGGCCACTACTGAGTTTTCCAGTTTCTCTGGCATTGAGTGCAGCACTTTCACAGCATCATCTTTCAGTATTTGAAATAGCTCAACTGGAATTCCATCACCTCCACTAGCTTTGTTAATAGTGATGCTTCCTAAGGCCCACTTGGATGTCTGGGTCTAGGAGACTGATTTCTCATCTAGGAGTGATTTCTCCTCTAGGAGACACAAAANCACTTTCACAGCATCATCTTTCAGTATTTGAAATAGCTCAACTGGAATTCCATCACCTCCACTAGCTTTGTTCATAGTGATGCTTCCTAAGGCCCACTTGGATGTCTGGGTCTAGGAGACTGATTTCTCATCTAGGAGTGATTTCTCCTCTAGGAGACACAAAATGCTACACTTTGTTGAAGGTGAAAGGTATAGCTGGTCAACCCCCCATTCAATGACATGAGCTGATTCACTTGCTAGTATGACTAAAGTTGGGTGAGTAAAGGCAGCTGGAGCCCTAACAAGGAAGGTAGATTCCTTCTTGTGGCTCTGAGGATTTAGAGCAAATGAGATGATTCTTGCATAGTGCTCTGATCCTGATAGACCCTGATATCTATAAGAATGCACTGGCCGACTGCCATATCAAAACTAAACCTCTGAGAATAAAGCCATCTAATTTTATATTTTTAAGGAGCTTGTCATAAAGTTAGAGTCTATTTTCAGTCTTTGTAAAAGATGTGCTTTCTGTGACTTCCTGGCAGTCCAGTGGTTACAACTTCATCTTCCAATGAAGAGGGGTGTGAGTTCAATCCCTGGTCAAGGAGCTAAGTTTCTACATGCTGTATGGCCAAAAATTCAAAATATAAGACTGAATAGATATTGTAAAAAATTAAATAAAGACTTTTGAAAAAAGAGATATGCTTTCATTTACTTAAATTGATAAACTCTACACTTAGTTGAAAAATAAAACCAGGTAGCAATTTATTAGGCCTGTGGTTTACAAATTAAAAATACTGAAAACTGTAATATAATAGCATAACTCCCTTTAAAATGTAGTGCAATTTTGTGCTTTTCTGTAACTTAAGCTTTACATGCTCTCAGACATGTCATAGTCACAAGATAAACCTAGTTTTTCACCTGGGTACATCTGGTCTAAAAGCAGATGGTACTATACCTTCTAATACTTTTAGACTCTGGCTTGATTTATAACAAGAAACATGTCTTAGCTTTAAATGCTGCTACTTCTTATGGACTCCCTTCTGCTTCTTTAAGTTTCTATCTCTTATTGCCCTGACCTGTATTGTGAATGTCCAAACTTATGATTCAATGGGACTATTGCAAAACATAGNACTCTGGCTTGATTTATAACAAGAAACATGTCTTAGCTTTAAATGCTGCTACTTCTTATGGACTCCCTTCTGCTTCTTTAAGTTTCTATCTCTTATTGCCCTGACCTGTATTGTGAATGTCCAAACTTATGATTCAATGGGACTATTGCAAAACATAGAAGTTTTGGAAGAATTATAACAAAATCTTAGCAGAGTTATTCTTATACTGTGGGGTTATTAGTAATTTCCTCTCTTCTCTATGGTACTTCTACATACTTCCTTTCTTATATTTATTATCCTGAAATAGCCACTGATATAATCCTTGAAATAGTCACAAAATATTGTATTTTTTAAAAAATAAGAAAAGCAATAGTATTTACATTTTGATAAATGTGATTAATTGTAAGTTGTTTATGCCTGAATCATTTTTTCTTTATAATGCAACAAAAGAAGTTTTGAATAAAGCTAGAGTAAGGTGAAATTTTTAATTCCCACTTTTAAGATTCATAAAACTTTGCTCCCTTTTGTAATTAACTTACACATATGTATGTGTGTGATTTTATAAATACTTATTTTTACAGTTCCTATTTCTAAATGGAACTGGAGGTAAAGCAAACCAAATTTTATTGACTCTTGTGACTTAAGAAAAATAATTTTACTTACATAAGACAAGCTGAATTCCAAACCATTCATTTCCACCACACTTATCTTTCATATAATCTAATCAGTTACCCTTCTTTTGATTTTATTTTTCTGGAATGGGAAATATTGTGGTCAGCAGTCTAATTTCACACACACACACAAAAGAAGACTTCAATCAGAGCAATGTAGTTAGTTGCATTTAAACTACTGCTGCTTTTCTTACTGTAAAATTTAATTTTAAAAACACATCAAATAACACTAAATACATTTGTGAAGGGCCAAAATCACTGCAGATGGTGATTGCAGCAATGAAATTAAAAGATGCTTACTCCTTGGAAGAAAAGTTATGACCAACCTAGATAGCATATTCAAAAGCAGAGACATTACTTTGCCAACTAAGGTCCNTGATTGCAGCCATGAAATGAAAAGACACTTACTCCTCGAGAGAAAAGTTATGACCAACCTAGATAGCATATTCAAAAGCAGAGACATTACTTTGCCAACTAAGGTCCGTCTAGTCAAGGCTATGGTTTTTCCAGTAGTCATGTATGGATGTGAGAGTTGGACTGTGAAGAAGGCTGAGCACCAAAGAATTGATGCTTTTGAAGTGTGGTGTTGGAGAATACTCTTGAGAGTCCCTTGGACTGCAAGGAGATCTAACCAGTCCATTCTGAAGGAGATCAGTCCTGGGATTTCTTTGGAAGGAATGATGCTAAAGCTGAAACTCCAATACTTTGGCCACCTCATGCGAAGAGTTGACTCATTGGAAAAGACTTTGATGCTGGGAGGGATTGGGGGCAGGAGGAGAAGGGGACGACATTGGATGAAATGACTGGAGGCCATCACCGACTCGATGGACGTGAGTCTGAGTGAACTCCAGGAGTTGGTGATGGACAGGGAGGCCTGGAGTGCTGCAATTCATGCGATCGCAAAGAGTCAGACATGACTGAGCGACTGAACTGAACGGAACTGAACTGAACAGATAAACTGGTTCTGTTGGACACAGAGGGTAAACTCCACATTTGTTAGACCCTTTCATTGATTTACTAAGGACATCTGCTATGAGAAATTTACAATGTGAGTTTATGTGAGATGAGCCAAAAAAAGGAGGAAAAGTTTTCTTCAGGAAAATATAAGACACTAGACAGTAACAATTTCAATTGTGAATTAAATTGAAATAAGATAGCCATAAAAATAAGGTATATCCTAGCTGTTTAAGGTAATATTTGGGCACTATGTTTCATCTTTCTTGATGAAGTTGCATTAGTGATCAAAAGAGCAAACCACCAATCCTTTTTCTTCATCTATTTTTCCCCGTTGCACAAAATCTGTCGTCTCTTCATGTGTGCTCAGTAATAAGAGAAGCAAAGGCCTCTTGTGGGTTCTAGGAAATCCATTATCTAATCTAAAATTAGATGAGAGCCCATTGTCCCAAGCAGAAGTAAATCCTATATACTAATCTGGCAGAAAGTGATCTAGCCCTTTAAAAGATTTATTAGTTCCTGATCTTATGTCTATACGTGACTCTTTTTCATCTCATCCTGTGATGGATAAATTGAATTAAGAACTAAAATAACTTCTTTTTTAAGATATGTAAACCTTTGTGGGGGGCTTCCCTGGTGGCTCAGATGGTAAAGCGTCTGTCTGCAAAGCTGGAGACCTGGGTTCAATTCTTGGGTCGGGAAGATCCCCTGGAGAAGAAAATGGCAATACACTCCAGTACTCTTGCCTGGAAAATCCCATGGATGGAGTAGCCTGATAGGCTATAGTCCATGGGGTCGCAAAGAGTGGGACACGACTGAGTGACTTCACTTTCACTTTCAATCCTTTGTGATCTAGACCTTCAGGTTTTGGAGGCCTCAAGGTATTTGGAGACTCAGAGCATTAAATGAGAAGAAAGAGAAAAGTAACAGTTATAGAAGCAGATGAGTTCCTAACAGTGTGTGTTGTAAATGCTTAATAACCAGCTTTCAAAAAATATGTAATATTGCCAGGGCTTGGGGAAGGCACTTATAAGGATAATTGCTAATGGGTTTGGGTTTTAGGGGCGGAGAGAGTGAAAAAGATGGCTTAAAGCTCAACATTCAGAAAATGAAGATCTTGGTATCTTGTCTTATCCCTTCATGGGAAATAGATGGGGAAACGGTGGAAACAGTGTCAGACTTTATTTTTTTGGGCTCCAAAATCACTGCAGATCGTGACTGCAGCCAAGAAATTAGAAGACGCTTACTCCTTGGAAGAAAAGTTATGACCAACCTAGAGAGCATATTCAAAAGCAGAGACATTACTTTGCCGACTAAGGTCTGTCTAGTCAAGGCTATGGTTTTTCCTGTGGTCATGTATGGATGTGAGAGTTGGACTGTGAAGAAGGCTGAGCACTGAAGAATTGATGCTTTTGAACTGTAGTATTGGAGAAGACTCTTGAGAGTCCCTTGGACTGCAAGGAGATCCATCCAGTCCATTCTGAAGGAGATCAACCCTGGGATTTCTTTGGAAGGAATGATGCTGAAGCTAAAACTCCAGTTCTTTGGCCACCTCATGTGAANGTTGGACTGTGAAGAAGGCTGAGTGCCAAAGCATTGATGCTTTTGAACTGTGGTGTTGGAGAAGACTCTTGAGAGTCCCTTGGACTGCAAGGAGATCCAACCAGTCCATTCTGAAGGAGATCAACCCTGGGATTTCTTTGGAAGGAATGATGCTGAAGCTAAAACTCCAGTACTTTGGCCACCTCATGTGAAGAGTTGACTCACTGGAAAAGACTTTGATTCTGGGAGAGATTGGGGGCAGGAGGAGAAGGGGACGACAGAGGATGAGATGGCTGGATGGCATCACTGACTCAATGGTCACCAATCTGAGTGAACTCTGGGAGATGGTGATGAACAAGGAGGCCTGGTGTCCTGCGATTCATGGGGTCGGAAAGAGTTGGACACGACTGAGCGACTGAACTGAACTGAATTGTGACATATGACAGAGCTGGATTCCTGAATCCTCTCCAACAATTAATGCTATCAATTTAAAGATTTTGAGAGTAAGTGGATTAAAAAATGACAGACATTGTTTCTGTGGAGATTTTAAAAGAAGGAAACTTTTTTTTAGTTTATATGCAAAAATACACATGCTCTTAGAGAAACATATGCATCTCCTACCCTATATTCTGGGCTATGTCATAATAGAGAACAGTTTCCTTTCCTTTGGGAAGAAGGAAAAAGAAGAGAGAAGCCCTAACCGTCTGATAAGTGGGAAAAAATATGGTATTAAAGGTAGGAGAACTAAAAATCCTAACAGTTTAAATAAATGAAAGAGATCTCACACCTGGTGAAAGTAGTATTTACCTTGAGTGTCAGAGAAGGTGTAAGGTTTTTGAAAGTATTTCACATGGTTTCTAAATTCAAGCATTATTATTGTATCAATTAGATATATATTAACAGAGAAGTGACAACGATATCAATGCAAGCATTCATTCAATCAAATGAGTATTTTTGAAAGTATGATGCTCTCTCAACAGCAAGTTAGAGAATACTTTTATTTTAATTTGGTGTACTATTTTAGTCAGAATAGCAGGATTCTGTCCTCTCTGACTTTCATTCACTTAAAAAAATGTATTTTATTTGAGATAGAGTTAGTTATATTAATTTCTGCTGTATAGCAAGATTATTCAGTTATACACACACACACATATATATTCCTTTTATGTTTTCTTTTCCATTATGGTTTATCATCGGCTATTGAATATAGTTCCCTGTGCTATGTAAAAGGACTTTGTTGTTTATAAATTCTCTATATAATAGTTTGCATCTGCTAATCCCCAAACTCCCAGTCCACCCCTCCCCACCTTCCTCGTGGCAACCATAAGTGTGTTCTCTGTGTCTGTGAATCTGTTTCTTTTTGATAGATAAGTTCATTTGTATCATGTTTTAGATTCCCCGTTAAAGTGATATTATAGGGTATGACAAATGTCTTTCTCTGTCTGACTGACTGTGCTTAGTATGATAATCTCCAGGTTCACCCCTGTTGATGCAGATGACATTATTCTATTCTTGTTTATGGCTGAGTAGTGTTCTGTTGTGTATTTGTGTACATGTGTGTGGTGTGTGTGTGTGTATGTATAGACTTTTAGATTTTTAGGTTGCTTCCAGGTCTTGGCTATTGTAAATGGGCAGTGAACTTTAGGGTGCATGTGTCTTTTCAAATTATACTTTTCTCTGGATATATGCCCAGGAGTGAGATTGGAGGATCATATGGCAACTCTGATTTTACTTTTCCAAGGAACCTTCATAATGTTTTCCATAGTAACTGTACCAATTTCCATTCCATCTATCAGAGTAAGAGGATTCCCTTTTCACCACACACTCTCCAGCCTTTGTTATTTGTAGACATTTTAATGATGACCACTCTGACTGGTATAAGGTGTAGTTTTGATTTGCATTTTTAACATCTTCTCTTATGCCTATTGGCCATCTATATGCTATCTTTGGAGAAATGTCAGACATTCATTCTTAATATGGTTGCCATTGTTGATCTTGATACCTGTTGGAATTTTAAAAGTGCTGACTTTTTAATTTTGAAAATTGATGTGACTTGCTTTATGAAACTGGTCAATTTAAGGTGAACACGAAAAACTGACACTATCACTGTACTCTCTCACTAACCTCTATTCACCACTGGATCCAATAACTGCTTTTTTGAAGAAATATTGTGTCTTGAATATATTTTAATGATATTTCCTTGCAGAAAAATGTCACTCCAAAAAAACCACATTTTTTTGTAGGACATAGAGTAGGTCAGTTTCTGGCAGGGCCTTGGCATGCCAGGGTGCCTAGTGGGTGGGGGTTTGGAAAGTGGGTGCCATTGACACTGTCCTCTGAGGCAGTATTGCCCGAGGGCTTTGTCATCTGCACCCCCAGGGACTCTACCTTCTTAAATTTAGAGACAGTTGAGATCTGTACTGAGGTTAGCCTGATTTATGCAGTGTGAATTTACTCTTGCAGGTGGTAAAAGAACTGATAAGTCACTTACAAATCTATATTCTTGGAAATGTCAAATTTATTGGTAGTAAAAATCACTATGGTAATTAATCCTAATTCTTTCTAATCACTGGAGTCCTAAGTAAGTCAGTATTTGAAGGAATGGTTGGAGAATTTGATGATCGGCCTCCATCACAGAGTTCAAACTTTAGTTTCTCTTTTTTCCTAGCTATTCATTCTTAATTTAGGAAAGCTTTTAGGGATGTGTGGATTTTGAATTATTTTTTCTTTTTGGATTTAAAAAACCACTGCAGCATCCCAGGAGATAAGGTCTAATATGTTCAAACTACTTCAAGAACTATGTGGGAGTTTTTTTAACAGTGCAAATGATGTTTATAATAATAATCTATTGTATTTAACCCTGGTACTTGCAGGGGAAATATTTAGCAATTAGTTATATATAAGTGTGGATTTTAAAGTAATAAAAAAGTATTTGGTTATAAAGATGTTCTCTAATTGAACAGTCTCACTAGTGTTATGGACCTCTCCATCGCATCCTGTTACTGATCTTACTTCCTATGCAACAAGAAAATGTGCTTCCCCTGGCTTAGTGTGAACTTTGGAACCTTTATATTCTTGTTCAATTAGGAAGCAAGAGGTCATTCTTAACACCTACATAGTAACCAAAAGACAGTCTTCTAAAAGTAGATTAGTGTGTACACTTAGTTCATAGCTTCATAGGTATGTAGTACTATATTCACTAAAAATGAGAAATATCAGACAGTGATTATCCAATCCAAATAATGAGTAAGAGGATGGTTATTCCACCTCATTTTTTATCCCCTTAATATGTGCCACCCGGAGTATTTAAATCACTGCTTCAGTTGGTTCTGTAAATATTTGTAAAGAGCTGAAGTGTTCAGAATATTTTTATTAGCAAGATTTCTAATAGATTTCTCAGCTTAATAAACAATTCTCTTGAACTTCATTTTCTTGGCATTGGAGGGTGTAGGGGAGTATATAATTTCATAAGGACTAAAATAAGGGTTTTTTGTTGAGCGGGGCTACCACCTGGTTATTGTTTCATCTGGACGTGTTTGCTGTTTATAGTCTAATTCTCATCTCATCCATAAGTTTGCAAGAGCAGTGGTTCTCAATACCCTTCTGTTGGAAGTCAGGGCTCAGTAACAGTGGCTGACTCAGCAGTGCTGGGGAGAGGTCACAGAAGGATTACCGGGGACCCCCAAGTGACTCTGCTCCAGGGCTCTCCTCTTCTGGAATCACTGCTCCTGAGCACTCTGTACTGCCCTCCTGTCTCCTCATGCATTGGATTAGATTTATGGGAGCTGCTGTCGACATGCTTGCCTAAATCTGTGGAATGTTTTGCTAATCGCTGCTGGTGAAATAGTCCACATGAAGTCTGTAACTCCCTCCAACATACACACCTTTTTTTTTTTTTTTTTTTAAGAAAACTGTCTTCTATCCTTAGTCTTTTATTCACTTGATTACTTTATGATTTTTCACTTTGAAATCCTATAGATTCATTAAGAACTTTTATTCTAACCACTCAAGCTTTATTTAACATGGTGATTAGCCAAAGTGTTACTCTGCTTGAGCTAAGTGATGACAGTGGATTTGATTGGAGCCTTGTAATTATTATTTTAAAATCAAAGTAATAGATTATGATTTGAAAATAGGAACATGATCCAAAAGAATAATAGTAATTAGAACAGCAACCACTTAGAAGAAGGTAAATGCCCCCATCACAGACCACAGGGCCCTCTGTGTGGCCTTTGCAGTTCCATTTCCTATCTCACTTCTTCCCCAACCCTGTACCTTCCTACTCCCTGTCCCCCCACCTTGCCTGGACTAGCTTCACTGTAGCCTTCCAGTTGATAGAAGTAACTGGGTTCTCTCCTGCCTTGGGACTAACACCTGCTGTTCTCTCTACCTAAGGGGCTCCTCCAGTAGTGTCTCCTGGGCTGGATCCTTTGAGTCTCACCCATAGTCTTGTTTCCTTAGGAGGTTTCCCTGACCACAGTGACTGCACTCATTCCCCCACCGTACCGCTTGTCCACATATAATCACATCATCATCTCTCACAGCCTGCTGTTTACTTCCTCAACATATGGAAACCCAAGTTGTGTGTTCTTGGTACTTGTCTGTCTCCCCTGACTGGACTTCTAGCTCCACGAGGAGGGTGAAGACTATACCTGTCCCATTCACCACAGCAGCCTCACTGCCATTCTGGCACCTGGCGTTAAGTGGGTGCTCCAGACATATTTGTGGTTGAATGAATGGAATGTTTTGAAGCCCTAAATTTTCCTGAACACATATCAAAATATTCTATACTGGGTACTTCTATTACGATAACACATTATCTTCCAGTGGCTGAGTTTAACCAAGCTGTGCTGACTTTTCTCAGGCATATGAAGGATCAGAACAAGAAGGTGGCGAACCTGAAGCACAATCAACAGTTGGAAAAAAAGAAGAATGCCCAGTTACTGGAAGAAGTCCGCAGGCGAGAGGATAGCATGGCTGACAACTCTCAGCATTTGCAGGTGAGTCCAGCCTTCTCCTTTTAACCCTTAAATAATTGGAGATCAGCTCCCTCCAAAATATACTCCTTGCTCTGGGAAAGCATGCATGGAAATGGTGAACGCACCTTTGCTCTAAGTCCTGCACTAACCGTGTACTCCCAGGGAACCAAGTAGGTCTTTCTGAGTATGGAGCATAATTTTCAAAATAGTGCCCAAGAAAGGCAGATTATGGTGGAACTTGATCAATCTGCACACAGTCTCTTGGTTCCTGTGATTCACCTTAAAAGGTAAGGGCTGCGGTTATAGAGCTGGCAAGAAGCTTGAAACAGAAATGTCTTCCTTTTGGAATTATAATGAACTTGTTTTGGTGTCAGGAGTGAAATGTATGAATGTTATCACAGAAGGTATTTGGAAGAGGATGCATCAAACTGATTTCAGACATTTTACAGAACTGGTTTTGTTTTGGTTCAAAACTCCAAGGTTCTGATCATTATTCTGTCTTTTCTGTGGAATATAGTTATCTCTGAATGGATGGCCCTATCTCAGAAACCAACTGGCTGACTGAAAACACCAATTTTTCCTCATTAGCCATCCCTATTTTTGGCGAAAGAGCTCTTCCCATGTGCTCAATAAAACATTCAAGCTAAAACAGGGCATTTGCTTTGAAGTTCCTTTATTTATTCCAATGTGCCTTTAAACAGAGCAGTTCAAGTTCGAGTTGGCCGGAGTTCATGTTAAATTCTACTTATTAATTAGTGTCTTTCTCTAGTTATATATTAGGTTTCCTCCTTGGAGACAGAAGAAGTTAGATAATTTCAGTATGTACTCATAATTCTCTTTTTTAATTGACCGAAAGAGAAATAAGTAATTATTCCAGAGTAGGAAATACAAGGAAATGTCTTGCATAGAACATGTCACAAGGTGGTTACATAGTTAATATTAGTTTCTTTTTTCTCTGCATTCTGGAGGTGCCCTGATGATGTCAATCAAACCCCTTTACATTGATGCCTGATTTGGATATCACGATAGTAGCATCAAGCCCTTTGTTCCCTCTGAGATCATCTTTGGATGGACTAGTAGTTTATTTCAATCCATGGCTTCCTCAATGTTTTTGAGAAATCAGTCTCTGGGTTTTGGGTGTTCGTTCTCCCATGAATCATATGTGATGTTATATTAGAACCTACAGATTGAGATAATAGCTAAAATTTGCAGAACTGTATTGCCTTGTCAGACATGTATTCTTATTCATGCCTTAGAGTAATGTTGGTGATTTTATATATGGTAATACTAGAGTCTCAGAAAAGGTATGAAGTAGCATCCTGGTAAGTGGTAGACATGGAACTGACTTCAAGTCTTCCCGCCTTCAAGAAACAAATGGAGAGGAACAGTAGTAGCAGTAGTGGATCCCATTTATTAACTTCTCAGTATGCTGTGTATTGTGCTGTCTTTGGTTCTGTCAGCTGGGTTTGTTGGGACTCTTATTTCCAAGTCNGATGCTGGGAGGGATTGGGGGCAGGAGGAAAAGGGGACAACAGAGGATGAGATGGCTTGATGGCATCACCAACTCTATGGACATGAGTTTGAGTGAACGCCAGGAGATGGTGATGGACAGGGAGGCCTGGTGTGCTGTGATTCACGGGGTCGAAGAGAGTTGGACACGACTGAGCTACTGATCTGAAGGCAG
The DNA here is from genome assembly GCA_006410875.1 of Neotragus pygmaeus. Taxonomy (NCBI): domain Eukaryota; kingdom Metazoa; phylum Chordata; class Mammalia; order Artiodactyla; family Bovidae; genus Neotragus; species Neotragus pygmaeus. The sequence goes on from SJYV01045160.1 coordinate 562,880, forward strand.
GCCCTTCCCTGTTCCTGGTGAGTGCTTCCAATAGAAGCCACCCTGATTACAAGCCACTTAGTGTTTATTTCTCAAAGAGAAATTAAAGAAAAAACCTTTTCAAGTTTGAATATATAAACTTATAGGGGTAAAAATAAAATCATCAAGATGTCTACTTATGATATTTATTTTGCTAATTTAGTTATGTCCAAAATCACTTATTACTTTTTGCTTCTCTTGTATTTAGTGGCGTAAACAGTCATTCTCCACAAGCGTCCTCTAAGAGCCAGTGACATTGCTGGAGAGACTCCTTCCATCATCTGCTACGGTCTGCCCAGTCTAGTTGCCTTCACCTCTGAATGGCTGGACCCTTTTATCTCTTTGTCATACAGAGTGGCAATTGCTTTCTTTAAAGTGTGTTTTTTCCACACTGGTTAAGATCTTGGACTCTTCGGTTGACTCCCAGTGTTGCCAACTGCTAGCTGTGTGATGTCTGGCAGGTTAAGTTTCTGGATCTCAGGTGGTGACGGGACCCTTCTCCTAGTGCTGTGGTCATTGAGAAAACAGCACAGAATGTTTGCTGGTCCCATGATGACGCTGATGAGGGTATTGATGATGTCATGTTGTTCAGCACTTAGATTTGTAAGAGCTCCCTGGAGACCTTACCAGAATCTGCGGTACCCTGTACAGTTGACCATTGCCTTTTTTGAGGACCCTCTCCCTCACTGATTGCTCTGGCATACCAGTCTCAAGCCTGCTCCACCTTCAGGTCTTAAAACTTGCTATTCCCTTGACTAGAATGTTCGTTCTTCAAATATGAGTGTGACTTATTCCTTTACTGCTTGCAGGTCACTGCTCAAATGTTTCCTCCTCAGAGAGGCTTTCTCTGCATGCTCTTTCTAATTCATTGTCATGCTTTATGTTTGAACCTTATTTTAGCTTTCTTCATCTTGCATATCACAGCCTAAAACTGATAATGTACAGTTACTTGTAAACTTGTTTCCTAGCTGTCTTTCCCATGATCACATGAGACTTTGTCCATCTCCCTCACTAACATGTGGGGTTTTCTTATGTTTCCAGAACAGTGTTGGCATTCAGTAAGTATTTTTGACTACCTGAATAAGTGAGTTATTCTAAGTAAGCAGAATGGGGGGAAAAAAGGTCCCATGGCATTTCAGTGGATCATGAGTGGCTACCTGGCTAAGATTAGAGGAGGACTGGGGTGTCACATCCAGGAGGAAGGAGAAGAGTGCTGGTGCTGGTCAAGAGCAAGTGTGGGGGCTCGAGGGAGGACAGGGTGTATGTGTTATGAGTGAAATGTAGTAGTGAGCTCTTTGAAAGTGAGGTTGTTGTTGCTCAATTATGTCCACCTCTTTTTGACCCCATGAACAGCAGCACGCCAGGCTTCCCTGTTCTTCACCATCTTCTGGAGCTTGTTCAAGCTCATGTCCATTGAGTCGGTGATGCCATCCAACCATCTTGTCTTCTGTCGCCCCCTTCTCCTCCTACCCTCAGTTTTTCCCAGCATCAGGGTATTTTCCAATGAGTCAGCTTTTCGCATCAGGTGGCCAAAGTATTGGGGCTTCCGCTTCAGCATCAGTCCTTCCAATGAATATTCAGGGTTGATTTCCTTTAGGATGGACTGATTTGATCTCCTTGCTGTCCAAGGAACTCTCAAGAGTCTTCTCCAGCACCACAGTTTGAAAGCCTCAAATCTTCAACACTCAGTCTTCTTTNTCCTTCCAATGAATATTCAGGGTTGATTTCCTTTAGGATGGACTGATTTGATCTCCTTGCTGTCCAAGGAACTCTCAAGAGTCTTCTCCAGCACCACAGTTTGAAAGCCTCAAATCTTCAACACTCAGTCTTCTTTAGTGAGGGCCTGTCTCTTATTCAACTGGATTGTTTCAGTGCCAATAAGTAGTAAGATCATAATAATGTATTAATTATTAATAGATATGTGGTGAATGAAAAGCTGGATAATCATATAGGCTAACCATAAATAGAGGATGCACCATTTAGATTTTGTCCTGAAGTTGGTTGTAATAGGATTTTCCTGCAAGAAGCATCCTTGCTGGCATTTGAACATGTGCGTTTTTAGAGATCTGTCACGGTTATTTGTCCTTTCTCATGTAAGCTGCAGGGGGTGTCATCTTCATCGCAAGCTGCTTAGAGCGGCTGTCAGGAGCAGGAAGGAGCCACTTAAGGAGGGGACCAGAGGAGACCTAATTCCCACCATGTCCTCAGAGGGACTGCCTGTGTGGCTGGCACACTGTGTTGGGAAACACAGGCTGGAGACATCTGCAGAAAGGTGGCAAAATGAGCAGCAGATCCTTTGAGCAGGTTTTTCTTCATATTTTAGAACTCCAGTGGAGCCGTACTTTTGTGAGTTGTTTAGGTTTTGATCCATTAACTATTGTATGAGCAAAGAATTTTCTCATTAGCTAAGAGTTTGCACTTTGTTTAATTGATGGATGGTTACAGTCATTGAGTCATTCACAACCAAACAGTGGGCACCTGCTGTGTGCAGGGCACTGTTCTCAGGGAGTGCTGAGCCTGTGTCAGCCTGGCAACTACATCACTACCATCATCTCAAGCAGCTGAGTTTTTGGTGCTCTCATTTCTGAGTGAATGTTTCCCGGCTCAGCCATCACCTAGTGGAACTTCTGTACATTTCTCAGCATGGCAGTTGTTACTCAAAATCTTTCTAGAACTCCTCTGGCCACATTAAGAGCCACACATGAGACTTTACTCTTCTGTAATCACAGCGTTTTATTTTCTAAAACCAAAANCACGGTTATTTGTCCTTTCTCATGTAAGCTGCAGGGGGTGTCATCTTCATCGCAAGCTGCTTAGAGCGGCTGTCAGGAGCAGGAAGGAGCCACTTAAGGAGGGGACCAGAGGAGACCTAATTCCCACCATGTCCTCAGAGGGACTGCCTGTGTGGCTGGCACACTGTGTTGGGAAACACAGGCTGGAGACATCTGCAGAAAGGTGGCAAAATGAGCAGCAGATCCTTTGAGCAGGTTTTTCTTCATATTTTAGAACTCCAGTGGAGCCGTACTTTTGTGAGTTGTTTAGGTTTTGATCCATTAACTATTGTATGAGCAAAGAATTTTCTCATTAGCTAAGAGTTTGCACTTTGTTTAATTGATGGATGGTTACAGTCATTGAGTCATTCACAACCAAACAGTGGGCACCTGCTGTGTGCAGGGCACTGTTCTCAGGGAGTGCTGAGCCTGTGTCAGCCTGGCAACTACATCACTACCATCATCTCAAGCAGCTGAGTTTTTGGCGCTCTCATTTCTGAGTGAATGTTTCCCGGCTCAGCCATCACCTAGTGGAACTTCTGTACATTTCTCAGCATGGCAGTTGTTACTCAAAATCTTTCTAGAACTCCTCTGGCCACATTAAGAGCCACACATGAGACTTTACTCTTCTGTAATCACAGCGTTTTATTTTCTAAAACCAAAGTTTCCTATTTTGATCAATAGCCTTATTTCCCAGATTTGGTTCCAAAAGACATGTAAAGTTATGCTGCTGGTATGATACTTTGTCACAAAAATGTGCCAGACTCTGGAGATAGTTCCAAAGGCAGGTTTCCCAAAATGTCTTGGAGAAAAGCCTGCCTCTTTGGACTAACAGCCTCTAAGGCAACTACTTAGAATAGAGATGATATTCATGGAAATGGGAACATTAGGGCATATTTTGTAACCTTGTCTTGTTTCTTTCAGACAACATTATTTTATTTTGAAATGAAGCAAACTGGTTTTTAGGCCTCATATAAATAATACAGTGATTGGGTTTCCAACTTTTCAAATGACTCCTTCTATACTATGAACGATTCAGTCATTTACAACCACACAAAAGCTTTATGTTGCCAAAATTATGTCAACGTTGTAGATGACATTGACTCCCTGGAGACCTAAATTATCTAGGAAATTCCCTGATTTATTCCCAATTTTCTTTCTTTATCTAAATCTGGGTTTTCTTCCTTTCCCACTTCTCAGGGGAGGCTGCATATCATTGGTTGTCCCTTTTCATTTTTAATCTAGAGATACACAGGCCTGTAATCCATTCCCTCTTCTGACACTTTACAGCTGTGTGATGCTGAGGTTTCTTAACCTTGCTGTGCCTCAATGTTATCATCTTTAAAATGGGGATAAGAAGATTAGCTACCTCACAGGTTTGTGTGAAGCAATGGCATCTCAATGTAAAGATGTTACCATTGCTCTTTGTGCCCAGGATGTGCTCAGGAATGACAGACACAGTTACTTTTGCCATCATCATCATTTTTGTAGTTAGCATCGACCAAATAATGCATTGTTTTGGGAAGTCAGTGCTAGTTTTAGGTTTTCTGTTAAACCCTCAATTCCTTGGGTTATGCTGTTTTAAAGACATGTATGTCTGTTCTGGTAGTTTAGCATTGATTAGGAGAAAAATCTAAGATTTATGTCTTCGTATACTTTTTCCCAGCATCATAAATTTTTAAAACTTTTCTTAATGTTTGGCAGCAAGCCATACCCTCATTGTTCAAGCACACATACACATATGGTATATATGCACGTGTAAATATATATACACACACATACATATATCCATTCCCAGATTGTTTTATTTTTTTGCCTTGAAACATCATAGCTTCCTTAATTTTGCTTGCTGGTGTTAGATGACTATATTTTTCACCTCTAAATTAAATCCCCAAATAATTTGACGCATAGGCACCAGAGTGGTAGCCTTTAAAAACCCACTGACTTCACACAGATAGATACTTGAGACAGAAAGCCCTTTCTTTCTTGTGCTCACTTGGTATTTGGCTTTACCTGGCCTAGTGAAGTGAACTCTGGGTAGGCTGAGCTAAATATGGCCTGACGTACCCACGTGCAGGAGGTGGCGAAGGGGGTTCCCGTAAATTGAGAGGCTGGACACCATCTCCAGGCTGGAGGCCACAGGAGCCAGGAGACTGAGGAGGAAATGGCATGGCTCCTGTGGCCAAGAGGTTTGCCTGCAGTTGGTTTGGGCCACAGGGCACCCTCCAAAAAGACTTTGACGTCTACTTGGTTAATTTGATTGATGCTTTAGAGTGTGGGAGGGAGGCAGCACTCCTGAAGAGTATTTATAATGCCCAGCACATACAGGCTGCAGAGGCAGCCACAAAACCAAGCTGGACATAAATGTCAGCTATAAAATAAATTTTAGAAAGGCTCTGTGTCCTCCCCCATCAGACTAAGCTCATGCAGCTATGATTATTCTTTCTTCTCACATCTGAAGACTTTTGTTTGCCATCTTTATTGTTGCTTAAAGTTTGCAATTAAAACTTAACCTAACAAAACCCGTGTGCAGCTGTTTAGTTGAGAAATTCAGACTCTTTTCTTTGGCTTTATCTTTGTTCAGAGGGCAGGCCTTCTCTTTTTCAAGCCTGAAGATTGGTGTTTATGATCAGGCACTGCTATTTTCTTTATTTCTCATAGTAATTAACAAGAGCTTTTTTTTTTGCTGGTCAGCCCCACGTATTAATTGCTTGCTTTTTCATGGCTTGTTGTTGAAAGGAATGCATATCACAAGATAGATTGTCTCATTCCAGCTGAATATTTATGAAAAGAATTCCAGGACAGCTCGGTCATCAGGATGTTCTGTTACTTTAGGAAGATTTCACCATGATTGTGAACAAGAAATGAAAAGTTGGATCGCTTTTCTGAGTGTTAAGTGGGTTAGGAACATGTTTTGAGGGGCACCTGCAAGGGGAAGAAGGCTAATTGTGGAATGAGGAATGTGTGACGTTTAAGCTGAGACCTGGAGGAGGAGCAGGAGCTAGCCATGCAGAGTTGTGGGCAGAGCATTAGAAGTAGAGGAAACGTGTGCATAGGTCTCCAGGGGTGAGAATGAGCCCAACTTGTTAGAGGAATAACAAAACACACACTGTAAAATTATTAAGATACATAATATCTATCTTTTAGAGTTGTTGTAAAGATTAAATTTGATAAAGTACATTAAATACTTAGTCTCGGGCACACAATAACAATAGATATCATAATAATAGCATCCTTAGTGCCTTCATCTGCTTTAAAGTTCTTCTGTATACATAGTAATTATTAAAAATACTTTAACAGACATAAAAGAAAAGGGTTATTAGGTTTTAGTGACTACTCAGACCATTTTTCCTTAAAGTTGTCCATCATCCAAAGTTTTCTTACGTTTAGCTTTCCTTTGACACACTCTCTGTCTTTAAACTGATCTGTTCAGATTCATGAATGGGGACAAACAAATGGAAGTTCAATGTGAAATATTTACTGCAGTGATGAGAACTTGCAGAAACATGGGAAAGATTTGTACATTTTTCTGTTTACAGAAATCTGCTCGGTCATTATTCCTTAGCTAAGTTATAAAGTCAAAAACGATGAGAGCTTTAAAAAATAATTCTTGTTAAGTATAATACAAATGCATAAAACAGTTAAAAACATTTGTACAGCTAATGAGTTTATAAGGTAGAAATCTGAATTCACCACTCATGAAAGAATCTTGGACTTTCTAGTTTTCCACAGCTTCCAAGATCCTGCTCAAACCAAAGGTTATTTCCTTCTCCCCCAAATAACCACTCTCTTGACATCTAGGGTAATCACCTTACTTTCCTTCATACTTTTTCTTACCCAGTTGTGTCTCCCTACTTACTATATACTAGCTTTGTCCATTTTTGTTGTTGTTGTTTGTCTGTTTGAAAGCAAGCTCTAAAAACTTCCACACTGGATGACTTGAAATGAAATAAAACTGGCCATGCAGGGAAAACTAAAGTCACCAGGAAAAAAAAAAAGCAAACTCGAACTCAACTAGGGTTAGTAGCAAGGGGAAGATTCAGAGAGAAATTGAAGAGGACGAGGAGATACCTGGGAAGAGGCGTGGCTGGCTCAGAGCCCCTGTCCAGGAGCATCCCTTCGTTGGAGGAAAACTTGCCTTGGAGACTGCATGGAGCAGGAAGCACCTAGTGGGGAATTGTAGGGGAGATGTCTGTTTATACTAGGCTGGTGCTTCTCCTTTGAAAGGTCCACAGCCATTTCCCCAGGGCCTGAGGCTCAGGGGAGGGAAACCACCAATCAGTGCTTCTGGGTCAGAAGTAATGAGATAAAGACGCCTCCCTCTGTTGACTGAGAAAGAAGGATACACAAGAAGGAAATGGGGAGGAAACCCGAGGCTGACCCCTTCCTGTAGGAACCAAGGGATGGAGAACTTCCTGGGGTCGAAGTTCATTCCCTATGGACTTTTAAGAAGGAAAAAGAATTGCATGACAAGGCTTAGTTCTGAGAAGTTACCAAGTTACGCTTACCTTTTAACTTGCTTATTATGTGCCATTTTAAAAACCAAGTTCATCCTCCATATAGTTATTAACATAAAATCCAAACAAACCTAAATGGAATTTTTGTTTCCTTTTAGAAGAACCAGAGATCTCGGGGAAACAGTTTAGGAATGTGGCCCTTCAGGGCTTGGTGGAAGAGAAACCAACTGGGAAATGAATCATTCTGCATTCCCAGATGTATCAAAGGATTTGGATTTTATTCTGACTTTGCTAGTAACTAAGTCCAAAAAAAAAAAAAAAGAGGCAGTTGGGAAATTCTCTGAAAATATTGATTGAATTCTGAGTTCTAGGTACTGAATTGAGTATAAAGAAGTCAACAAGATTACAAGATCCCCATCACAGTGCTGCCTTCCAGGCATGAAGAGCAGCATTANAAAAAAAAAAAAAAAAGAGGCAGTTGGGAAATTCTCTGAAAATATTGATTGAATTCTGAGTTCTAGGTACTGAATTGAGTATAAAGAAGTCAACAAGATTACAAGATCCCCATCACAGTGCTGCCTTCCAGGCATGAAGAGCAGCATTAAACCAGAAGTTCTGATAAGCTTGTTGAGTTCTGTGGAGAAGTTTAGTGCTGTGTGGGAGGGCTTACCATAGGCATCTTGCTGGAGGATCTGGCTGGAAGGGCCCCTGGTTATCTTGTTCAGACTCTGTTTTCAGTTGTAGAAATGGGATGGAAAGTCAGGGAGTAAAGGAGGATGCTTTACTTGGGGCTATGTGATCAGCTAGTGATAGAACCAGGATTAAAACCTGAACCTTACCTGCACTCAGCACTTCCATGGTCAGGGGAACACAGGCATGTTTCTCTGTGAAACTGGAAGACCAGAAGTCTGTTTCTGAGAGTAACTTATTTCAATCCCTGTCAAATTACATGAAATCCTTGTGTGACCTCTCAAGTTTGTAGCCCTTTTCCTCTTATAGTTTTTATAAAATATTCCACTAGGACAGCAGTTGAAACATAGAAGCCAGAATCCTGGTGCTTGGTTTGAATGTAGTCACAGCTTATAGTCCTTGAATTACCCTTAGAGAACAGATTTCACTAAACCTCTAGACCTTTCACTGCTCATTGTCATTTTTTCTACCCTACATGCCTTTTTGAATTTAGTTACTGAAGACTTGTGGTGCTTTAAGTGTCCAGAAATTTCATGTCATTTTCCATAATAATTTGACATCTGTTTAATGATGTATATACTATTTCAGACAACTTGAAAATATTTTAAAGATTATAAGACTAACCTAAACAGTAAATGGGTGCCCACCCACTCAAATCTTTTTTCTGGGTGGATACTTTGAAATACAGACTTACTAAAATTTCTTCCAATTGTTTAAAAATTCTCTGTCTAATGAAATACTACAGGACAGAAAGTGTTCATCTGAGGCATGGTGTGGTAGTAAAACACCCAGACACACATGTGATATACATTTTATAGCTTTGTGTATTTTGCAGGCAAAACATTGAAACATGGTAGAAACACTACCATGTACAGTGAACCAGTCTTTAATAGTAGCATCGTATAGCTGTTCATCTCTTCTGGCCTTTTATTTATACATGTGTAATTATGATTTCCTAAGCGCCGGCGGCTGGCGAGAGCCGGGCCGGCGCACTAAGCACAGCCGAGAGGACCTACCCCATGTCCGAGGTCAGGGGAGGCCGAGGGGAGACATCCCGCATCCGAGATCAGGGGCAGCTGGGGGGAGACACCCCGTGTCCGAGATCAGGGGTGGCCGGGAGGAGCTACCCGCGTCCAAGGCCAGGGGAGGCTGGGAGGAGACACCCCGCGTTGGACGTCAGGGGCGGCTGGAAGAAGCCACTTCGCGCTCTAGGCCAGGGGCTGTGACCCTGAGGAGCCACCCTGAGCCTGAGGCCAGGGGCGGCAGCTGGGACGAGCCACCCATGCCCGAGGCCAGGGTGGGCGGCCGGGAGGAGCAACCCGAGGAGCCTGGCAGAGACATTACTTTGCTGACTAAGGTCCGTCTAGTCAAGGCTATGGTTTTTCCTGTGGTCATGTATGGATGTGAGAGTTGGACTGTGAAGAAGGCTGAGCACCGAAGAATTGATGCTTTTGAACTGTGGTGTTGGAGAAGACTCTTGAGAGTCCCTNGGTGGGGGTAGGGGGAGTGGTGTGTGTGTGTGTCTGTGTATGTAAGGGCTGATTAAGTTTTTCAACTTGTCCCTTCTTTCCCTCCCAAGAGTGAGAGAAATGGGAGGGCAGAAAGAGAAAGATCCAAAGCCTGCTGCTTCCTCTGGACTTCTGTTTAAAATAGGTCCCTTTCAAGGCTCTGAAGCCTCAAAACCCACAAGTGACATTTTTAGGACAATTTTTTTTTCAGTATGGAGGTCTTTGATTATCTCACCATAATTACTATGTTTGTGGTGTTTTTTTCCCTGTTGGCTGTATTTTAGAGAAGTAAAGTTTGAGTTGGTTTTGTTAGAAACATCACTCTAGGAGCATTGAATTTACTTTACCTCCAGTAATAGAAATAAATTAAAACTTTAACGTAGTGTAAATTCACTGATTTAAATTATGTGGATCAGAGACATTCTGGGACAGTTGACAGAAAATCCTATTCAGGTTTGAAGACTGAATGACTGCAGGAGGTATATCTGGGGAGTCTTCTGAGTAACGTTCATTGTATGACCTGATGTGTAGGATGAGACAGTACCTCTAGACTGATCCTGTACAATTGTTAGAGGATCGGGAGAGTTGTGTGTCTGATCTTCTTAAACAGAACTTAGCTTAAATGAGGGAAAATAATTATATTAACAGTAGAGATTATCTGAAAGACATGATTAACTAACAGTTAATTCATTTTTTAGATGTCCTACCAAATACTCTTTGATGTTCATTATTGCACATAATTTCCAACCAATATGTTTTTCCAGTTTCCAGTTATAAGAAATGATCTCCATGCATGGGCTTCATACACATTTATTCTCCTATTACTAAACAAAAACCTATGTAAAAGTGATATACTAGTTCTCTTTCATTTTTGTGGCTAAAGGTAAAACAGAACTATTTCTATTTTTCAGCTTTGGTTTGTTGGTCTTAAATGCCTCTGTATTGTATGCATTTTGTCTTAGCATCTCTCTCTGTCTTTTTTTTTAAACTGTGTTAAGTTTTGACCATTCGATTTTTGGTGACAGAGTATTTTGACCTGCTATGTTGAAAATTCCCAAATGAGAAGCAATACCTGAAGTTTGACTGTGGAACTCTATAGAACTGATACACATAGAATATGACTTTTATGGAATTGAATGGCTTTCAGGGAGAATCAGGAAGCATTTCTCAGAGTTAAATTGGACCCCACCTGAAACTTCTCCAAACAGCATCTTAAGAATGATAGTGTTCTAAGAGTTTAAAGGGTCATAACTATTTTGGATGCAATTTTGTTTATTTATTTTTATTTATAAGAGTCGGCAAGATTTCAAATTCATGTTGGTGGGCAACATTGATTCAGTTGAAGCCTGTAATCCTATCAGTTGAAGCAAATATGAGTCATACAGTATATAAATTATTACCAGTCACACAAACATATTCACGGTTGGTTTTAACTTCAGTATACAAGCTGTGAATTTGGAAAGAGGTTTTAGGGTGTACTTAGAGGTTTCAATTCCCAGCAGAGCTTAGTGGTTAAAGTTCAGCCTCTGTCATGAGACAGGCTGCTAGGTTTGAAGCCTGGCTTCATCACGTCCCACCTGTGTGACCTTGGGCTCCTCAGTCACCTCTGCATCTCTGCCCTTCAGCCTGCCTCATAGAACTGTGAGAAACTGAGTAACAGTATACCTGGAAACTTGGAACAAAATGCTTAGAATGTAGAAAAAGGGGCTGAGTGCTTATAAAAAAGTCAATGCTATTATCATTATTATCAACCTTTTCTCTTACTGCCCAGTTTTAAAGAAGCACTTGCTCTTTTATTTTGATGTAATTTTACGTATAAATGTTACCTTGAAGTTATGGTAGAAGTGGATAGAGAGGTACTTGGGCTTAAAGCAGAACCAAGCTGGTGTTTGCCATCATCAAAATAGGATTGCTCTAACTATATATGGAATAAGTCCTATGTAATATTGTGTGAAGTGTGGTGGCTATTACCTGCAGGTAGAGATTGTGTCCTTCCCAGAGAGGCCCTCATCCAGATGCCTGGTGAGTTTTTAAACAGTTAGCAGGCACTCTTCTGTGTGTGTGTGTGTGTGTCCAACTATGTCCCCTCATTTAAACAATTACTAATTACTTATTAAATACTTACTGCTTCGTTTCCTTTTAAAACCAATTATGAAATATTTCAAATATACTAGAAAATACAAAGAATATTGTAACTGAAACCCATTTCCCCAACACTCATACTAAATAAGTTTTACTTACCTAATAGTTAAATACAAAAATAAAGTTTGCTATATTTACTTGAGATTTTGAAAAGATAGGCTAGTATACCCCATCTTGATTCCTTTTACCTCTGTTTTTCCTAGAGAGAATCCTATCCTGAAAGTTACCTGTATTTTCCCAGGCTTTTCCATACTTATTTGACATGTATGTATTCCTACCAATATAGAACGTTTTTATAATTTTACTAGATACTTATTAATTCATAAATAATATGTTCTATTATTTTATGCATTCATAAATGCAGCGTAAATGGTTTCATACTTTCACTTCTCAGGCCAGTTACTCATTGAGCTCATACCTAGTGCTTGAGAATACCAGTGGTCCGTCCACCTCATGGTCTTTGCACTTGCAATTCCCTTTGCCTAGAATGTTGTTCCCTGATTGTCCATGACTAGTTCCCTGCTCTTCTGAATCTTTATTTGAATGATTGCCTTAGGGGGCTCCTAGATTACCTCATCTAAACCCACAAATTCCTACAATGCTGCTCTCCTTTCCCTCCTTTCCATTATTCTTTAGTAATTTTCATTATATGGGTTATTTAACTTATTTTCTATTTTATTGTTTGTCTCCCTTCACTGAAATGCAAGTGCATTGAAGACAAGGGATTTTTTTTTGGAGGGGGGGGGAGGTCTGTCTTCATAACTGTTTTATCCCTGACATCTACATAGTGTTTAGTAAATATTTGATGATTGAATAAATTTTGTAACACTGGGTAATTCACTTTGTAAATTGTTGAAGTTTGTCCAACTTGATACCTGTAGCTGTTTTCTTTTCACTGTTATATAATGTTCTGCTTAATATCTAAGTCATGTTAAATATCCATCTTCTGTAATGGTTGGTATATTAGTTTTTTCCATAATTTTTCTCTTATAGACAGTGCCATGGTGGGCATTCTTGAGCTTTTTTTTTTTTTTTTTTTTTTTGCAAAAGTGTGAGAGTTTATCTGTGGTATATACTTGGAAGTGCAATTCTCATTTGTATTAGTTATCTATTACTGTGTCAAAAAAACCCCTAAATTTGCTGGCTTAAAATAGTGATTTACACAATTCTGTGACTAAACAAGGTGGTTCTTCTGCTAGTTTTTCTCATCCAGGTGCAGTCACATGATGGCTAGAATGGCTGAATAGTCCAGCTGGCCTCATGTACATATCTGGCTGTTAGGACTGTCTGTAGGATACGGCATCTCAGATCTCTACCATGCAGCTCCTTATCCTCAGTAGGGTAGATTAACTTCCTTACAGTGTGGCATTCTTGAGCATCAGTCCAGGGAGAAGCTACAAGGCCTATTAAGGCTAGAATCTGGAATGCACATCGCATCTCTTCCATCACATCCTTCTAGTCAGAGAAGTCATAAGGCCATCCCAGATTTGAGGGATAAGAGAGGTTGCAAAATATTATGACCAGCATATTCTAACTTACCTCATTAAGTCATAAATTTCACGTATCTACAATTTTAACAGATATTGCTAAATTTCTTTCTAAAGTAGTTTTATCAATTTATTCTCCAGTTGGTACCAACTATTTGTTAAAAGGAAATATCTTTGACACAACAGTGTGTATCACAAAATAAATGTTCATAGACCCCTCCCAAATCTGTCTTTATGTAGTGAACCCCATCTGTACTATTCATTCAACAAAACCTGATTTCTCTTTCTCCTGCATAGATACATTTCCCAGATTCTGTTGTAGTTAGGAATGGCCATATGACTAAGTTTTCATCAATGGAAGTGATTTTTGCCATTTTCAGAGTTGGTATATAAATTTCTTTAATTTATTGCCAAGGTATAATTTATTCTACCCTCTGTCCTTATCTGCTGACCAGATACAGAATATCCACTGGAACTCTGGGACCCAGACTAAAGCATGGCCCAAACAGAAAGAACCCAAACAGCAGTTCACAGTGAACATCATTCCCCCACCCAAATTCCTGCTGTTGATTGGGAAAGTTTATTTGAGGTAGAAATAAACTTTTGTTAGGGTTTATCTGTTAGAACAGTTTACATTTCCTTAAGCAATATAACCCTGGATGAGCAGAGAGTGTCTTTATTTATAGACTTTAGGTCTATTGGTGTTTTTCTTTCTGGCTTACTTCACTCTGTATAATAGGCTCCAGTTTCATCCATCTCATTAGAACTGATTCAAATTTATTCTTTTTAATGGCTGAGTAATACTCCATTGTGTATATGTACCACAGCTTTCTTATCCATCTAGACTTTAGGTCTAGATGAGANTTGACATGGTGGAAAAAAAAAACTTCACAGGATATCTTCTTGATGAAACTTTGAAAACTATTAAATTAATACAATCTCCTTTATTCTTCATACCATAAACTTAAAATGGACTAGATCTTATTTTTATAATGATGGAGTACTTAGTGCAATACAAATCATAGAAATCATACCTTATGGCTTTACACTATAATTTAGTGCAAAACCCTTGTACTTTGGATTAAACTTTTTACTTATTTAGCATTCATTTTTTGAGTGCCTACTCTGCTATAGGTGCTGTCAAGGTACTGAGGATGTGACTTTTAGTAAAGAAGATGAGGCCCTGCCCTTACTAACAAAGAATACATTTTTTAAAATTGAACAAAAAATTGGAGAGTTTTACATGTACTGTGAAGGAAATCACCAGGACATGTTATATACAGTGTTACTTGGAGAGGCAGGAGGGCTACTTCTGAAGCTGAATGATGAGCAGGAGCCAACCTTGGAAAGCACTGGAATGAATGGGCTCCGGGTGTCAGGAATCGCAAGTATAAGGTTGCTAAGGTGAGAACAAGTTCAGTGTGTTTGAGAAACAGAGGCAATACCAATGTGTGTAGACCTTATAGAGTGAGGGTAAGTGGGAGGTGTCGTTTGTGCAACTTTGATATTGCTCACAGTGATATAACTATCTCACATATTGTTACTAAGAAGTATTTTTACTTCTTTGCTTACACAGATTCCAGAATCTGTTCGATTTGACATCAGCTGAAGTCCTAGAGACAATTTTGGCCCAGTGTTCTGGAATCACATTCTGGATTCCTAGTGGTGTGAAAAAGCACCTGTTACAAGTACCAGTCTAAAAATCTGTCAGCAAGGCAATAAATACTTAGAAAGCCTAGAGTTAATCTTTCCAAAATCCTTAATTTTTGTGTAAGATGAGCCCAAAGTCAACTGGCATGCCAAGCATTTTATGGGAATAAATTGGGTGCTTTGTGATGTACACTCTTTCTTGTAGCCACTGGGATTGAAATACTCACCTTGCTGTCGCCACAGTGAGTTGAATGGGTTTGCAGTGGTTGGAGGATTTAACACTTCTTGACCTCAAGGTGGAGTTCATACTCTGAGTCTGCAGCTGTGTGTGAGTTGGGATGATCTTACACAAATACTCTGGATGTCTATGTCCTATTTAGAAGGCATAAACTACTAGGAAGAATATTAATGATTTTTTTTTTGTCCTGCAGTCTAAATATGTCATAGTTTTAGAACTAGTCAAAGATTTTTCTTCCATTTTTATTGAGATATAAGTGACATATAGCACAGCATAAGTTTAAGGTGTACAGCATAATGATTTGACTGACAGACATCAAGAAATTATTACCATGATACGATTATTGAATAGCTATTATCTTGTATATTAATAGACATAAAAGAAAAGAGGAAAATATTTTTTCCTTGTGACTAGAACTCTTAGGATTTACTTTAATAACTTTCATATATAAATTCAGCAGTGTTAATTATTTTTACCATGTTGTACATTACATTGCTAATGCTTATTTATCCTATAGCTGGAGGTTTGAATCTTTTGAACCACATTAGTCACCATAAAAAAATATTACAATATTATTGACTACATTCCCCACAATGTTCATTTCATCCCTATGACTCATTTATTTTGTAACTGATAGATTCTACCCCTTACCTGTTTCATTCACCCCCCAAACCTCCTCCCCTCTGACAACNACATTAGTCACCATAAAAAAATATTACAATATTATTGACTACATTCCCCACAATGTTCATTTCATCCCTATGACTCATTTATTTTGTAACTGATAGATTCTACCCCTTACCTGTTTCATTCACCCCCCAAACCTCCTCCCCTCTGACAACTACCTGTTGGTTCTCTATATTGTATGACTATTTCTGTTTGGTTGTGCTTGCTCATATCCATGCCGTTCATATGAAATACTTTCATATCAAATAATAGTGAAATAATTACAACTTCAAACTTTTTAGGAACTTATTTATCTAACACTCTCACTGTCTGCAATATAGCAGTGAATAAGGAAGTGGATACCAAGCCTCTGACAGGGCAAATGATGTAGTAGTCAGCTCTCCGCAATAACTTCATTAGATCCTGTTGTCTTCCTGCACCTTCATGTCTAATGAGGGTGGTTGTTTCCAGCCCCTCAGCCAATTACAAAACAGGAAAGGCATTACTTGTAAGTAGATATATTGACATCAGTACTACGTGGGATCTGATTACACATTCCTCTTATCTCATATAGTATGTGTCTCTCATTAATCCAAACCAATTCAGCTTTCTCTTCTCCTATTCAGAATTACAGTTGTCAACTGTGAGAATTTTATCAAAACACCCAAAATACTAGAAATGCAAAAATGTATTTCCTGAAACCAAGGCATGCTACATATTAAGTGGTTCTTATTTTTTTGTGTTAGATTTTATATCCTACATACCTCTACAACAGCTTTTTGTATCTGTATTCAGTGTGCTTTTTTCTTAAATAATATTTCATATTTATCACAAAGGAAACAGGAAAGTAGAAAGGAAAAACTCACTTAAATATTAATAGGAGTTGCATTGGCTAGAAATTTAACTGAATTCCTCTACATTATTGTGTCTGACTCTTTGTGACCCCATAAACTGTAGACCACCAGGCTCCTCTGTCCATTGAATTCGCTAGGCAAGGATACTGGAGTGGGTGGCCATTCCCTTCTCCAGGGGATCTTCCCAACCCAGGGATTGAACCCAGGGATCAAACCCAGGTGTCCTGCATTGCAAGCGGATTCTTTACCATCTGAGCCACCAGGAAAGCCCCTTTTAAATATACGGTTTGCTTAAGAGTTTTTCTTTTTAAAAAAACTAAAAACAAGCCTTTCTATCTATGCTATGAGAATAACTTCTCTAAGCCGATAGCAACATTATATTCTTTGTTGGTATAGCAAATGTTTGTATAATTATATGAACTTACAAATATCATTGTATTTTTAAAAATGCTGAACATAAAACAAAGAGCAAAGGGCTGCAATTGATGTAGTTAAGGAAAATGTAGAAATCACTACTGATCTGACAAATGCCCATCCTGAAGCTTAATTAGGGACCCTTCAGATGCAATCTTTTTGCATGTGGACTTGATTAAATAAAGAGCATGCACAAAATATGGGACAGCTTATATCTTTTATAAAAGCTGAAAGTTAAAATGTAGGTAATTTAATAATCTTTGGTTCTATCTTAGTTGTTTGATTTTCATAAGAATTTCCAAAATAAATTGTGTACCCAAATAGAAGAGTGCAAGTATGTTAAGTACTTTGAAGGGAAGCAAAGATGTATCTGGTTCCTTTCCTTTTACCTTCTCATGGTGGGTCACTAGTTTTGTGGGATAAACTTTAAGAATTCTCAAAATCAGCTTGACCAGTAGCTGCTTCCTTTGTGAGTCTAGATTCATATGTTTGTGCACTATAATTAATGAACAAATAATTTCTCCTGGCCTGAGATAAAGCTTTACCAGCAAGTCACTTGCATCGGGATAATTCATGAGCTTCTCAGGCCTTGCTTATGTCTAAGGAGAGGAAGATCTTCTAGGGTGATGGCTTTCTACACGTGTTGAAAGATTTGTATATGTGTCAGCAGAAAGATGATTTTGGTAAGGATGGGTTCTATTCTAAAGAAAAGAACTGGTAGTATTTTTTTAATGTAAATTTATTTATTTTAATTGGAGGTTAATTACTTTACAATATTGTATTGGTTTTGCCATACATCAAGCTGAATCCACCACAGGTATACACATGTTCCCCATCCTGAATCCTCTTCCCTCCTCCCTCCCCATACCATCCCTCTGGGTCGTCTCAGTGCACCAGCCCCAAGCATCCAGTATCATGCATCGAACCTGGACTGGCGATTCGTTTCATATATGATATTATAGATGTTTCAATGCCATTCTCCCAAATCATCCCACCCTCTCCCTCTCCCACAGAGTCCAAAAGACTGTTCTATACATCTGTGTCTCTTTTGCTGTCTCACATACAGGGTTATTGTTACCATCTTTCTAAATTCCATATATATGCGTTAGTATACTGTATTGGTGTTTTTCTTTCTGGCTTATTTCACTCTGTATAATTGGCTCCAGTTTCATCCACCTCATTAGAACTGATTCAAATGTATTCTTTTTAATGGCTGAGTAATACTCCATTGTGTATATGTACCACAGCTTTCTTATCCATTCGTCTGCTGATGAACATCTAGTTTGCTTCCATGTCCTAGCTATTATAAACAGTGCTGCGATGTGGAGAAATATACCATGTTCATGGATAGGAAGAATCAATATAGTGAAAATGAGTATACTACCCAAAGCAAAGATTCAGTGCAATCCCTATCAAGCTACAACGGCATTCTTCACAGAGCTAGAACAAATAATTTCACAATTTGTATGAAAATACAAAAAACCTCAAATAGCCAAAGCAATCTTGAGAAAGCAGAATGGAACTGGAGGAATCAACCTGCCTTGCTTCAGGCTCTACTACAAAGCCACAGTCATCAAGACAGTATGGTACTGGTACAAAGACAGAAACATTGATCAATGGAAAAAAATAGAAAGCCCAGAGATAAATCCACGCACCTATGGACACTTTATCTTTGACAAAGGAGGCAAGAATATACAATGGATTAAAGACGATCTCTTTAACAAGTGGTGCTGGGAAAACTGGTCAACCACTTGTAAAAGAATGAACTAGAACACTTTCTAACACCATACACAAAAATAAACTCAAAATAGCTTAAAGATCTAAACGTAAGACCAGAAACTATAAAACTCCTAGAGGAGAACATAGGCAAAACATTCTCCAACATAAATCACAGCAGGATCCTCTATGACCCACCTCCCAGAATATTGGAAATAAAAGCAAAAATAAACAAATGGGACCTAATTAAACTTAAAAGCTTCTGCACAACACAGGAAACTATAAGCAAGGCGAAAAGACAGCCTTCAGGATGGGAGAAAATAATAGCAAATGAAGCAACTGGTAGTATTTTCAAAGTTACCTCTGAGGGATATAGGTTTGTGGTTTCTGAGTTTTCTGATCTTCTATTTTGTTCTTTCCCAATAAAGAGAGTGTTTGCTGCTGCTGCTGCTAAGTCACTTCAGTTGTGTCCGACTCTGTGCGATCCCATAGACAGCAGCCCACCAGGCTCCCTCATCCCTGGGATCCTCAAGGCAAGAACACTGGAGTGGGTTGCCATTTCCTTCTCCAATGCATGAAAGTGAAAAGTGAAAGGGAAGTCGCTCAGTCGTGTCCGACTCTTTGCGACCCCATGGACTGCAGCCTACCAGGCTCCTCCATCCATGGGATTTTCCAGGCAAGAGTACTGGAGTGGGGTGCCATTGCCTTCTCTGAAAGAGAATTTAGGATAATGTAATATTTAAGGATAAAAGACCCACTCTGTGCCTCTCATTTACTCCAGATTAGTGAGGATCGACATTAGTGGGAGTGAGAATAAGAATGGAGGGATTTTGGAAGCCTAACGCTCTGACTGGTAGAAGCTAGTCCAGAAAAAGGTGAATTGTTGACTCATTTCTTCATGTATCTCAAGATTTCTTCTCATGCTACATCTTTTATCATACAATTAGCAAACATCATGACAAAATATTAACTGAATATGTTTTTTAAAACATATTTTGGAGACTTTGTTCAAGATGACTGTCCAGTCTCTTTGCTCCATTCCCTCCCACTGCCCCAACTTAATATCCTGTGTGTCTTCTTTTAAAAAGCAGACAAATAACTTTTTGTGCAAACAGGAAAAGGCAAGAATGTTCTTCTGCTTTCAGGATAAAGGAAGGAAATTGTAAAGTCTTGACTCATCCTAAAGATGATTCTTCTGATCTCTTCCTTGAAGGGGAGATATTCCCAGAAAAAGGAGAGAGCTATTGTTTGGCTTTGGAAAGCCCAAGATGGCCTTTTATTAATAGAATGATGACCAGGACCATTAAAAGAACTGGATATTCAGACTTCTGATCACTGCGTTCTGTCCAGTAGATGATCGTGTGTGGGGAGGTAGCCCAGTGGGCACGAGCGAGTGGAGTGAGTTGGGTGAGTAGCATCAAGTGAGAGAGTTGGGTGTCCTTATCTCTTTCCTAGGCAAGACCTGTCCCACAGATCAGAGTTCTCTGTCGGAAAAAGCCACCTTCCAATTGTCCATTTTCCTTTCCCTTTATTTTTCCATATACTATTATTTATAACTTTTTAAACTTTTTATTATATATTGGAATATGGCCAATTAGCAATGTTGTGATAGTTTCAGGTGCACAGAAAGGGATTCGGCCATCCATATGCATGTGTCCATTCTCCCTCAAACTCCCCTCACATCCAGGCTGCCACATAACATTGAACAGAGTTCCCTGTGCTATAGAGTAGGTCCTTGTTGGTTATCTATTTTAAATATAGCAGTTACACAAGCAATTTTTAAGCAAAGTGTAAGTTATAGAAACATCATCAGAAAATACAGGGAAACAAACAAACAAAAAGATATGCTCCTCATTTTGGATTTGTATAATCTTTCAGGAGGCAAATTTGCTGGTGTTTATTCTGAACCTTAAAAATGTGCATGTCCTTTGACCCAGCAAATGCCTTCCCAGGAACTTACCTTAAGTAATAATTGGATCTTGAGTGAAGGAGAATGTTCAGAGATCATTTCTCTACAGTTATTTATATAATTTGAAAACTTGAAAACAACTTAAGACCCATTGGAAGGGAAGTATTGCATCCATGCATACATATTAGTATGTATAGATAGATATTTGTTAATATGAAATTGCATTGTGATAATTATAAATTAATAGGCAATTAATAATGCTTATGTAATAATAAAGAGAAGACATTTGATCCTGCTTCAGCTTAAATATCTTTCATTTCTTTCTTATTTCCTAGATTATTTTCAGTCATCACATGATTAAAATTATTTCATGTCATCAAATGACTAATACTATGTTTCCTATTTGAAAAAAAGAATATTTTTCTATCTGCTGGTTGCCCTGATGGTCATCGTTATCTTTCTTACTAGCATGGGCAATTATCAAATAGCTTTGCAGGCCTACAGTACAGGGCTCTGGGATAACTCCTCTGAGACTGCTTCTCTCTCTTCTCTCCAGTAGACACCATAACTTTTCACTACCCACCACACAATATGCCAGCCCTGGTCTAGTTTAAACCAGTTCACACCAGTTCTCCAAAAAGGATATCTGATCTGTCCCTGATACTACCAGTGAAGGACCTTATGTAATCTTCCAGATCATTCCAACATACAGGAGTCCATTGGACTCTGTTGCTTTCTTTGGATATCTGCATATCCCTTTAAACCCTGTGTCCTTGCTGGTAGAAGGCCCATTCTTCCTCCTGTCTGTGGTCTATAAAGAGCACCCACAATCAATTTGCTCCTTTGACCTTTCAAGTTTCAGAGGAACAAGGGAGACCATTCAGCTAGAATTACCTGAAAATTTGGTCACATCTACATGAATGTAGCATTATGACATGGTATTTTCTACCTTCAGTCCCTGGTGGTGTTTTATTTTGTGGAGGCGTTAGTGAAGAAATTCACCTCATTGAAGAAAAGGAATTTTAGTGCCTTAAAATTTTCCCTCCACCATATGGGAACCTGAAATCTCATTCATACTCTGTGAAATTGAAGAAATTGGATATTTGGGTTTGGAAATTGGTGGTCCTCCAAGAAATATGGGATCTAAAAGTGTTAAATCCTTTCATAAATAAACCTTGATTCAGACTGGAATGTCTTGGCTTGATTTTAAAGGTGATATTATAGGAGACATATAGTTGTTGACTGGTCTTAAAGATAATTATCAGCACATTCCAGTCTTAGTCTGCCATCAGCAGGGCCTGCCCTGTGATGAAGTCAGTGCTCTTTCCCTTATAAGAAAATTACATTTAGACATGCCTTCAACCCCAGGGTGTTTATGAACCACACTCAGCTCATGAACTATGAATGCAAAAGAAATCTCTTAATAGTGGCAAATGTTCTTTTTCAAGCCTTCTAGATTTTCATGCCACATGTTGGCAGTTTGGTTTTATTTCTAATGGAACTCTGTCCTGCTGTCTTTGGGATGTGAGATCAATATTTGTGATTTGCTTTTCTAAATTTGCAAATTTAGCTTTCCTTAGACCTAGTAAGCTGTGTATTAGATTCACCTAATCACCAGGGTATGTACATGTGAGTTTTTGAATGAAGTTATAAAATGAAGTCTGTTCACATGGTAACTTCCTTGGGGTAGAGAGAGTTAAAAAAGTGAGGGAGGGGAAGGGAGGAAATTCAAAGGAAGTTCCTTGCTGAACCATCAATACCATGAATGCAGGGACTGAATCCTTCATTCCTGACATAGTGCCAGGTGCAATTTTATTGAATTAATGAATTAATTTATAGAGAGCTTAAAACATACTAAATGTTCTACCTTCAACCCACCCAACAGGCCCTAGGAAGCAAAGTACTCTAGAGGTCATCAAACACTCTGGAGTCTGACAGCCAGAGTTCAGATTCCAGCTCTTCTACTTACTAACTGTGCTACTAAGGGCATATTACTTAAACTCTGGGTGCCTCAATTTTCCCATCTCTAAAATGGGAATATAAGTATCCTAAGAAATAAAAGGAACTATAAACAATTACTCACAATCATGCAGCTTAGATCAGTGCCTGGCCCAGGGTAAATGCCATATAGTTATTAATTAGTATTAATACTTAGTGCTAACTAGTTATTGGGTATTAATGTAGAGCTTAGGAAAATCCTTAGAATATTTGGTTTATCTTTCATTTCAAATGGAGACAGAACAAATATATACATTAACATTTTAATACAGTTTTATAGTGTCTGATAGACTAGCCATTGATTCAATCTAAAAATAATAGCATTTAAAAGAAAACTAACAGGATGCATAGTGTATATGTACATAAGAGAAAGCATTCCGTAACCAGATGATTGAAATTCTTCAAACATATGAAGTCTTCTCAATATTTTTTTCCATGTACATAATTGTCCCAGGGTTTATTTATCATCATTCTTAAGGCAAAGCCTCTGGCCTTTGATCCAAGTGGCTGCCCCTGAGATGTTCAGAGCCCATGCCAAATGTAGGTGCTAACACACTCCTTCCCATGTCTTCTGAACCCTTTCCCTTAGTATTTGGTCCTGGGCTCTCGGTCTCCTCGTTCTGGGAAGCTACTTGTGGTGGGGTGTAGGCCCCTGTCATCTATGAAATCTACCATCCCTTTAGCTGCTTGAAGTAGAATCAAAGTCTCTTAATCCAGCAGCTCTCCACTCTTCCAAATTCATCCTGACAGTTTGACTTCTTGTACCAAGAATCCAAGTTTTTGGCAGCAAAATCCTTTTACCTCTCCTCTATGTTGAGAGGAGTATAAAATTCCCTAGGACTCAAACCTGGGCCACCGTCTAGAGCAAGGAAGAGACCCTAGGCCTTAGCCTTTCTTGATACACTTAAAGCCAGGGAACATTTCCAGCTGGGTTACCCCATCACATAATTTTGGCACAATTGTTAAAGGCACACAGAACCAAAATACAGATTTTAAAAGCTCTAGAAGGAGGCAGTTTGGTGGAGTGACTGGGCTTGAGATTTCTGCATCAGACTAACTACCTGGTCCAGGTGCTGGCCCTACAGTGTCTAGCTCTTTGACCATGGGCCTGTTTAACTGTTCTGTGCCTGCTCTGTAACATGGAAATAATATTAGGGCCTGCCTTATGCAATGAGTTGATTCTGTTTAGTAAATTGACTGGAGTCTGGCCCAAAACCAGGTATTTAGTGAAGTTGGTTGTGCTATTATTTGAATGGCACTTCATCTAGGCATAAAGTGTATGCTTAAGGTCCCTGGTGCCCTCTGCATTGCTCAGGTCAGCTTGTCATCTATGGCTAGTAAAGGTGGTCCGTGGGACAGACCTTTACTGTTTTTCCTCCTGCCGGTGAGCTAGACTGACATCCCCCACAGCCTAGAGCACAGGATGAGGTGTCCGTTGGAAGGGAAATGGCAGCACTGCTCCTGAATGGTGCAGAAAGGCCTAGAAGGGGGCTAAGAGCTCATCTAATTCAGGAACTCACTTTACAAAAAGGGAAAGCTGAGGCCCAAAGAGGGGAAGGGAGTAACCTGATAGACTTGCTGCTCTTCTGGCATTTCAAAGTCCTTCCTTCTCCATGCCAGCATGTCCAGACCTACCCTGTCATTCCAGCCCATGTCTCTCCCTGAAAGTTTTCTCCAGCTGCCTGCTATTCCCTGACTCTTCTGTTCCTCATCCTCTCCCTTCTAATCCCAGAGCAGCATTCTGCTCCCCAAACACTCCCTGGCCATTCCTGACTCCCCTACCTTCCCTTGACTGTTTCCTTGCTAGAATGTTCTCCCTACCACCACTGCTTGATAAAATTCTACCCGTTCTTTAAAAATAAGAGGTCAAAACTGATAGTTAGTAATCCATACGTGGCCCTCAAATGTATTTTGTATACTCCGGTTTTTTTCTCTTTTTTTGTTCAATTGAGGCATCATTTGAAAACATCAGCTATAATGAGAAAACAGCTTCCCAGGTGGCGCTAGTAGTAAAGAACCTGTCTGCCAATGCAGGTGAACTGTGTTTTGATCCCTGGATCAGGAAGATCCCCTGGACGAGGGCACAGAAACCCACTCCAGTGTTCTTGCCTGGAGAATCCCATGGACAGAGGAGCCTGGCAGGCTACAGTCCATAGAGTTGCAAAAGAGTCAGACGCGACCAAAGTGACTTAGCATGCAGCACGCATGCAATGAGCAGACTGCATGCGATAAGCAGACATCAGACAGTTTTCTTCTTTTGATAAGAGCATCTTGCTCCATGGAACCTGCGTTTTTGCTTGGTAGAGTTAGTGGCTGCTAGGGAGCATTTCTCCTGTCTGACCAGCATTGCTGCTTGATAACAACTGCTTCACCCTGCCAGCATGTGGGTTTATGACCCGGTTTTAAGACTTGTTTAAATGCTATCACTTCTGAGGAGCTTCCTCCCGCCTTGTCTTGCTTTTCTGGATGTATCATTTCCTCGTTGTATATGCCTGTAACATTCCACTGTGTCTCCTCTCACGGCAGAGATGGAATTCTTTTCTGCTTATTATTGATTTTAGTAAATGATACTTATCATCTATCAAGTGCTTACTAAGGACAAGGCACAGAGTTGAGTGTTTCATGGACATTTAAATCTCTAGGCCTCACTATGACACTGTATGAAGTGTTTCACTATCTCCAATCTACACATAAATACAGAAGCTCAGAGAGTGTAAGTGGCTTACTCAAGGTCACACAGCTGTTAAGTGACAGAGAAGGAATTTGAGCAGTCATCTGCCTAGCCTCAGCGTTTGTGTATCCTCTTGTTTTATACTGATGGTCTCTCCCATTATGTTGAAAATGATATCAGAGGCACAGGATTCTGATCCATTTTCGCCAGTTGAACATTTAAGCAATAATGATAATGCAGGTCATGGTAGTGTCTTGAGCACTCACTACATGTTTGATGATGTGCTGGTCATTTACCTTGCAACCTCACATAATCTCCACAACCACCCTACGTGGCAGGGCATATAATCACATATCCAGTTGAAAAATCAGAGGTCGAGTCAAAGATAAGAGCAAGTGGCCAGGATTTGAATCTGGATCTTTCTTGACTGTGAGTCCTGTGCTTTTTCTTCACCCCCCTCCCTCATATTTCTGAACCACTTTTCTCATAGAAAAGCTATTAGCTCATTAATAAAGCCAGCAAGCAAAGCCCCCTTGTTTGTTTCTTCCCACCCATACAGGTGTCATACTGGTTTTTCTGCAGACATTCTGGTGGGAGTGGGCAGGAAGGATGCTGTATGTGTGCGGTGTGTGTGCACGTGCACTCACACACACGCACACACACACACATACATGGAAACTGAAGCTGCTTTTTGTTACATTGTAAGGGTTTCATCTGGGTAGAAAATGTTCTTTACATACTCACCTTTGCCTTTGAAGAGGTCATCCATGTTGCCAAACATTGTAGGTAACATCTGAATGGAATGACTGTAAATACAGACTGAGTCACAAATTGAAACTGGAATGTGTATGATTTTAGCTGTCATGCTTTTGTCTCTCACTGAATCAAAACAGAGGATGCCAGGAAGCCAGCTTGTCTCTGTCCACACCTTGATAGTCATGAGTGCCAAGTAGAGGTGGCTGTCTTGTTTAGAGCTGTGTAGCCTCATACGTTCTCAATCTTCACTGTAGAGTGAGAGCTTTTAGAACTATCCAGTTGAGAACATGTTAGTGATGGTTTCTACAGCATTGGGAGTTCCTGCTTTTCTTGGGTCAGGTCTGCTAGAGTTGTAAAAGGAAGCTTTCTGGACATTAACTTTGTAGCAAAAGTGGTGGAATGAGGTTGATGAAGGAAGAAACATTTCCCCTGTAATAAAAGTGGAATTGTTTAGAGCTGAGATAAAACTTTTCTTACTGTTTGGTATTCAGATGAGGTTTACTTTGGAAGTCACATCAGCAAATATTATATTTCTTGAGAACCTCGGCTGTGTTTTCAATCACAGGGCATCTTTATTTTGCTTAACTTGTGCAGCAAGTTGTTAGCTTCAACTTGTGTAGTATGTAGATGGCTTCAACTTTGTTTTTTCTTAAACCTACAGGTAGACTCACCATTAAAATATGTTTTTAGTATCTATTTTGGAACCTTAAAAAAATGATTTGGGACAAGGGCAAGCATTTTGTGCCATCCGGTCCATACAGTTTCTTTCTTTTTGGTGCTTACTCACACAGGCACTTAATTTGTTATCATGTATTAGAACATTTCCCTGTCACCTCAGAAACTGTCTCACAGGTCAGGCTTTTAGAACCTGAATTTTTTAAACACAAAACAGGATTATGGATTAATCTAAGGCAGGGAAGTCTCTGGGGGCAGCATAACCTGACAAGTGAGACTCTGCTCTTGGCAAGACCCCTGTGGGGTCGCCCTCTGTTCCTGTCATTGACCCATTGGACGAAAGAGTGGATGTGTGTGTGAGTCTAGGCATGACTTCTCTAAAGATCAACATTTGTACACACTGGAGTCACCTTTTATACATAGTGCTACTGACATTAACCAGAGAAGTGGGCCTGACAGGCCTGGCCTCAGAGCCAGCATGAGCGTGGCCCGGCTGTGTGCGCACGTTTATCTGAAGGGATTCAGCACAACATTACACAGCCTAATTGTTTTTTGTCCAAAAGGAACTACTGCCCAGATAGAGGCGCCTCTAAGGTTACTGAATGTGACCCATCAAAATGGGGTATTCATTTCCATGTATGTATACTTGCTAGTTATTTTAAATACCCAGTTATTTAAAGTGTTTCTCCTCTCGAAGTTCAGATACCATGATTTTCTTACAGCGAGTTATACCAGTATTCTTGAAAAGAGAGGGGAAATATTTTTTAACGAAGTAGTTTGAATATTTGAGAAGTTGTAAAAGAGAAGAGAATTGCAGCTGAAGCAGTCAGATCTTTGAGTGTATATTAGGCCTTCTCAAGAGGAATCCAATGTTCTCAGGAACATTTGTCTTGAGAGTTTTTAATAGCAGGGCTGTGTTTGATTCAGGCTTGTGTTTAATCACTTTATATGGGACTAGACTATGCGCCGAAGAATTGATGCTTTTGAACTGTGGTGCTAAAAAAGACTCTTGAGAGTCCCTTGGACTGCAAGGAGATCCAACCAGTCCATTCTGAAGGAGATCAGCCCTGGGATTTCTTTGGAAGGAATGATGCTAAAGCTGAAACTCCAGTACGTTGGCCACCTCATGCAAAGAGTTTACTCATTGGAAAAGACTCTGATGCTGGGAGGGATTGGGGGCAGGAGGAGAAGGGGACGCCAGAGGATGAGATGGCTGGATGGCATCACTGACTCGATGGACCTGAGTTTGAGTAAACTCCTGGTGTTGGTGATGGACAGGGAGGCCTGGCGTGCTGCGATTCATGGGGTCACAAAGAGTTGGATATGACTGAGCGACTGAACTGAACTGAGACTATAATCTAATATTGGTACTAAAAATGGGTGATTTTTTTTTAACCTGAAAAGAACTACTAGGAAAGAAAATCACTTATTTTTAAAACTGAGATCAAAGACATCAGTTGTAGAAAATATCCTTTGTGGGGTACATAGACATCTGCCTCCAAAGCATGATACAAATATTTGGTGAAGTCTGATGTTTAATATGTGAGTATAAATTGTACCATCTAACACAACTTTTCATCACAATTGTGGGGTTTTTAAGAACAGAGTGTCACATTTTAAGATTTGAGTAGTTTTATCTCTGCTCAGACCATAGTGAATGCTGCCATACAGGGTAATTAGAAAAAACAAAAGTTACTATTTTTAAGTCTGAAAATTATGCTCAGCAGGACTTGTACTTTGGTTGTTTTTATAGGAGTGGACCAAATTTGACCCTTGTCATCCACCAACTCTCTGCCTGATTATCTTAGGGACCAATACACGGTCCTTAGCAGTGGGTCAGGGTCCGTCCATGGTACAGAGCCAGATGAAAAGCAGAGTAAATGGTCCAGGGAGCTCAGTGTCATAACCCCATTCTCCTTAGCTCAGCTGGATGGCCAGAAAGTCAAGTCTCATTCCCTGGAGTGTGAGGAGGATGTTGAACCGCTCGCTGATGACTGCTGAGATGGGAACGGAGACAGCTTTGAGTGGATCTGTTGTTGTGGTCGGGTGGGTATTATTCCATTTAGAGATGGAAGGAAAGCAGATAGATTCTCTATTCAGCTTGAAAATGCAGTGAGGTTCAGTCTGTCAGCCTTGCTTATGTCTTGTCTCATACTCATCGTCGGTTACTCTGTATGTCTGGAGAACTGACTGGGTGGGCCTCTTTGTTCTGAGTCTTCTTTTTATGAAGCGGTATCCCCAAAGTTAACCAATCAAGAATTGTTTTTCTCCATGTAGCAGTGATCTCTCTGAGAGGAGTGAGCCAAATTGCTGTGGGAGATGCTGTGCCCCGGGAACGCGTTTGGGAAGATTTCCTTCTCCTGAAGCCACAGGGTCAACATAAAGCCTCCATAAAAAGTTTTAAATAAAGGAGAAATTGAAGCGGAAGATTTTATTCTGGCACTTCATGTCTGGTTTTTGCTTTCCTCCCACTGAGGAGCTAACCAAGGCAGTGATCTGGAGGATGTATTTAGTTTGAGGATAATGAAACTTTACTATGATTAAAAAAATTTTTTTTTTCCTTACCTGGATTGTAATTGTAAGGAAACCAGATCTGCCAGTGATCTTTATGAATTAGGCTTATGATGCATTGGTAGCTATCGTTAAACATGGCACTTAAAAATGTTTTATTGTATGTATATGTGATTGTTTTATAAAATGGGGATTATGACTGTGACATTTCTATGCTTGACTCAAGGAAGGTGATTTTATGTACTTAGTGAGTAGGTATCAAGCCATTGATCTAAATGCTGATGGTTTTACCTGGATTTGTAGTTGTCCTTGGGAACGGAAGTCATTTATAGCATGAAAATTCTCTGCTGAAATCCTCCTAACTGAAACATTTTGGAGAGGAGTCTTCCTTAAGAAGATGGAAGTGGCCTCATAGACCTTATATGAGCAACTCCCTTCTCCCGCAGCATTTGCCCTGGCTGACTATTTCTTGTGGAGGTGAATGCCTATCAGGCATGGCATGTTCTTTTTTTTTTTTTTTTTTTTAAAATAAATTAAACCTTTTGTTTTTAGACAATTGCAGCCTCATCTGCAGTTTTAAGAAATAATAGAGAGAGATCTTGTGTATCCTTCGCCAGTTTCCCCAGTGGTAACATCTTGCAAAACTGTAGGATAGTATCACAATCAGGATCTTGACAGTGATACAGTCCAGGTACGGAACAGTCCCAGCAACCATAGGACCCTTCACTTTGCCCTTCATAACTGTACTTAATTTCTCCCCCATTTCCACCTCTTACCCCTGGCAACCAATAATCTGTCCTCCATTTCTATAATTTTCTCCTTTTAAGAACATTATATAAATTAAATCATATAGGATATGACCTTTAGGGACTAGCATTTTTCAATTTTATTCACTGATGGTTCCTCCAAGTTGTTGGATATATCAGGACTTTGTTCCTCTTCATTGCAGAGTGGATTCCCCTCAATTTATTTACCCATTCACCAGTCGAAGGACATCCAGGTTGTTTCTAGTTTGGTGCTATTGTGAGTAAAGATATTATGGACATTCATATACAGGTTTTTGTGTGAACGTAAGCTTTCATTTCTTTGAGGTAAAAGATAGAAAGAATATAGTTACTGGGTCAAGAAACTGCCAAGTTGTTTTCCAGAATGGTTGCATTGTTTTATATTCTGAGTCAGCATTGTATGAGGGATCCAGTTTTTCTGTATCCTCACCAGCATTTGGTATTGCCACTACTTATTATTATAGTCATTGAGATAGGTGTATAGTGATGTTTCATTGTGGTTTTAGTTTGTGGTTCACCAATGGCTAAAGATAGGGAACGTGTTTCCGTGTGCTTATTTGCTATGTGTATGTCCTCTCCACCAGTGTCCTCTCATGCTTTATGTCTGTTTTGTAATTGTTTTAGGAATTTTACTTGTCGATTTTTGAGAGTTCTTTATATATAGTCTCATACTGGTTGTTTGTCAGATATGTGGTTTGAAAATATTTCCTCCCAGACAAGAAAAGCTTGTCTTGTTATCCACTGAACAAGTTCTTTCACAGAACAAATTTTTTTTTAAGTTTTCGTGACATCTGGTTTACTAATCTTTAGATATATGATTTTGGCATCAATTCTTAGAACTCATTGCTTAGCCTTAGATTCAGAAGACTTTTTTTTTTTTCCAATTGTTTTTCTATAAGGCTTATAGTTTTATGTCTTATATTTAAGATCATGATTCACTGTGCTTTTGTACAAGATATAACATCTTTTATTTTTTTCAACCTA
Source organism: Neotragus pygmaeus (assembly GCA_006410875.1). Taxonomy (NCBI): domain Eukaryota; kingdom Metazoa; phylum Chordata; class Mammalia; order Artiodactyla; family Bovidae; genus Neotragus; species Neotragus pygmaeus. The sequence continues at coordinate 593,780 of SJYV01045160.1, forward strand.
TGTATGTCCATTTGCTCAGCACCATTTGTTGAAAAGGCTATCTTTAATCCATTGAATCGTTTTTGGTCCTTTGTCAACCATCACTTGAACAGTTATCTTTTAGATATAATATTGTCACAGTATATCTATTTCTGTGTTCTCTATTCTGTTCTACTGATCTGTGTGGCTCTCTCTCTGCCAACATCACATTCTCTTGGTTATTGTAACTATACTGTGGGCCCTAATGTTGGGTAGAGTGATTCCTTCCATTTTATTCTCTTTTGTTAGAATTGTTTTAGCTATTAATGGACTTGTCCTTTTCCATATAAATTTTATAATAACTTTGTCTATATCTATAAAAAACTTGCTGAGATTTAGATAGAAATTACATTGAACCTATAGATCAATCTGAGAAATATTGACATGTTTACTATCTTTGGTCTTTTCATCCATGGCTCTCCATGTATTTAAATCTTTGATTTCTTTTATCAGAATTTGAGAAGTTTCATTGTCCAGATCACATCCATGTTTTAAGTTTATGCCTAAATATTTCTTTTTTTTTTTTTGAAGTGACTGTAAATGGTCTTTAGGTTTTGATTTTGGTTTCCACATGTTCATTGTTAGTTTATAGAAATACAGTTGACTTTGTGCGTTGATCTTATATCTTGCAACCTTGCTAAACATATTTATTAGTTCTAGGTGTTTTTTGTAGATGTCTACATAAACAGTTATGTCATCTGTAAATAGGGGTGGTTTTAATACTTCCTATGGAATTTTTGTGTTTTTTATTCATTTCTTGCCTTATTGCAGCATCTCAAATTTCACATATTATGCTGAATAATAGCAGGGGAAGCAGATATCCTTGCCTTGCTTCTGATCTTAGAAAGTATTCAAGATTTTGCTGTAGCTATAGATTTTTCAGTTAAGTGCTTTTTATCAAGTTAATGAAATTCCACTATATTTGGTGTGCACATTTTGAGATGCAGTTTTGTATCTTTAAAAAAGGGAAACTGAACAGTGGAAAGTATTTTATTTTCATGTCCATTTCTTTTAGGATCAATAATGTAAAGAAAGCTATTGTTGGCAGAATTGTAAGATGATCTCAAAGTTTCCCGTCTCTGAAGAACATACCCTATATAATCCCTAGGACTGTGGGTAGGATGTGATGTCACTCATGTGATTATGGGACAGACTCTCATAAGCATCAGGACTGTGGCTTTAAACTTTTGAGTGGGCCAGGTGGCAAGTAATCAAGTTGTCTATAGAAGCTAGGAGTTTTAAGGGCATGGGGACCTCAGATTTATATATATCTACAAGGAACTGAATTCTCCTCCAGCTGCATGAGCTTAAAAGATGATCCTGGGCTCCAGATGAGAATTCACCATGAAAGTATCTTGATTTGAACCTTGTGAGACTCTGGTTGGAGAATCTTGTAACGCTATGATTCCTGCTTGGACTTCCAGCCTACAGAGCTGTGAATAGCCAAGTTTGTGGTCATTTGTTATATCATCATGTAAACATAATACAAACATATCTTAAATAATTTGGAAAAGTGTTGGAATCAAAGCACATAGTGAATATTCTATTCCAATGAGTTAAGAGGGATTATTCCAAGGTTTATTCACTAATTTGTGTTTATCCATAATTTGTGGCTACTGGTTTTATGTTAGATGTTATGTTCAGGCCTGGGCATACTGAGGAGAATGAGCCGTGGTCTTCCCTTGCTGTTGAGGAGCTCATAACCCAGAGTGTCCTCCTAGATCTCTCAGTACATGTAGTTCCTCCAACAGTTATCCCATTATGTTTGTATTCAGCAATCAGACTCAAATCCGGGTAAAGAGTAAGCCATCTGCAATTATTGGGTAAGTCCCTTACTCTTTTTGAGTTGGAGTTTTCCATCAGTTCAGTGATATGCTTCTTTGCGAGTAAGTGAGGATCAAATGGGATTTAGGATACCTCATTATTTTAATCAGAGGTAATGATTACCTCTCTTCAGTGTAGCTTCTTTTCTTTTCTTCCTGTCTGCATCCCACCCACAATGCTCCATTGGCCATCTACTGTGTATTTGTGAAGATGCCCCAGTGGACCCATTCAAGGATGCATTTCACTCTGTGTATTTATAGCCTAAGGTAGCATACAAGGAGGACACTACCTATTGCTCAAGGTAGATAGAACTATGATGCTGGGATTCTGAGGGGACCAGGAACGGGCTTGGGGTCAGGCCTGATTTGGCCTGATTGAAATCTGCCATCATCAACAGGTATCTCCTACAGAGCTACTTCAGTAGGAGGACTCAGAATAAAAGATCCCTCTTTTTTTTCATTTTTCCTCCTTGGAATTGACTCAACTGATCCTCACATCATAGGAAAGAAGTCTATTTGAAAATATTGCCCTGATCTGTTGAATGTGAATGGGTAGATCTTGCTAATAGATAAGTGGTCAAGGGACATGGACAGATGCTTCTGATTTTGTAGCGCCTGCCAACTCATTTTGAGTGCTTCAGAATCAATAATAACAATAATAGAAGTAGAAAATGCTAGACAAGCAAGCCACCAAACTGGGCTTCAAAACCCACAGGAACTTTATGAGGGAGCAAGTTGAAACGAGCAACATTCAGGCACATTGTGGGGCAGGGTAAAGGTGCCAGGAATGGCTGATGACAGCTGTGGAGTCAGTAACACTCAGGCACTCCCTGGTGAACCTGGATTATAATCAACATAAATCTAAGTGACTGTCAAGGGCAAAGAAACCATGCTAGGAAGTGTAGCCTGTCTTAAGGTCCTCTTGGCTGACAGTAGTTGCCACCATAACTGCCACCAGAGGGCCCCTCCCTGCTTTATTACTGTCCTTTGGAAGTGATGCTTTCCCAGCAACTAATTTTTCCATGGGAGCAGAAGTACTTTCTGCTGAAACCTTCTTTTGATGCAATTTAAAGTAAAAAAAATTATTGAAGAAGTGTAGTTGATGTACAATGTTCTTCCAGTTTCTAATGTATAGTAGTGATTCAGTTATACATATATGTATATGTGTGTATATATATAATATCCTTTTTTATATTCCTTTCCATTATGATTTATCACAAGAAATTGAATATAGTTTTCTGTGCTATACAGAAGGACCTTGTTGTTTATCCATCCTATATATAATTGTTTGCATCTGCTAATCCCAAACTCCCAGTACTTCACTTTCCCACTTCATCTCCCCCTTAGCAACCACAAGTCTGTTCTCTGTGTCTGTGACTCTGTTTCTGTTTCATAAATATGGTTGCAATTTTTAAAACTTACACTCTTTTTACATTAATGGTTCATAGTTGTATCAAAAAGTACAAAGAAAAATATTATAGATTACCTGAAATCTAACCTCAGGAACAATCATGTCATGTATATTTTGAGGCCGTTCCTTCTTCTTTTTTCCTATGAATATTCATTTAGAAACCCACATATGATTGGGATGGTATTGTGTTTATCATTTACTAACCTGCTTTTCTCAGGTTTCATTAACATCTTTCTTCTCTGTTAAATGTTTCTACTTAGTGTTTAACCTATGACCAACATCTTAACAACTGATGCCTACAATGTATTATCTGATTTCTTTGTAACACCTATACACACACACAGACACACAATTTATTTAATTTCTTTGGAAGGTGAGGGTATGTATGTGTATGTTTGTGTAAGTGCTGTGTTTATATATGTTTCTATATATATACATATATATATGCATAATTTTTATTCTGAGTTTTATAAACAACAATGTGATGAATACATTTATTATATCTTTAGAATAAATTCCTAGAGTGAAGTCACTGGGTCAAATGCTGATTCTTGAGTTGTGCAGAATTTAAAGGAATTTAAGAGTTTTGGGGGGGGGGGGGTCTTCCCTGGCAATCTAGTAGTTAAGACTCTGCACTTCCAATGCAGAGAATTTGGGCTCAATCCCTGGTTTGAAAACTAAAATTCCACATGCAATGTGGTGTGACCAAATAAACATTTTTCTCTTATGCTCCAAAAAAAAAAACTTTCCACAAAAATTGAAATAATTCTTACATGTGCCATTTGACAATAAGTTGGAAAATTCAAATGTTCTCACTCTCTCCAATACAGTAGACACTAGACATATGGATATTTAAATTTAATATTTTTATTAGTTAAGACTAAAAAACAAACAAAAAACATCAGTTCTTCAGTTGTACTTGTCATATTTCCAGTGCTCTATAGCCACATATGGGCTTCACTGGTGGCTGAGAGAGTAAAGAATCTGCCTACAATGCAGGAGACCTGGGGCCGATCCCTGGGTTGGGAAGATTCCCTGGAGAAGGGAAAGGCTACCCACTCTAGTATTCTGGCCTGGAGATTTCCGTGAACTGTGTAGTCCATGGGGTCGCAAAGAGTTGGACAGGACTGAGCGACTTTCACTCTCGTAGCCACATGTAACTAATGGCATGTGTATTGGAAAGTGCAAATTAGGGCCTTGCCATCATCACAGGAAGTTTTATGGGACCCTGCTGCTCTTATATCTTCATGAGTTCCTTTATAATTGTGTTTGGAGTTTAGTATATTTTGTAGGTAATTAATTTGGCTTGATATAGATTTCAGAGTAAAAAATTTCACTGTTCCATTGAGGATGGAAAATGTTGTCTTTCTGAAAATGTAAGAACATGGAAATTCAACCCTTTGTCTTGCTTCCTCATGCTCTAATAGGCTGAAAAATAAGAGCTGGTATTAAAACTAACATCGCTGTTGGTGAAAATGTGCTTTCTGTGTGGCAAGTGTGTAATTATTGTAAGTCAGATATTCTTCACAAGGATTCCGGGAGGTGCAACTGTCACCCCGTTTTACAGAGAGAGAAACTGATGTACATGGAGCTCAAGTACTTTTTCTAGGGTCAATACATGCCTGGATCCTGATTGGGACCTAGCCCCCAGCTTCAGAGTCCACACACTTAGCTACTCTTGGTACTGCTTCTCAGGTGACACTAGTGGTAGACAACTCGCCTGCATTGCAGGGGACATCAGTGGTGTGGGTTCGATCCCTGGGTTGGAAAGGTCCCCTGGAGGAGGGCATGGCAACTCACTCCAATACTCTTGCCTGGAAAATCCCATGGACAGAGAAGCCTGGCAGGCTACAGTCTATGGAGTCACAAAGATTCAGACATGACTGAAGTGACTTAACATGCACACACTGCTCCTCGAGAACCTAAGACTCTTAGGGAAAAGACTGGCTCTTTCCTATGCTGCCAAACTGTGCACACGTAAAGTAAAAACGTCTCCCAGTTGCTCGAAAAGTCGCTACACCAGACATACACAGAAGTAGATCCACAGCCTTTTTCTAAGGGAGATTCCCCTGAACAAGTTCAGCCTGGGATGAGGAGTGCTCAAGGGTCTTCCAGAGAAACTGTTACTCATCCGTACTCTGACTCAGAATCTGTTCAGTCAGAATGGATGTATTTTACACATTTATTCTCTATCCATCCTTTACTATGGAGTTAGATTTTGTTAAGCTTTGGGAAAGGAGGAGTTTAAAGTGCTGTCAAAATCAAAGAGCTGAAGCCCAACAGCCTCGCTTGATGGGGTATTTGTTTGCAGCTGAAGGGTCAGAGGTGACACGTTTAGGCAGAGAGAAGTTTAAACTTCAGCAAGGAGAAAATAAGTCCCAAATGCAATCTTGAGGGTAGCCAGGCCCAAGGAGAAAACAGTCTGGGGATTTTCAGTTTCAACCTTTTCCGAAAGGTGTCACTCTAAGGCAGCAGTGGGGAGGTGAGAGGGAGGTGGAGATAGAAGTATAAGATAAGAGTAATTGGAAAAATAAGATTAGTAGTCCTTGTTCTAACAGATCCTTCATCCCGCAGCATCAGTGCCTCAGAAGCTGTTGCTGTTGAGGAGAGAGGGTTTCAGCGTTTATCTTTACCTCCTCATCTTAGCGTGACCTTCTCTCTACCCAGGGCAGAGCTGGGCCAAGTCCCAGCTATTCCCCCAGGACCAATTCACATTCCAGGTTTGCTGTGACTTGGGATGTGGGCCTTTCACTGGCTCTGTGTTCTGGTGCAAACTGAAAACGACCATCCTCTTCCACAGAAAACTAGGATGGCTGGTGAGGGGGGCGGCAGAAGAGCCAGTGCAATTTCAACACATGGTTTCAAAAGCTGTCTAAAAATTCCAAATCATTAACACAAGATAGACACTAAATCAATGCTGACATATAATTTAAGGGGAAAATTGTTTTATCAAAATATTTGAAGATCAGTTCCTGCCAAGTGAGCCTCTTGAAAAGCACTGGATGTTGCCACGTGTCAGGAAGAGACACACAGAACGGGCAGTTGGGCTCTTGGCAGATAACTGAGAGAGAATCTGGTTTTCAAATATTTAGTTAAACAACACAAATGTATGTGTAAGTTTAAGTTGACACATGTTAATGATTTAAGGTCTTAAACAGGTTTCTTATTTATTGTTTTAAAGCTCCAATATTCACTTTAAAATTCCGACCATTTCTCCAGAACTGGGTGTTTAAGCATTAGACTCTAGAAATTCATTTGATAGCTTCACTATTCGTAAAGTGTACAGAGTTATGAATTATTCAAATACAGCCGAATAGTCCTGGTAACTTAACCATTTTATGAGAGACTTTTTGTAATCTGCCACATAGAACAACTAATAAAACCAGAACTGACACACAAACAGGGATTTTTGTTTTGTTTAATTGGTGAGACCAAGAAGTCATCTAATTTGAAGAAACCTTTAATTATTCTAGATATGTAACACCAAAGCAATATATATTTTAAAATGTAATCTTAGCTTTCTAGATAGAGCATCAGAATTCCAATCTTGCCCTATGTGGGGACCTTTTAGGAAATTTTTTTAACCGGAACAAGTTAGATGTTTATAGAAGATTTCTGAGGTTGCTGTGATTTCTCTTTTTTCATCACAGATGGCCTTTTAGAAATAAAACAGCCTCTCTAAACTCCATACCCCCACCTAGAAAATATTGTTGTCTGGTGAATTACCAATAGATGTGCTTCCAAAATAAGCAAATGCTGTGTTGAATTGAGACACACAGGTTGCTCTCCTGCTGGATTTTTCAAAAGCATTTATTGACTCATAATCATTGTGATTCTTCCAGTAGCAGTTCCCCAATGAACAGGACCATGGGGCCCTGCAGCCTGGGCTTCCCAGCTTGTAATTCCTCCCTCCTTTTTAGCAGGCCACTCCCACTTACCTACCTGCTTTTGGAGACCAGCCATGAGGCCTAGGACAAGATTGGCTTTTAACTCTTGCTCATCACTCAGTACTTTTCTATATTAGTTTTTTTTTCATCACTATTGTAATTAAATAGTTGTTGATTCAAGGTTGCCTGCCAAACCAGACCGCTTTTGAGGATGAGCGTGTTGTGTCTAGCAGAGTGCCTTGCATGCAGGAGACACCCAGGGAGACAAGATGGTGCAGTGGTGGAAGGCCTGCACGTCTCCCAGGTCCCAGCAAAGTGAGTGGAGTGCAGAGCGGGATTAAAAGCTGCTTGCTTCTGCCCCAGCTCAGGGCCTGGGGTAGCTTTTTTATCAGGCCATCTCAAAACTCTTGGGTTCCTGGGTGCTCTTGATGGCTTCCAGGTGGCCGTGAGCATAGAGTTCCCTCCATTCAGGGGCCGAGTATCCGAGCCCTCTTGTCTCCATAGCAAAGAGAAGGTGCTTGAGGCAAACAGAGAGCAAGAACTTGAAGGGCGTTTGGTGAGGATGGCAAGGGGACCAGTGATTTATGGGGTAGGAAAGTATCAAGTTCGGACTTGCACTTCATCCATCATCGCACTAAGAGGGTCAGAGGAGGGTGTTTCAGAATCACATCTTTGCACTCCCTTTCCTCTCATTCCTCAGGTATTTATTGAGTGTGGACACTGGTTCCATGTCAGGGGCTGAAGGGCCTTCCAGAGAGAATGGAGACGTGGTCCTTGCCCTCTGAGGATTACAATCCAGTTGTAGCAACAAAGCATACACATGAAAGGGTTGTGCAGAAACGTGAAATGGTGTTTGATGAGGTGGTAGAAAGTCGGGTGCAGAAGGTAACAACCGAAGGCACTTGGGTGAAAGTAATGCTACCAACAGCCCAGCCTTGGGACAGTAGTATCCGTCGCGCCCTGGACACTTGCAGGATGTCTAACAGAGAGGGCTGGATGCTTGAGGTGTGTTGTCTCCCTTTATGCTTGTGCCCACCCTGTGTGGTGACTTCTGTTTCCTCCCCCTATTTTATAGAGGAGGACCTGTGGGCTGAGAGAAAGGTCAGTAATGTCCAGGCTTCCCAGTATAGGTTGCACTTTGCTTTCACTTCAGAATCACCTGCTTTTTTAATAAAGTGCTAATGCCGGACTCCTACCCTCAGATGTTTTCATTTAATTGGTAGGAGTGTGACTATGGCATCAGGATTTTAAAAATATTTCTAAAGGGCTTAGATGTGTGGCAGAGTTTAGGAAGCATTGGGTTTAGATTGTCCTAAGGTCACAGAGGTCGTATTGATGGAACCCAAACTTGATCCAGGTCTGCCTGTTTTCAGAGCTCCAGATTTATATCACTGAACCTATGAAGGAGGCCAGCGCTCTGTGGCAGAGCCTTAAAGGGGAGGCAATTTCAGTAACTGGAGGGGTTACTATAGGGTAGTCCGGGCCTGCCAGGTGGCACCAATGGTAAAGAACTTGTCTGCCAGTGCAGGAGACTTAAGAGATGTGGGCTCAATCCCTGGGTCAGGAAGATCCCCTGGAGGAGGGCACGGCAACCCACTCCAGTATTCTTGCCTGGAGAATCTCCTGGACAGAGGAGCCTGGCAGGCTATGGTCCACAGGGTCACAAAGAATTGGCCACAAGGGAAGCGACTTAGCACAGCACAGCACTATGGGTAGTCGGATTGTGTGTGTGTGTGTGTGTGTGTGTGTGTTGTTGTTGCTGCTGAAGATAGGTGACAGCAAGCACAGAATCTTGAATTCAGTAATAAGCAAACATAAAATGGATTGAATACTTAAATTGGCCCTCTATTGGTGAGAACTGACGCTTCTATGGCACCAAATACTTGGGCATTGTTCTTAGTGCATCATACACATTAACCCATTGAATCTTCACCAAACTCCTTTTAGCTAAGTTCCCACATCACAAGGAAGCTGGGTTCAGAAAGTTTTATAACTAACAGAAGGACACAGATAGTAAGTGGTAGGCTAACTCCTCAGTTCTGTTTGTAATTGCTGTGCTCTCTTTTGTTAAGCATGTTCTAAGTATTTTCATATTTGCCAGTCCCCATGCTAAGAGCTTTACTTTCATTGCTTCACTTAATACCTGAAGTAATTCTAGTGAGACATATTATTGTTACAGATGAAGAAACTCAGACACTTTCCCAAGGCTCTATAATAAATAGTAAAGCATGTGTTATTAGTGCAGTCTGGCTTCTTAATCCATGATTTTAACCATTCTCCATATTTAAAATATTTTAATTATGTATAAATACATACCTGTATATTTACATATATTAAATATTTGTTTTTATATAAAATATTCAGAATATTTAAAACTGAAAATATTCAAATTAAATTTTAAGTGAAATGCTGTATAGAAGACAAAGTAGAACAACTCTCTTTGAGTGTGAGATAGGGGATGGAGCTCTCTGCTGATTCACACCCCTCCTCCTACTTCACTGATCTGTTTATCAGCCCCCAGATGCCTCTTTGGAACTCATGGTGGTCTAGGGAACAGAGTTCGAAGACCACAACTGTGGGTAATCAGGAGCCCCTTGAGATGTTGGAACCAGACCAGTGATACTTTTGATGAAATATTGATGGTTTAGGCATTTTTTCCTGGAAGTAGGGAGGTAAGTTGTAAGAATAAATCCCATGAGACATCTTGGCTCACCCAGTTCAGAGTCGCATCCAAAGACACAAAGTCAAAACAGCTGAAAAAAATCAAAAGGAAAGTCTAACCTTCAGTCTGTGTCTTTGGAAAACATTGAAGGGACCCCAGGAATAACACCTAGCAACTTTTCCCCCTTCCTCTTTTCTCTTCCTTCTCAGTCATCTTATTCTGCCCTTAAAACAAAACCTCTGTGTACCCAGTCTCCAGGCTCATGACTCTTCTTCCTCTCTCACTCCTGTCTCCTCCTTTCTATCACACAGACTGTCATAGCCTGCCCTTCAAAGCACTGTCCCTTTGCACTCGGTTTCGCTGGTTCACTCTACTACCTGTTTCCTAAAATCCAGGCACAGTCCTGTCTGAGAGAGAACTCTGACAATGAAGAAGCTGATCAGGCAAAGCCAAGTTCTTCTTTAGGGTTGGGGTAGGAACAAAGGCTGGAAACACACGTGCGCGAGTGCGCACGTGCACACACACACACACACACACACACACACATTTTCAATCTTGTCATAAATGTGGGAGGGGAAGGGATTCAAGCTGGAAGCATAAAAAGTAGTGATAGAAAAAGATGATGTCTCAGAAGTGTTTCCAAAATAGACTTGATGTTGAAGAGAAAACAAAGAGGAAAGAGAGGGAAGACACAAATGTGGTTCTTCAACATGAGTCACTGAGAAAAGCTCAGGACGCTGGACTTAAGTGTCACCAAGTGTGACCAAGTGTCACACTTAAGTGTCACACCTTAAGTGTGTTAGGGAATGGCAGGTGCAGAGGGCTGGGGTAGGTGGTAGGGATCTCATTTAGATAGGTGTGCATGGATCATCCTGAGTTCAAAGTGATACTGTGACATCTAAATAGAAGTAATCACCAAGTGGTTCAGTGTATGTGAAAGATGGTAAGTGAATAAAAGGAGACAAAGTTTGGAAAAGTATCAGAATAGTGGTGAGAGCTATGGAGACAAACCTCAGTCCTCCTCTGAGAAGCCATGTGAATGAGGAAAATGTCTCTGGGACAGAGTCATGAAGGGAAAGGTCCAGTTATGGATGCAGGAAGGTGAAGAGTTTGCAAAAGAAACAGGGGAAGTAAATTCTCAATCTAAGGAGAGCTTCTGAGAACCCAAGGGAAAGATTTGCTTATAGGTGAATGGGGAATGGATACAGTCCCACTCACCCATTACACTGTGTTTCAGAGAGCCTATCTAATATGAAGCAAGGCTTTCTAATGATATATGTGT